>JAGDQO010000520.1:0-287427 GCA_018342035.1 Solanum appendiculatum | reverse complement strand
ATGCCATCCTTGGACACCATGTGCCCCAAGAATGCTACAATCTCAACCCAAAACTTGCACTTTGAGAACTTGACATAAAGCCGATGACCTCTCAAAGTATGGAGAACTATCCTCAATTGGTCCTCATGCTCACGATGGCCCCGCGAGCATACCAAGGTGTCATCAATAAATGTTATGACGAAGGAGCCTAAAAGCGCATCAAGGTCTACCATACACATCACAATAAGATTGAGCAGAGTGTCCTGCCCCTGAATGGTCACCACCCATGACCTGCAAACCCGATCCACTACTAAAGAAGCCCCTACTGGTGTAGAAACACGCAAGGGAACAGATAAGGGCTCAGGACTCATTCCCAATCGAGGCACATAGTAATCCGACACATATGAATTGGTAGAACCAGGGTCAAATAAGGCTGAAGCAGACTGATGGCATAAAAGAACCGTACCTGAGATCACATCATCCGACACCTCGGCCTCTGCTCTGGCTGGAGTTGCATCAAAGTGGCCCTGCGTGCCTTTACCCCATGCATCCGCTCCACCGCCTGACCTGCCTCCCCGGGGGCCTCCCAGAGAACCCTTCTGCTGATCCCCTCCTTTAGCTAGAGGTGCTACCACCAAAACCGTTGGAGACAGGGCACTCTCTGGTCCAATGGTTAGGTGCCCCGAAGGTAAAGCAACCCTGTGACAATCTGCTCCCAGATGGAGGTCGGCCACCCCGACTAGAAGAACCCGGCTGTGAACCACTCGGCGCTGACTCGGCCTGGCACTATATGCTCCCTGGCAGTGCTGGTCACCCTCTGTTATCTACAAGGCTGCCTGATATGGGTAACTGTGCTGACCTGCCTGGAGCCTCTGATAAACCTGGTCCTGGGTAACTCTAGGCCTGGAACGGGATCCACTAGCCCTACCATCCTGTCTGACCCTCTGGTCGCTGCCCCCTTGGTCCTTGCGATGTAGCTACTGTTCCACACCCCTGATAGCAGATCTAGCTAAGATCTGGGCAAGCATGCCCTGAAGGTTAGAAGCGGTAGCTGGTACGGGCGGTGGCTGGGCTGGTCCCGGCCCCACCAGCTGAGGAGGAATCTGATCTAACTGAGGCTCTGGCTCCGGCTCCAGAGTCCTCTCTCTAACGCGGTCTGGTGCCGCAGCACCCCTTCGACCTCGGGGTCAACCTCTACTAGGCGAGTGAGCCATCAGTGTAACAGAGTGGAACAAGTGAGATTTCAAGAAACCAATTGAACAGCAACGTACGAAAGGATACAAAGTAAGAAAACATGCTAAGGATATCTTGTAGCCTCCTGAAGATAAGTCACGGACATCTCAGCACCGATCCTCAAGACTCTACTAGATGTTAGTTCTGTACAAGTGAGACCAACGAACCTAGGCTCTAATACCAATTTGTCACGACCCGATATCTCAAGTCATAAAGACGCCTACAACCCACCGGTAGGCAGCCAAACTCTATCTCAGAACTTAACAGTAATGGGACTAAGAGTGGGAACTAGTCCAAACCAAGCGGAAGCATAAAACAAGAACATATAAAAGAAGGCTGAAGCGGAATCAAACCAAAATGATATATACAAGACACCTCCATAAATCTTGAAGTCACATGTACAGAACTATTAACAAGAGTACAAGTCCCAATAGTGGACCACCGAAACAACTGTCTTGAAAATAAAAAAACAAGCCAAAATATATATACAGAAGGATACAGGTAATCCCAGAACGCCATGTGCTCACCCTAGTCTCCTGAAAAAATAGCTCCAGGCCCGATCTCAACGCTGATAACTGGTGCTCGGACCTATATCACGAAAATAGATGCAGAGTGTAGCATGAGTACCAAAACAACCGGTACCCAAAAGGCACCATAAGCTGACTGAGAAAGAACGGCAAAAATAGGCGGACAAGATAGAGTTAACAATAACCACAGAGGTCAACAGAATGGAAACAGAAAAGCGAAAAGTAAACAGAGAATATCTAACTAAACCCAAATGGCCCCCCCACAAGACCCGCTGGGCACACACGTGCGCAAGTTTAAATAAAACTTGAATGGACCCCCATAAGCCCGATAGGTACACAGAAGAGCTATGCGACAAAACGAAAGGAGATCTATCACCAAAAGCCGTAACACCCATGGGTCCCAGACCCGACAACATAACACCTGGGCCCCGCCCAATCATCAATCACGAGCTGGAAATACTAGACTCTAACCGGGAACGTCAGACTCGAGCTGGAACAATATCTGGGCCCCGCCCAATCATTAGTCACGAGCTAGAAATACCAGACTCTAACCGGAAATGTCAGTCTCGAGCTGAAACAATATCTAGGCCCCTCCCAATCATCAATCATGAGCTGGAAATACCAGACTCTAATCGGGAATGTCAGTCTCGAGCTGGAACAATATCTGGGCCCTGCCCAATCATCAGTCACGAGCTACAAATACTGAACTCTAACCAAGAACATCATTCTTGAGCTTGAACAATATCTGGGTGAAACGACCCCAAAAATGCTCGAAAATGTGCTTCGGAAACACCTATAATTGTAATTTCCATATATCTCAAAATCCGTGCATGATTTTGGAAATTCGACTTCATATTCTTATTTGTGGGGTCAAATTGAGTGGGAAATGCGTCTAACCCGAATTTTAGAGCAACCGTATCAAAATTCGAAAATCGCAAAAATTGCGATTTGGAGGGTCAACTTTAAAGGGGCATATCTCTTAGCACACAACGAACTGGAAGGGCTGAAACCTATCAAATTAAAGCTCTTTGAGTTAGCTTTCCAACGCAATTGGTTTCACCTTAGTCCGAGTTAGGATGAGGGAGTTATGACCATTTTCGTAAAACCTGTCTGTGCAGATTTGCAATTTCCAGTGAGCTTTTTTTTTAGGGCGGGTTGGAGACGTTTTTTAGAAAAAGGGGATATGTCCCATACTTGGTCATTTTTCTTAACTCCAAAAACACTCTCTAAGCCCTCTCCAAAAATTCCACCAAGATCTTCAACCAAATTCAAACATCTCAAGCTCTAATTCCGGATTCAAGACTCAATCTCAAGCTTCGATTCTCCATTCCAATCTTCATCAAGGATTCTCCAAAGTTGAGGTATGTGGGTTGGATTGTGGAAACCTTCCTTTCCACAAGTCCAACCATTTATCCTCTATTTCTACTTCAAGTTTATGGGTCCTTATGATTATTTATGAACTCTTGAATTATGGAATTACTACTACACACCCTATTATGGTCCATTTTGCATATTATCATGAAATGGAATTATTATGTGATGTTTATGGTTTACATGCTTCCATGATCAAATTATAAAGGTTGATATATATATGTATGTTGTTGGTGGGCTGATTTATATGGATTTTGGAATTGGTTGGATTTAGTATTCTTGAAATACATGATTTCATTTACATGAAAATGCCACCTTGTTTTGATAAAATGCCATTTTATAGAATTCTTAGGAAGGGAAGGTCCAAGGTACGTCCTATGAGTCGGGATGGTTATGTAATTACTGAAATGATGATAAATGGACAACATGTATATGATTTCCCTAAATATAGTGTTGTGAGTCGACAAGCCTATGTACGGGGGGTAGTAGGCCCGTATATACCGTAATGCGAGGGGTTGGTACCTTGCGTTGCCTAGTAAGGGGGTAGTAGGCCCGTATAACCGTATCGAGGGGTTGGTACCTTGGTTTCCTAGTACGGGGGGTAGTAGGCCCGTATAACCATATCGAGGGGTTTGTACCTTGGTCCCTAGCTCGGGGGGGTGGTAGGCCCGTGTAACCATATTGAGGGTTTGTACCTCTTTCGCCTCTCCAAGGGGGTGGTAGGCCTTGGAAATACTATATTGATGGTCACTCGCCACACATGTACTACGTCCCACTAAATATGATTTTTATGTAAGCATCATTATACATATCATTTCATTAATATGCTATTTATCGGGTATGATTACGCATTTCCCTATGATGTCCATCTAATGTAGCATTGCATTGCATCCCATATACTTAGTACATTTAAATGTACTAACGCATACTCTATGCCTACATGATGTCACCATGTAGGGACCGGAGCACCGCTTGACCATCCTCCTCCGCGTGGCTAGTACGATTTTCTATAGTGGTTATTGGTGAGTCCTCCATTTCGGGGACGTTGCTCATGATCTTTTGCTATGTATAAAACTTTTTCCTTTCTAGTTATGTTTTGACTATGAGGGTGAGCCCGGTAGTTTGTCTTAGCCCCCGCTAAGTACTCATGTTTAGAGGTGGTGTTGGACAAGTTGTGTATTATGCTTGAGCTTGACTCATCTTGCTCCCTTAGTCCCGATTTCCCCCTTGATTATGCTTATCGCTTATGGTCATTTAATTGCTTCCGCGACCAAGGATGTGTAATGATACGCTATGAGGCTTGTTTGGGGTTCCTTCGGGTTCCCATTCGCCGGTCACATCTAGGCCCTAGGCTTGGGTCGTGACAAACTTGGTATCAGAGCACTAGGTTGAATGATCCTCGGAGTCCAACACACCGCGTTGATTAGAGTCCGATTCATGGTTGTGTTGTGCACCACAACTATGAGTAGGAGGCTATGAGACGTTTTAGGAAATGTTTCCCTTCTCCATGTTCTAAGTCGTGCTGTAGAGTTGAATTAAGTTCTTCCTAACGGTTGTTCTTTGGTATGCTAGATCATGCCTAATACAAGAGGAAGACGAGCCCGACTTGTTGCGTGAGTCATATAAGGTGTCTACTCCTATTGGTGCATATATTGTTGCTAGGAAGGTCTATAGAAATTGTCCTATTTGCATCATGCATAAAATATTGCCTTGGGATCTTGTTGAATTGAACATGGTCGATTTTGATGTTGTTCTTGGGATGGATTGGTTGCATGCATACTATGCTTCTATTGATTGTAGAACCCGAAGGGTCAAGTTCCAATTCCCAAGTGAACCCATTCTTGAGTGGAAAAGCCAAAATGTGGTAGTCAAGGGTAGATTCATCTCTTGCATTAAAGCCCGTAAGTTGATCTCTAAGGGGTGTCTCTATCACCTTGTGAGGGTTAGGAATGTGGAGTCCAAAACCCTTCTTATAGAGTCGGTTCCGGTCGTAAATGAATTCCTTGATGTCTTTCCTAATGACCTTCCCGGTGTTCCTCCCGAAAGGAAAATAGATTTTGGCATAGACCTCCTCCCCGATACTCAACCCATTTCTATTCCCCTTACCGTATGGCCCCGGCGGAGTTAAAGGAGTTGAAAGAACAATTGAGGGGCTTGTTGGAGAAGGGTTTTATTAGGCCTAGCCAATCACCATGGGGTGCACCGTGGTTTGTTTGTGAAAAGAAAGATGGGTGCCCTTAGGATGTGTATTGATTACGGCAACTCCAATAGGGTACCGTCAAGAATAAATATCCTCTTCCTAGGATTGATGACTGTTCGACCAATTGCCAAGGGGCTAGCCAACTTCTCTAAGATTGAAATATTTCGTATGGGTATCATCAAGTGAAGGTGAGGGAGGGTGACATTCCAAGACAGCCTTCCCGGGACTAGGTATGGAAAAAACATTATGAATTTGTGGTCATGTCCCTTTGGGTTTGACCAATGCAACCGGCTACCTTCTGACCTAATGAATAGGGTCTTAAAAACCCCCTTGATCCTTTGTTGTGGTCTTCAATTGATGATATTTTAATCTATTCGGCATAGCGAGGAAGAACATATGGGTTTCACTTGAGGGTTGTGTTGCAAAAAGATTTAAGAAGAGGAGAAGTTGTATGAGTATGAAAAGTGTTGAATTTTGGTTGAGGGAGGTTGCCTTCCTAGGTCATGTGGGGTCGGGGGATGGTATTAAGGTAGACCCTAAGAAGACCGATGTGATTAAAAATTGGCCTAGGCCATTGACCCCGTCGGATATTAGGAGCTTCTTGGGCTTAGCGGGTTACTACCGGAGATTTGTGAATGGGTTTTCTTCTATTGCTTCTCCCATGACTAAGTTGACACAAAGGAAGGCTAAGTTTGAGTGGACCGACGAGTGCGAAAGGAGTTTTCAAACCTTGAAAGATAAACTTGTGTCCGCTCCTATATTGTCACTACCGGATGGGCTTGAGATTTGTGTGTATTGTGATGGCTTCTAGAGTTGGCTTGGGGTGTGTCGCTAATGCAAAATGGTAAGGTGATAGCCTATGCTTCTAGACAACTCAAAGTGCATGAAAAGAACTATCCTACGCATGATCTTGAATTAGCCGCGGTGGTGTTTGCTTTAAAGATTTGGCGCCATTATTTGTATGGGTACATGTCGATGTGTTCACCGATCATAAGAGCCTCCAATATGTCTTCACCCAAAAAGATCTCAACTTGAGACAAAGAAGGTGGCTAGAATTTCTTAAAGATTATGATATGAGTGTGCATTATCATCCCGGTAAAGCTAATGTGGTGGCGGATGCTTTGAGTAAGGTGTCTATGGGTAGCCTAGCTCATGTTGATATTGGTGATAGGGAAAATGGCTAGGGAGGTACATCGGTTGGCTGGTTGGGGTTAGGTTGGAAGAGGTTGGTAAATGGTGGGGTGGTCAGTTGTTGATGTCAAGGTTCTTCCTGGGTTTTGATGAGGTGAATAGCAAAACAAGATCTTGGATTCTTCCTTGTTTGAATTGAAGGCCTTGGTGAAAAGAGGCAAGGTGGAAGTTTCTTTCCCAAGGGGGAGATGGTGCCCTTAGGTACCAAGGTAGGTTGTGTGTGCCTTGTGTTGATGGTTTGAGGGAGAAAATTCTTGAGGAGGCTCATAATTCTTCCTATTCCATCCACCCCGGTTCAACCAAAATGTATAGAGATTTGAGGGATGTGTATTGGTGGAGAGGCATGAAGAAAGACATTGCCAAATTCGTCTCCGGTTGTCATAGTTGTCAACAAGTCAAGGCCGAACATCAAAGGCCAGGTGGTCTAACCCAAGACATAGAGATTCCTACTTGGAAGTGGGAAGAAATTAATATGGATTTTGTAGTTGGTTTACCCAAGACTAGAAAAGGTTTTGATTCTATTTGGGTGGTGGTTGATAGGATGACAAAATCGGCTCATTTTCTACCGGTAAAGACAACACATGGGGCGGAAGATTATGCAAGGTTATATATTCATGACTTGGTAAGGTTGCATGGGATTCCTCTATCCATCATATCGGACCGTGGTACTCAATTTACTTCACACTTTTGGAAGTCTTTTCAAAGGGGTCTAGGTACGAGAGTTAATCTTACTACGGCCTTTCACCCGCAAACGGATGGACAAGCCGAAAGGACTATCCAAACACTTGAGGATATGCTTAGGGCTTGTGTATTGGGGCTTAAGGGTAGTTGGGATGATCATCTTCCATTGATTGAGTTTGCCTATAACAATAGCTATCATTCTAGCATCGGTATGGCTCCTTTGAGGCTCTCTATGGGAGGCGTTGTAGATCACCGGTTGGGTGGTTTGAGGTTGGTGAGGTGGCCTTGTTAGGACCAGACCTAGTTATGGAGGCTCTTGAGAAGGTTAGGATGATTAGAGATAGGTTGAAGATGGCCAAAGTCGCCAAAAGTCCTATGCCGATGCGAGGAGAAGAGCTCTTGAATTCCGAGTTGGTGATTGGGTTTATTTGAAGGTGACACCCATGAAGGGTGTGGTTCGTTTTGGTAAGAAGGGAAAGTTGAGCCCAAGATACGTGGGTCCTTATAAGGTGATGAGGAGAATTGGTAAGGTAGCTTATGAGTTGGAATTGCCTAGCGAGATGGATTTGGTTCATCCGGTATTTCATGTGTCTATGTTGGGGAAGTGTGTGGGTGATCCGAATGCCATTGTGTCTCTTGATGTTGTGGTGTTGGTTGAAGAATAATTTGAACCTATGAAGAGTCCGTCCAGATTTTAGATAGACAAGTGAAGAGGTTGAGAAAACAAAGATTGGCTTTCCATTAAAAGTCCTTGTGAAGAAATCAACAAGTTGAAAGTGCTACTTGGGAGGCCGAAGCGGACATGCAAAGGCGATATCCTTATCTTTTCCACTCCACTCGAGCCTAAGGTATTGATCTAAGCCCTTTATAAAATCTCAGGTCTTAAGTTCAGCCCCATGTCATTGCATACATTCATGTTTAAGTTGACAAGTTCATTGTGGTTTTACAACTATGTTGAGGTTTTGAAATAAGGTGTAAGTGCATTGTTGCATTCTTATGTGGGCTGAAATTGCCATGTTTGTGTCTCTCATGTACGTTTCTTTAACCATTACGCGCGAGAGACGGAGAGTGTTCGCCAAAGGGGATGCAGTGAAACGACCCAAAAAATGCCCGAAAATGTGCTTCGGAAACACCTATAATTGTAATTTCCATATATCTCAAAATCCGTGCATGATTTCGGAAATTCGACTTCATATTCTTATTTGTGGGGTCAAATTGAGTGGGAAATGGGTCTAACCGAATTTTAGAGCAACCGTATCAAAATTCGAAAATCGCAAAAATTGCGATTTGGAGGGTCAACTTTAAAGGGGCATATCTCTTAGCACACAAGGAACTGGAAGGGCTGCAACCTATCAAATTAAATTTCTTTGAGTTAGCTTTCCAACGCACTTGGTTTCACCTTATTCCGCGTTAGGATGAGGGAGTTATGACCATTTTCGTAAAACCTGTCTGTGCAGAATTTCCAATTCCAGTGAGCTATTTTCTAGGCGGGTTGGAGGTGTTTTTTTTATAAAAGGGGGATATGTCCCATATTTAGTCATTTTCTAAACTCCAAAAACACTCTCTAAGCCCTCTCCAAAAATTCCACCAAGATCTTCAACCAAATTCAATCATCTCAAGCTCTAATTCCGGATTCAAGACTCAATCTCAAGCTTCGATTCTCCATTCCAATCTTCATCAAGGATTCTCCAAAGTTGAGGTATGTGGGTTTGATTGTGGAAACCTTCCTTTCCACAAGTCCAACAATTTATCCTCTATTTCTACTTCAAGTTTATGGGTCCTCATGATCAATTATGAATTCTTGAATTACGGAATTACTACTACACACCCTATTATGGTCCTTTTTGCATATTATCATGAAATGGAATTTTTATGTGATGTTTATGGTTTACATGCTTCCATGATCAAATTATGAAGGTTGATATATATATGTATGTTGTTGGTGGGCTGATTTTTATGGATTTTGGAATTGGTTGGAATTAGTATTCTTGAAATACATGATTTCATTTATATGAACAATTGCCCACCTTGTGTTTGATAAAATGCCCATTATAGAATTCTTAGGAAAAGGAAGGTCCAAGGTACGTCCTATGAGACGGATGGTTATGTAATTACTGAAATGATGATGAAATGGACACATGTATATGATTTTCTCTAAATAAGTGTTGTGAGTCGACCATGCCTAGTACGGGGGGTAGTAGGCCCGTATAACCATATCGAGGGGTTTGTACCTTGGTTGCCTAGTACGGGGGGTAGTAAGGCCCGTATAACCATATCGAGGGGTTGGTACCTTGGTCCCTAGCACGGGGGGTGGTAGGCCCGTGTAACCATATCGAGGGGTTTGTACCTTGGTCCCTAGCACGGGGAGTTGTAGGCCCGTGTAACCATATTGAGGGGTTTGTACTTGGTCCCTAGCACGGGGGGTGGTAGGCCCGTGTAACCATATTGAGGGGTTTGTACTCTTTCGCCTCTCCAAGGGGGTGGTAGGCCTGGAAATACTATATTCGAATGGTCAGCTCGCCCACATTAATACGTCCATAAATAATGAAATTTTTTGTAAGCATCATTATACATATCATTTCATTAATATGGCTATTTATGGGTATGATTAACGATTTTCCTATGAGTCATCTAATGTAGCATTGCAATTGGCTCCAAATACTTAGTACATTCAATGTACTAACGCATACTCTAATGCTACATGATGTCACCATGTAAGGGACCGGAAGCACCGAGCTTGACCATCCTCCTCCGCGTGGCTAGTACGATTTTCTAATAGTGGTTATTGTGAGTCCTCCATTTCGGGGAACGTTTGCTTTATGATCTTTTGCTATGTCATAAAACTTTTCCTTTCTAGTTATGTTTTGATTATGAGGGTGAGCCCGGTAGTTTGTCTTGGCCCCCGCTAAGTACTCATGTTTAGAGGTGGTGTTGGACAAGTTGTGTATTATGCTTGAGCTTGACTCATCTTGCTCCCTTAGTCCCGATTACCCCCTTGATTATGCTTATCGCTTATGGTCATTTAATTGCTTCCGTGACCAAGGATGTGTAATGATACGCTATGAGGCTTGTTTGGGGTTCCTTCGGGTTCCCCATTCGTCGGTCACATCTAGGCCCTAGAATTGGGTCGTGACATGCAGGTCAAGACCTAGTTTATGGTCTCTCTGGCCGCTCCTTTCTTGATATGGTTGACCATGCCCGCATTATTGAGCAGCTCCATTGTGAGGCCAATGGGGGCAAAAAGAGAGCAATGTATAAGGGCAGCTACAGTGGACCCCATACAAGGCCCATGGACTGTGACAATTTTCCCCAATAGTTGTTTCAGAAGGGTCAGTCCAGTTGGCCTATTATGGCCTCATTACAAGCTACAAAGGGTGATCGATACAGTTAGAGCAAGGTCAGCTCAAGTCAGAGTAAAAATGGATCTCAATCTGGTGCTTCAAGATGAGGTGGTTGTTCTTCAATGAGATGATCTTCTCTGGGTTAATTTGATTATGGGGAGTTTGATCATTGGGCAAGAGATTTCCCTCTACCTAGAAAGATTGCTCCTACACCACAGGCAACTATACCAGCTTAACCAGCAGCATCTTTACTTAGAGGCTGACGTCAGGGTCATCAAGGAATTCAGGGTGGTCCCTGGGAAGGTATGTCAGGTGATAGGTCCAATGGCAAGGGTAGAGGCAGACATGCCAACTTCTATGCAGCTCCAGCAAGGGCAGAGGCTGAGGCATCAGAAGATGTGATCACAAGTACGATTCTCTTTTGCCAACTGCCCGTCTCAACTTTATTTGATCGAGCTTTACCTTTTCCTATGTATCTGTTTATTATGCCTCCTGTATGGTTTTGAGTTCAAAGATTTCTATAGAGACGTTACGTGTGTTGACCCTCGTGGGTGTGTCTTTAGTAGTGGATCAGGTGTTACATCTTTCTAGGTGACTATCCATAGAGGTGACACCTGGCCTGACCTTATATTGTCTATTATGCTTGATTTTGATGTAATTTTAGGCATGGAATAGTTATCCCCCTACCGTGTGGTCGTTGATTGCTTCTCTAAGATCGTTACCTTAGACATGCCCAGTATTTCCTAGTTGTGTGGCAGGGCTCTCATAGTAGCACATCAGTTCAAGTTATTTCATTTATTCGAGCTTGGAGGCTAGTGGCTAGTAGGTGTTTATCTTACTTGGCCTAGGTGTGATAAGTTAGTAGGTAGGTCCCTCCATTTTAGTCAGTTCTAGTTGTTCATGATTTTGTGGATATGTTTCCTACTGACCAACCTGGCCTACCCTAAAGCATGATATTTATTATTCGATTGAACTTGGGCTGGGCACTCGACCTATTTCTATTCCGCCATATCAGATGTCTCCTATAGAGTTCAAGAAGCTCAGTGTTCAGGTTTAAGATCTCTTAGGTAAGGGATTCATCATGCCTAGTTTATCGCCTAAGGGTGTTACCACTCTATTTGTGTAGAATAAGGATGGTACGATGCACACGTTTATTTATTATAGGCAGCTAAACAAGGTGATGGTGAAGAATCGTTACCCCATGCCTCGTATTGATGGTCTCTTTGACAAACTTTAGGGTGTCATATTGTTTTTTAAGATTGTTCAGAGGTTTGGTTACCATCTGTTGAGGATTAGGGCAGCGGATATCCCTAAGACCGCATTTATGACTTGATATAGCCTCTATGAGTTCCTTGCGATGGCTTTTGGGTTGACTAATCCCTTGTCGCCTTTATGGACTTGATAACATGGGTGTTCAGAACTTAGATCTATTTGTTCGTCATAGTGCTCATAGATGATATCCTTTCATACTCGTGGAGTAGAAGAAAACATGCAAAACATTTTTGGATTGTGCTCCAGACTTTGAGAGTAATCGACTTTATGCCAGGTTCTCAAAGATTTAGTTTTGGCTTGAGTCTATAGCACATTTTAGGCAGGTCGTTTCCAAGGATCGAATTATGGTTATTCCGTTGAAGATTGAGGCTATTCATAATTGGGCTAGGCACATTGTAGTTATGGAGATTCGGAACTTCGTCAGACTAGTGGGCTACTATAGATGTTTTGGGGAAAGCTTTTCCACTCTTGAAGCACCTCTAACCCGATTGACTCGTCTAGATGTTTCTTTTTTAGTGGTCTCAAAAGTGTAAGTTCAGCTTTCATAAGTTTAAGAAGTTGCTTACCACCGCTCCTATAATGACTATTCCTGATGAGGGAGAGGCCTTCACGAATATTGCTCGCATCCGTTGTTTATTTGGGTTGTGAATTGATGCAGCAGAGTCAGTTTATTGCTTATGAGTCAAGGCAACTTAGACTGCATGAGCGCAACTACCCTATTTATGATTTGGAGTTAGAAGCGGTAGTTTTTGCATTTAAGATCTAGAGGCACTACTTGTATGGAGTTTATAAAGAGATCTATACCCATCACAAGAGTCTGTAGTAGATTGTCGGTCAAGGGACCATAAATCATTAAAGCATCATTGGATCGAGCTACTGAAGGACTATGACCTCTCTATTTTCTATCTTATGGGCAAAGGCCAATGTAGTAGCGGACTCCTCGACCCAAAAGTCGTTGAGTATGGATATTCTAGCCTTCTTGTCTAACATGGAGAGACCTTTGGCTTTGGACATTATGTCCTTAGCTAATCAGATGATTTGACTAGATATTTCAAATTCTAGGCATGTCTTAGCCTCTGTGTGAGTTCAGTCCTCCTTGCTTGATCGGATTTGTGGTCGTCGGTTTAAGGATGAGACTTTGTTGGCACTTCGAGATCCAGGGTTAGTATGTGATGCCGGTCAAGCTACCTTAGATTCAGATGGTGGTTTGAGTTTTTCTGGTTGTATTTGGTTCCAAGAGTTGGGGATTTAATTCAACTGATACTTGTAAGGCCAATGATTCTAGATACTCTATACATCCGGGCACTATGAAGATGTATCGTGATTTGAGGGAGTACTATTAGTGGAGTGGCATGGGAAGCGATATTGAAGACTATTTGTCCCGTTGCTAACAGGTGAAGGTCGAGCATTTGAGGCCTAGTGTTGAGGTTTAAGATTACCCATTACAGAGTGGAAGTGAGATTGCATCACTATGGACTTTGTTGCAAGTCTCCCACGGACTTCTTGAGATATTAACAGCATTGGGTCATCATTGATTGATTGACCAAGTCAACACACTTCATCCCTGTTCACAATTTATTCAGTGCTGAGAGGTTAGCACATATCTACATTTGAGAGGTAGTTCTTTTTCATGGTGTGCCTGTGTCTATTACATCAGATCGGGGTGCTCAATTTGATCCTAAATTTTAGAGGACATTTCAAGGGGAGTTGGGCACTTGTGTCGACCTTAGAACAAAGTTCCACCCATACATCAACGGCCCATCGGAGCATACTATTCAGGTTATTGAGGATATGTTGTGGGCTTGTGTTTTGGAGTTAAAAGGTTAGTGGGAACAATTCATGCCTTTGGCAGAGTTTGCGTATAACAACATCTACCACTCTAGTATTCAGATGGCTCCACTTGAGGCCTTATATGGTAGGCATTGTCGCTCTTCTTTTGGTTTATTTTAGTCTACATAGCCTAGGCTGAATGATACTTATTTCATTCAGGAGGCCTTGGACCAGGTGAGGGTAATTCAAGATAGGCTCAGGACAGCTTAGAGTAGGCATCAAAATTATGTTGATCGTAGCCATCGGCCTTTGAGGTTTTTAGTTTAAGATTAGGTTTTCCTCCTTGTGTTGCCCATGAAGAGCGTGATGAGATTTTTGAGGTAAGACAAGCTTAGCCCCAGGTATATTAGGCCTTTTGAGATCGTCTTTACAGTTTGTTAGGTTTCTCATGAGTTGGCTCTACCTCCAGCATTTTATGCTATCCACCCTATTTTCCATGTTTCAATGTTGCACTGGTATGTTCACGATTTGCCTCATGTGCTCCAGTATGACGTAGTAGAGTTGGATTACCGTTTGACTATTGTTAAGAAGCCAATTGCTATTCTAGCAAGAGATGTGCGGCGGTTCGTGTTCTAGAGCCATTCATGTGGTTAAGTTCCGTTTGAGGAATCACCCTTTTGAGAAGATTGCATGGAAGATTGAACATGAGATGCGAGAGTAGTTTCCTAGCTTCTTTGAGCCTTCAGGTACAATTTTTGGCTCATACTTTCGCGGATGAAAGTTCTTTTAGTAGTGGATATTGAACTGACCCTCACGGTCATTTTTGTCTTAATGCCTTCTATTCGTCATTTTGAGCATTTCTTTAGCAACTCCAAGTCATTTATGACTTGTTGTGACTATTCGGTCATCTGGTCACTCGTTTAGTTTTTATGCGAATATCTGCTATTTGGACCTTTTAACTCTTGAACGGTCATTTTTGATAAAAAGTTTAGGAAGATGACTTACAAATCAAATTTTGACGATTCCATCAGCTTCAAAATGGTAATTTTAGTCTAGTAGCATGGTCAACATTGTTCTCAAGGCTTTCGAAGCAAGTGTGTGTGATTAGGCATTTTAACTTGGAAGTTAAGACCTAAGTTTGACCTTGGTCAATATTCTTGGTAAACGTGCCTGAGTAAAATTTATGTAAGAATGGTTAGTTTGAAATGTCTAGTTTGTTCTAGAATAGCCCTTCGTGTGAATTCTGAGGATCCCAAGCTAATTTTTAGCCCCCTTGTAGATATTGGCTTAAAATGGTGTTTGGGTGTGGGACCCACTATTTTTTCAAGACGACCACGTATGGGAGTTTTGACTACTCCATCGAGTCTGGAATATAGAATTTGGTAGGGTGGCATATCTTTTTTGTGTGCACGAGGTTCCAAATGAATTTTAAAGTCCCTGTTAGAGATAATAATGTTACCAAAACCAGATGATGTGCATCAGCAAACAAAAAATGGTTTTTGTGTTCATGTGCTTGGGGTCGCGTTCAAAGATCCAAAACAACAAGGTTGTCGCATTCACGAGGCCAGGCTGCTTTTGTGGGGCTCGCATTTGTGGGGTCCCTACCACGTACGTAGGCCACAATTTCCTCTTGGCTACGGTCGTGAGGCTCTTGCCACATTCGTGAGGTCCACATTTGTGGGGCACTGTGTTGCATCCAAATGCACACGCAAATGTACATGGTCACAAAAGTTATAAATGACTTTTTTAGAAGTGGATTGTGGAAACCAAAAAACTTACGGCCAGTTTATATTAATTCTACTAATTCCACAATTTAAAGAAAGTGTTCTCAACAAACACGTATTTTGTATACTATAATTGCAAATAATTCAACTTGGAAATAACTAATAACGACAACTTCAATTTCAGTGTTTTAAAAAATAAAGGGACAATTCGAGGGCTACATCATGCTTAAGGTTTCATGTATGTATAAATGAATTACGGTTATCAAATTACTTATTTACAGGGTTCATTTTACTATCATGATCTCTCGAGCTATAATTGTCTACTCTAATTGACTCTCTAACTACATTGTTGAGCGGGGATAAACATATTCAATTGGCGAGCATTTATCTTTCATCCTATTTTGTAACCAAACTCGGTGTGCATCCAGGTGTTAATTCTAAACACGAATCTAAACAATTCATATGCAAGAAAGATTGAGCTTTTTGAATTCTTTGGTCTATCTACCTATTCGTCACTCGAGTTGAAGAATAGACAATATAATTATCTCAATGCTGGACAATCATGATATACTAAAATAAGAATACAAAAGAAATTAATCCTTTACAATCGATGTTCAACAATTACCCATAGCTACAGCCCCAGAACAAAGGCTTTTAGCCACTCATAATAATCAAGAACACATACAATTGTTTTCATGAAATTAGAAATTAAAGAAAGAGTAGAAAATTGAAACCTTAGATTAATTGCTCTTCGCTTGTTCATGCACTTGAAAAATAAGTTGTACCTAACAACAATATCCCTAGGGTCGTAATTATAGAGTTTAGGAAATTAACTCCCACTTCTAATCAAATTTAGAATTCTAAACCAACTAAAATTTGTCAGGAAAATCTGGGATGGCATGGCACGGTGCGCCAGCATCGCGGGTGGTTGTTCCTTCAGTTTTTCAGGTCTTGACATGGCACGCTGCCTGTGCGCCTGAACTAGGCTTCAGTAGTTCAGACCCTGGCGCGGCACGCCAAGGCTGCTCCAGACTAGATTTTCTTCGCACTCATTTCCTTTCACGCCCGTCGCCTCCTATTGAGGTCATATTCCTTTAGAAACCCATGAAAATGCTAATCATGTAGGTTAGTGCACATTCATTGCAACAATCTATTAAAACACAACAATTATCATCAAGAATGTCCTTGAAACATAAGGAACAAGCAGATAAATCATAGTAAATGGGCATATAAATACGCCAAAGATCACAACCCCAGACTTAAGCCTTTATTCGTACTCGAACAATCTCTCCACTATCAACTAATCATTAACACCTTCGGACTTATCTACCCACATTAAAATCAACCACACATATTTAATCATGTTTTTATAGTACGCACTTTATGCAATTAATCAACAATTTAGTTCACCATGTTAATATACAAATAGACATCACATAACCTTAATGAATGAATCTTCACTAATTTTTCCGTGCCAATGTATGTCATGAATGCCCTCACTATTTTATGTATAGCCTTGCACTCATACATACATCATGTTTTCACATTGTAGTTCAAGACAAGGCCTATTTTTCAATGATTAAACTCTCACTCTCACAAATTATGTTCTTGCATATTCTAACATACCATACGCTTGCCCTTAGTGTACTTTAACTTTCACAATGCATTTATCATGGAATCAAGAGGACTTAACTTGGTTGTAATGTCGTCTTAAGGATAGGGAAGGTACATTAAGGATATAATTAGTGACTATTCCTCCTAAATGCACTTGTGTTATTTTTTGGACATCTTCAATCACTTTTTTTTTCTTTGGTTCAAACCTCATAACTACCCCTTATTACACTCTTCAATCTTTGATCTTTTTTTTCTATTTAAGCACTTGTTCACGACTTGTTTTTTTACACATCAAGTGCCTATATAATTTTAATCATGGGCTATTTTCACCTCTGTTCTCTAATTTCACTACATAAGACATTTTATTCTACTTCACTTCTACCATTATGTTATCCTTGTTTATTGAAATAGTGCATTAAGGACCAATTTTGGGATCAAACACAAGAATGGTATCAACAAAAAGGGATTCGGCTCAATATGTGGTTAATCAAAGAAATATAGGCTAAGAATCTCAATGGGGCTTCACTAAGGATAGTTCTTTTGGAGGCACACAAGAGAGTTAAATTGGCTATTCAACGAAATGCCTCAATCCTATTCAATAATTTATACAAGTTACATGTTAAGAACAAATGGTGAAAGTTCTAGATGCCATTCAATGCAAGAAACTAATTAAATACTCACCACACATGGCATCATGACATACACAAAAGGACATAAACAACTTAGCATGCTCATATAAATCACATTGCATGTTTCCCACACAATTAAGCCTAACTTTATCAATTTAGAGTAAAAAAAAAGAACCTTTGTGTGTCTTAAGGTTACTATTTCCATTACAGTTGCATCTTCAAGTGCACACTACACATGACTGTAACACCCCGGATTCGAAAAGATCAAAAAAATTTCAATTTTTGGGGGAAAACAGTGTGACCAACAGCCACTACCAACGGTTGGTGGTTTGACCTACCAACCGTAGGTGGAAACCGTTGGTGCCACTTTTTTAGGGGTAAACATTGATGGAATTTTGATGCCCTGCCCAACCAATGTGACCTACGGTTGGCATCAACAGCTCGTTGGTTTACCTACCAACCGTTGGTGAGGTAGTACGGGAAATTTTCTTAAGGCGTCTTTAGATCTTTTCCCCAAATGATTTTATTCCTAAACTAAGTTGTTTCCCTACTATTCCTAACACTATATAAACCATTTTAAGCCTAAAATCTACCCTTCCCAATCACTTTTACAAATTCCCTCAACCTCTCCCAAATATTTTTCTCTCTAGAATCAAGAAGAAGAAGAAGAAGAAGAAGAAGAAGCTAGGGTTCTTCAAGTTCAAGCCTCCATTCTTCATCATTTTTTAGGGCTTCAATTGAGGTATGTAGGGAGTTCATCAATGGGTTCCATTCACCCATTTCTTCAACTGTCCAATTCAATTTCCCAAAATTTATTAAGGTTTTGATTTCATTCTTCATAGGTTCTATTTGTATGGATTCAATTGATTGACTTTGATTATATTTTGAGGATTTAGACTTGATTACATACTTTCCAACTAATTCCATGTGAGCCCATGTATTTATCTATGAATTTGACTATTAACCCTAACTTTCTAAGTAAGAATTGTTCAATCAAAAACTAGGTTTTTCTTCTATCATGTGGGTTCTTTCAATTATGATCAAATTGCTTTGTTTATGGTTTCTAAGTATGAAATTGGTATGAGTTGCATGTTTTATGATGAATTCCTATGAATCCATGTGAAATCCTTGAATTTATAGAGTTTGATTTATTGTTGGGTTTGAACCACGAAAAGGTGGGTTTTATGAAATCATGCATGTTTTTATGAAAGCAATGTTTATGACTCAAGTATGCTTATGGATGAAAGTTTTTATATGTTCTATGAAGCTTGGCCAGATGATATGAATGACATCTAGATTTGCCATCAATGCTTTTTGGGCTATTTTCTGAAATTAGGTCTTGATTAGTATGGTAGCCGGTTATGCCATCAATGATTATAGACCATGCTTTTAAAATTATTTCCACTAGTAGTATGAAATTTCTAGCATGAAGTGAATGACTATGGGCCTTAAAAGCTATTATGAAAATATCATGGATGGCGAAAGGTTTTCTCACGCATGGTCTAAGGAGCTATTCTAAATGACGTAAGCTCGGACTAGTCCATGGAAGATGAAACGTCTATGAACATGACTTTAGCTTGAATTGGTAACTCTAGTTGTACCTTTCCATGGATAACATGATAACTAATTCTGTGGGATAATTACTTAGCACCGAGAGGGTATTGAGATAGAGGCTCTTCTATTATAGGAGGCGGTGTCTCTAGTTGCAATCTCTTTATCCAATAACTATGTTCCAACATAGAATGATTGTCTTAAATAGAAATTAGCTAGTGGATCCACGTAAGCTATAAGTTCATGGTCTTACCTTGGCAAGTAGGAAAACCCCTTTTCAGTGTGGGGAGGACACTGGATTCCATGTTGATAGCTCACACGGTTTTTAAATGTCGATTAAAGGTAGTTTCCCACAATAATGAACTAAACTGACTTTCAAGGTATCTCACAAATGTTTTAAAGATGTTTAGCTTGCATTGACCTTGGTTTACGACTTATGTTTTCTAACCCTTTTTACTTCATGTTTTAGCTTGGTCTTTGCATGTCATGGAAATGTCCCCTTTTTAGCATGATTTAATGTTTTATTGCATTCCCCTCATACTTGGTGCATTCCATGTACTAGCGCATACTTTTGCCTATATTGTCTCATAATGTAGGACTTGGCGATTCTTCTCATTCCGCTCTTGGGTAGTGAGTATCTAGAGGCTTGAAGACTTGGTGAGTTATCATATGTTCGAGGACGTTGCCTTATTATTCTTTTATGTTTCTTTTCTTTGACATTGTATGGGTTACTTCCCAACGTCCTTTCTAATATCTTGATAGATGGCTTTGAGACTATATGTAGACTTCCGCTATTTTTATAAAACTCTTTTGATATGAAATTGTCTTTTGAACTCTTTAAATTATATGATCTGGGATTATGTATGCTAAGTGGCTTGTATGAGGCCTTTTGGGGTCTTGTACACCATGTCACGTCTAGGGGGTACCTTGGGTCATGACAATGACGTCTGGCTAACCTTTTAAGAACGGCTTCAAAATACCAAAAGTTTGGTTTCAAAATATACCAATCTATGACTAATTTTCCCTTAACACAGTCATCATCCATCCATCATTGGGAACAATCACTTCTATGATGACTCTAAAACTCAAACACACTCAAACAAAATAAACTAGTCTTAGTCAGTTCAATGCGACTATCTTCACTAAAAGAACAAAAAACAAAAGCCAAGGAAACTACCTAAAAAATTAAAAGATTCAATAAAGTAGTAAAATTATTTATATAGAAGTTCATCTCCCATCCCACAATTAAACAAAGCACTGTCCTATGTGCACAAAATCAAAAATAGAAATATAGAGTTAAAGAGAAACTCCCTTAGGCCTCTAGGCCTCATCGCCATCATAATCACAACCATCCGTCACATTAGTGGCACCATCAACTGCCACAAGTGTTGTGTCAACCTAATCACCCTCATCATCATCAACCTCATCATCCACAGTAGCTTCATCGTCATCCAATGGCTCTTGAAAGAGAAACCCATTTTGCACATATACATTGCACTATCAATCGATTGGTAGTGCTCTACCAACTCCTCCATCTCCGCATCAG
The DNA here is from genome assembly GCA_018342035.1 of Solanum appendiculatum. Taxonomy (NCBI): domain Eukaryota; kingdom Viridiplantae; phylum Streptophyta; class Magnoliopsida; order Solanales; family Solanaceae; genus Solanum; species Solanum appendiculatum. The sequence continues at coordinate 266,798 of JAGDQO010000520.1, read as the reverse complement.
TAATGGGGTTACCACCTATACGTAACTGTGACTTTGAAATTCCAAACATATGGCCCATCAAGCTTTTATCCCTTACCAGTCGATCAGCAGAAGACAAAACAAGCCAATGTGACATATCGTGAACTTTCATTTTAGTCACATCTACTATGTTGCAAACAAGATAGACACCCCTAGGTGGGCACAAGTCGTGGACCTCTTCCTCAACCCCCTCAGACCAAAGTAACTGGGTCAACAAGCTCCCATAGCAAAATCTCCACCTCTTGTTATTCTGCAACTTCATCATATTCTAGCTAAGAACTAACCCCACATTTACCGGCATACCCTTCATCAACATGTATACCATTAGAACCTGGTCCCTAGTGTCCTCAAACATATGCTTGCACGATAATATGACACTACACATAATTTTTAACCACACCCTGGCCTCTTGGTTTAAATGAGAATAATGATTGGTGGCGTGTCTACCCATGTCCTTGCTCCTATCCCACCTAGCAGTTGTGTTCACTCTGCACAAAGTGTGATGTATATCTCTATAAGGGGGGTTCCTAAAAATATATTGGCCACTTTAGTAGAGAAATGATTTGTCTTACCCCTCACATCAACATTGTTATTGTACTGATGTTTCGTAATTTAGTTGGCATAAAATTCACGGACAAGAGTTATATTATATTCACCTTGATCGTCAAAATGTAGTGCAACCGAATATTATAAGTTATTTCATGAATTTTGTGGAATTTTTATTGCAACCTTACTTCATTTAAATATTCATCACGAAGATATTTGTCCTCCTTTTTCCATTCAAACCAATCTTTAACATGGTGTTCCACTGCTTGTTTGCCAAACTTCGTAGACAGAGTTTTAGAACTAGAAGACCCGATGTCATCTCCCTTGAGAGACCGCTTGATCCTAGCACTAACTTCCATTTTCTTAACCTTTGGTGCTATTAGAACCAACAATTTTTGAGAAAATAAAAGAGAATTTTTTTAGTTGTGGGGAGACGGTGGGTTGGTTCGGGCAATGATGATTTGGTGGGTGTTGTTTTTTTTCTTTGGTGGTAGGTGGTGGAAGATTGCTGGTTAGAAAATGCTTTGGTGGGGAAACAATAGAGGATTAGGGTATTTGGGTGTGAGAGTTGGATGTTAGAAGAGAGAAAAGTTGAAATTTTTTTGAGACGGGGGCGGCGGAAGAGAAAGTGTTGTGAGAGAAAGTTAGTTAGATTTTGGATAGGTGTAGGATGCAATGAAGAATTTAGTCTTTTTTTGGGGGGTGGGGGTGGAATCGGGTAGGTCACATGAATTTTGAAAATATATCTTTGTGAGCGTTTGGGCCTGGAGCGGCACGCCTGTAGTGTGCTCGGCCAATGGCATAGTACTTTGGGGATTGGCACGGTGAACATGCAGTACGCTTGGCCAGCGCTTTAGTAGTTTGGCATTTGGCACGACGTGCCTGCAGTGCGCCTAGCCAGTTTCACATCCGTTTGATCCATTTTTCCGGCACATCTTATCATCCTTTCGTTTGGTACGCCTTCTAGTTCATGCGCATCGACCAAATTACTTTAAAAAATAATGGTGGGTTGCCTCCCACCCAGTGCCTTAGTTTTGATCGTGGCACAACTCCTCTCTTTGTATTTTTCGCATTTTTGCTTTCTTTTTTTCTCATAGTTCCTAACTATTATAAATGATTCAAATTTGACTAAATTCTACAAAATTTGAAATAATCTAAAATTTAACTAAATCCTATGAAAAATTTATAAACTAAGACGAAATAAAATTAAACCCAAAATAACTAATTATTACATAATTTCACGGGTTGCCTCCCGGGCAACGCCTGGTTTAATGTCGTGGCTCGACTCAATTTTGGATCATTCATCATTTAGCTCAAGAGCTTCTCGATATCGATCTTCATCCATACCAATATAGTGCTTGACACATTGCCCGTTCACTAAGAACGTTGTTGCATCTTTTCCTTTAATCTAATTCTATAGTTGAAGAGTAATACCTTTTTCCCCCAGAGTAAAAGTGCAAGGGACTATGTGCTTGTCATTCCATCTCTTGGTCTTCTATTTATATAGCTTAGCATTCTCATAAGAATTGAGCCTAAACTCATAAAGTTTGTGCAATTATCCAATTATTTTCTTTCCAGCTAGCTTTGGGTCAAGATTCAAATAACTTCTTTATCTCCTAATATGCTTGATGCTCTAACTCTGCTGGAAGATGACACGCTTTTACGAACACCATCTGACAGGGTGAAGTTCCTCTTGTGTTTTATATGTTGTTCTATATGCCCATAAACAATCATCAAGTTTCATGAACCAATCTTTTCATTAAGCATTCACTATATTCTACAAGATTTGCTTCACTTCTCAATTTTACAAATCAACTTAGACACAAGTTTGTGGGTGGTACGATATAGCTACCTTATGATGTATACCACATACTTAGCCAGAAGATTCTTCACTAAATGGTTAATGAAAACGAGTGAAACCATGCTTCTTTATAAATTTAATCAACACCTTTGAATCATTCAAGGGAAAAGCTACAGTCTCGACCCATTTGGACACATAATCAACTTACACTAGAATGTATTTGTTTCCATCTGAGGGTGGTAAGGGACCCATGATGTCACGACCCGAGCCTACACCCTAGACGTGGCAGACACTCAAGAATAATTGTTGGTTTCAAGCGAACCCTTGGCCTAGCAACTATAGACATGAGACTCAATATGATACATGGAAGCCTTAAATAGATGACCATTTAAATTATTTAAATAAAAGCTTGGAAACACATCTTGAAGTACTTAACATGAATAAGTTTGAATAAAATCATCAGGAAACATTAAAAAAATTCTAACTCTACCTATCTATGAATCCTCTATTATTAAAGTTAGGTGTAGTGACAAGAGCCACGACACCTCAAATACTACTTAAAAAAATATAAAAATGGAGTCCTTGGGAAGCAAGAAGGTCTCACCAAAAGCTATTAAGAAGTGTGAAGTGATCTCAACGGAGCACCGTGTAATGATCCCAAACACTTGTATCTAAATCATAAAAAGATGCAGATTGAATGACATCAGTACATTGAATGTACGAGTATGTAATATGGGTGAATAAGCAAATAACTAAACTGAAGGATTGAAAGCAACTCAATTTATCAATACATGAATATGAATAGAAAACCATTTAAAATTTATAATAAGATATGTAATAAAAATTATATGAGAATAATATACTTTACTCCGTGAGGAATTTCTTTAACCAACAACCATTACTATGAGGCTAGCAATGATACAACATTTTTTTCCCACATTGAAAGGGCAATCCTGTACGTTGCCTGGGTGTAGGATGCTACTGTAACTATCAATCTATCTGATAGGCCTTCTCATAGGTAGTGAGGAGTCATACGACAAATCAGTAAAATATTATCATATGCTGGCTACGTAGTTTTATGGGACTTTGAGTTAAAAATAAACTCTTAGCCAATTCGATGTTCGATACTACTCCCAAAACAATCAATCAATTATGCCCAATCACCCTATACAAAGAAAGGGGCCATTACTTTACTTTCACTTTACTTTGCTGAAGTACTTTTAAGAAAATCAATCATACTCTTTCTTTTTCTCAACTGCCAAATAGTACATATAAAACCATTTGATTCTTTATTTAAAAAATTATTTTCTAAACATATATAATACATTCGAAACCATTAAAGTTCCCTTGAAACACTTGAAATAATATGCATTTAGGTTGTTATCATGAAAACTATATCTAAAATCATATTGTGATCTAATCATTGATGACTCAGGAAGTCATACTACATAAATATTGATGGTATATCTGATGAGTGGTAGATTAGTGTTCCCAATGCCTACTTATATCCTATTCTAATGATATTTTGATGATTTGCAGCTATGAAATCTAAAAGACAATGAAAGGATGCATATTTGAAAGAATGGCAAAAATGTAAAAAGAAGTAAAAAATATACATTGATGATTGTCAAATAAGAAAGGCGGATCGTCTACTGAGCATGACCTCACCAAAAGTGACAGTGCACAGTACTTGTATTTATTAACGCAGGTCGGCGAACTCAAAATAGAAAGGTGACTCGCCGAATGATAAAAGGCAACTAGGTTGACCATCGTCAAAGGCGACAGTACAAGGAAAAAACTTTAAGGCTTTAAAAGCGAACTAAGGTGGTACTCATTGATATGCCAAATGTGAAAGGCTGACTCGAACGAGCTCGCCAACTGAGGTTCGAACACCTGAAGCCTAGAGCAAGAAAAATCGAGTTGGAGAGGAATTGGTGATTCACTTAATGTGATGGGCGAGCCCGTTTAATGTCGCCTTATGGGTAGCATATTGACTTTTTGGTAAAATTTTGGGAAACTATAAATAGCCCAAAGGAGGGAGAAAATGGTGAGTTCACATGAGTTGCAATAGTTTTTGGTGTATGAACAAGTGAAGAGAGAAAAACACTTTACATTGTGAAGAATACTTTCTAGTTTATTTGGAGTTTTTCAACTTTGTTCTTTAAATTAAAAAGTTGAAGTTGAATCCAATGTGGGTTTGCTTTTAATTCCTTAATTTCATGTTACCCATTGCTGCTTTCATGAATGGTATAATTTCTTTGCTTTTTTTGATGGGTGGCTAAAGCTCCAATATCTAGGGGTGCAATTATGGGGTTTATTATTGATTTAATGTAGTGGGTATTGTATTATGCTGTGTTTTACTGCTAATCATGCATGAATTTGGGCTAATTAGCATGGAGTTAATTTATAGGTTAAGGCTGCAAACTTAATTCCTACTTTCGATCTCTGGTTGATGAGACTCGAAAGAGATTGATTGGAGTTGGTAATTAGTCCGATACTAGTAATTTATATTTGATGTCTATAACGTACTTAAAATAGAGGTTATGGATCGAATCTATTTTCCCTATTTCTATATCAAAAGATAGAATAGAGCAAGGTGTTGGGTTGTTTAGTATAGTATATTGATGAGACCGAAAGGACATTCTATGCAAGGATGCTATGAGATCGAAAGAAGATTAGTGCATTGAAGATTACCTAGACTATTCATAAATTTTCATTCATCACTATAGAGCAACACAATTACTCCTATGTGACATTGATTTCAAATCCCCGAACCCCTATATTGCTTGTTACTTCTTGAATTATCAATTTTTTTTGTTTAATTGCGACCATTGATAACCAAATCCTTTTGTTAAATTGGCGGAATCATCCACCCACTTGTTTTTACTACTACAAATGAATGATTTTATAATCTCAATTTCTTGATAAGAATTCTCTATGATATACCATTCTCTATGGGATTCGACCCCGACTATTAGTTGGGCCATTTTATTGACGACGACTATTGTCTCTTTTAATTGGTTTTGAAGAGTACATTTGGGCGTTATCAAAAATGGCACTGCTGCCACGGAATGGTGGTTGAGAATTCTATTTGAGAAATTAGTTTGTCAACTTATTTAGTTGTAGTAGATTGTTGTTTTGTGTTGTTATTGGCTAATTTACCGGTCTAATATAATGAGTTACCATGGTAGTGACAACGATAGTCACTATGGTCAAAACGATAAAATGGGTGATTTGAATGATATGCATGTGAATATTGTTCAAACCACGAGAGTCATCCGGATACCTCTCACTGCAGGGAGGGCTATGTTTCAGTAACCGGAACAATGCGACAATTTCTCCAACTAAGAGTAATGTTTGGGGGTTTAACTCATGAAGATCCTCATTAACACCTGAATAATTTTGTAGAGGTGTGTGGACCATTTGTGTTCAAACACATTTCACATAAGTCTGTGAGGTTAAGGTTATTCCCGTTCTCTTTGACGGGTGAAGCTACAAGATGATTGATAGAATTGCTAAATGACTTTATCACTTCTTGGGAGGAATTGAATGAAGATTTCTAGGAGAGATTCTTTCCCTCCCCCCCTCCAAGATGGTTTAACTTAGAACCCAAATCAAAAATTTCAAGCTCATTGGAGGTGAACCTTTACATAAGACTTTGTTGTGGTTCAAGAAACTACTTTTGCAATGTCCAACACATAGTGTTCCGGAGAATTTGCTACTGCAATACTTTTATTGTACCCTTGATTCAGTTAATAAAGGTGTGGCTGATCAACTAGTCCGGTGGGATTAATGAGACAACCGTATGATGTGGAAGCTTTGTTGCTAGATGATGTAACAAAAGTTAACAATGCATGGCATATTAGAGAAAACCAAGTGTCTACTATACAATTGAGCATGAGAAAAGAATAAATTGAGAAGAATAACGAACAGAATGAAAACATGGGGAAAATGATTACCCAACTCGATTTGTTTTCTAAACATGTCCTAGGAGGTGGACTTAAATCAGTGAATGCAGTTGGGACTAATAGTGGGTTGTGCGTGGATGATGCCAAGTTTGAATCATTACAAAATGAAGAAGTTCAATATTTAAGAAACAAAATAGGGGGTTCTCACCCAAATTACTAGGTTCTCACCCAAATTACCAACTATAAGGTGGGAACCAAGGTTGGAAGAAGGATCGAGATATTGGCTGGAAAGATTTACTAGGTTAGAATTGGAGAGATAGGGAGGCTGACAAAGATAGATATGTTCCTCCCCAAGATCGTCAATGACCAAAGGATCTAGTCGGTCCAAAAGGAAACCGAATCGAGAAAATGCTCACAAGGGTTTTCAATAAAGTTGAAGGGTCCGACAAAGTGTTTAAGGAATTGAAAAATGACCTCCACTTTATCTCAAATGGTAACCTCTCATTCGGTATCTATCAAGCAGCTGGAGAGCCAATTGTGCCAAATCTTCACTCATCACGATCCGAGGCAACAGGGAATGTTGCCTAGTGACACTATCCCAAATCCCAAAAATGAATGTTGAGAAAATAAGAACTATGTCGTCCCACAACGTTAAATAAGGCGCTTCATGGGAGGAAACCCAAGTCTTTACTTTTGTTGTATTGCTTTCAATAACCTGTGTGGTGAGTGTAGGTTGAAAAGGAGTCAAAATGTTGAAAAAGGAACTTTAGGCGATGCCAAATCCAGAACACTGTTCAACCAATGGAGTTATGCAGACTCATTCTTGTTCGCCTTTTGAGCTGGAAAATGTGGACAAGTGTACTATCCATTTCGGCAACATGAGCTACAAAAGGTGATCTACCAAAGTATACTCTGTGGACTCCATCGGGTCAACCAAATTAGCCTTCAGGTTTGGTGTTCGTTTAGGTATTTTTGGTGAGATTTAGCTCTCGTTGGTGATCCACTGAACAAACTCAGTGACGTTAGTCGTGAGCACAAAGTGTTCCTGATATAAAAAGGCCAAGGGTCTTTTCAAATTTAAAAAGAAAACCTTTTGCAATATATGAGCCCTTTCCTTCCCTTTTGCTTGAAATACCTAGTTTGAGTGTTTGAGCATCCTTAGTGTGTGATTGTTGAGTGCGTGGAGTGCATTTGCTTTCTAGACTTATCAACCCAACTCTGTTCTCCTCTATTTTTGAGTTTTGCTTTTTTGTTGAGGTTTGTTTTCTACTTTTATTTTGCATTTAGAGCCTTAAATTATGTTTCATATCTGAGCTATAGACCATGTGGTGCATGTGATTGTTTGATTCAAATGGGTAGTACTATAATGACATATTGAATTGTGCCCATGAATTTATTGCTTATGTTATTGTCTAGAATTTGATAAACATGATTGTATTGGGTAAATTTTGAAATCGAACGCTTAAAATTAGTGGGTCTTGGTTGAATTTGATGTGGGTGATGTCGGAGTAACCTAATGTTGACCCGATTGCATGATAATTCCCAATGATAGACAGAGTGATGACTTTCTTAAGGGAAAATCATCAATTTGACCAATACTTTGGGATATCTTCGAGAAATATGAGTACGTATGGGTAGATATGCATGTGTGTGAATTGTAATATTGTTGGGAAACTTGATTTTGTTGCATATGTTTGGTTTGTCTGTAAAAATTAGGCACTGGGCTGAAGATCTCCTATTCGGTGGGCTTGTCTTACATCGCCAAGTAGGTTAGGTGAGTCGCCAAAAAAGCCTCAGTTCGCCTTCTTGAGTGAATATGTGACCTTGGGTATTGTCCAATTCGGTGAGCTTGTCTTAGTTTGTCGAACCCACTTGGCAAATCGCCTAGTGGGAGTGGACATCACCCTTGATGCCCGTTTCTTTTCATTCTATGTTGTCAGTTTTGGCTGACTTGTCTTAGCTCACAGAAACCAACTTGGTAAATTGCCAAGTTGGGCTTGACTCTGCCCATTGAGCTTGAACTCTTTGATAGTTGCATCTGTCCAATTTGGTGAGATCACCAGATTTCTCCCATACTGTTATGCGATCAGCCTTCTGATTACGCGAGCCTCATGATATTTTTGAATCGTTCTTTCAATTGAGTTTGATTTCAACTAACCTTAACCGATTCTATGATGGAGTACTTGTGCTTTGTAGATTATGTCAAAGACAAAGAGAAAACAAGTGGTGACTTTGGATACAAAATTTGGCAAAACTCTCCTCCTCCTCCTCCTCCCCCTCTGTTGAAAAAGAAGAAGGGCATAGTTATCAATGAGCCATCTGAGGATCCTCATCGATCACAACCTACCACCCCACAAGCATCAATACATGCAAGTGCAAAACCCAAAAAGGGGTTGCAAGAAAAAGAGTAGACATCTGGTCCAAACTGGTGCAACCTTCACCTACTCAAGCACTAACATCAAGGGTTCTCCAGGTCATAGCTCCAAGGAGCCTAAATAGGCTAAAGGTAGATGGAGAGCATACCATCTTAGAGGAGAAATGTCTATTCACAGACGGTGTAATGAGTGACTACCCTACAATTTGGGACACTATCAAGTTCCATGGATTTGAGGGTTTTACAAAACTTCGAAACCCATATGTTCCATTATGGGTAAGGGATTTTTATACGGCCTATGCAAAGGTGTTATCGAAGAAAAGAAAGGGTAGAGTTTGGAAGCCCTCGGAGGAAATTGATGTGTGGGGCAAAATGATACAATGCAACGCGGGTGAAATAAACACAGCCCTTGGCACCCCTTCCACTCATGCTGATACGTACCATATCTGGATGCGCCAGGAGCTAGATGCTTTGGGTGGTTAGCCCTATTGATAAATGATATTTCTCCACCGTGGATGGAAGATGGTGTGAGAATTGAAAAGAAAGATTTGAACATAAGGTCAAGGTATTGGTTTGGGTTTATAAGAAGTAAAATCATGCCGTCCTAGAATAAGTCTATCCTCTGGCAGCCTAAGGCAGTGCTAGTGGGAACAATAATCGAAAAGGAGCATATCAATGTTGGAACCATTAATGTCGAGGAGATGTTGCTACGGGCTAGGCTAGAGCAGACCTCCCTTCCATTATCATTCCTTATTACCTAACTTTGTAAGAAAGTCTGAGTTTGCTTTTGGTGGTGTGAGGGCCATTGTTCCAATATTACCCTTTTACTTTGTATATTGTTATTTTTCAGTTTTGGAAGACTGTGGTATGTTAGATTTATTTATATTAAAGTTTTTCATTTGGTTTTGTTTATCTCTTGTTACCTCTCTTGTTTTCTCTCAATTTTGCAACTACCCCCATGAGTTTTGAAAATCGTGAAATGCTTGAGTTTTTATTGATAATAATTCGAGGATTCATTGTGTTCAATATCAATGTTTTGAATAGTACTCATGATAAGCATGATGTATAGTGTTGGTGTTGCAAGAAAGAAATCGATGTTCAGAAACTACGTTTTGATGTGAGCCTTGCAATGAATATCGCATGTACGCTTTTGGTCTTTTTGGGCTGTGCTAAATGAGTGTATTTCAAAGTGCCATGTGTGGTGAGGTCTCACTTGAATGCATGTGTGTGGAATCCTAGACTTTTGCTTGTTAGTCTAATTATCTAAACCTTGGAAATGTAAGGCGTGATCTTGGGCAACAATTCTAAGGGGGAACCCAAATTTCCATATCCTTTATGACTACCTATTGAGGGTGGGTATCCATTTTGGTACCATTTGAGCCTAAATAATTTGTTGACAAAACAAAACTAAAACCTCTTGAGCGAAATTCTCACCACCTTCTCACCAAAAAATCCTTTTTGAAGTATTGTTATGTTTGAGTAGCCAACTTAGACCAAAATTCTAAGTTGGTAGTGTCGAAAGAAAGGAGGAATGAAAGCCAAGTAAAGCACAAAGAAAGATGAAATGAGATTTAACTTTTAAGTTTATTATAAAAAGAAGGAACCTCTCCTTATAAAAAAGAAGAAGTGTTATGATGAAAAATTTTGAAAAATTGAAATGAAAAAGAGAAGTTGATGAAATAAAGGTAATTCCCAATAAAGTTAGTGAAAAGTCAAAAGTTTGAGTTCACAAATGAAAAAGAATGAAAAGAACTAGAGAAGAGGTGAAGATGATTGCAACAATGCTTTGAAAAGGTGAAGTCACTAAGAAAAATTGACCATACCTTAACCCTCAGCCCCATTACAAGCCTAAATGACCCTTGAGATCTTGCATGGACTAGGTTGTGTGATGATTGTAAAATATGGGCAAGCCTATGAGATGAAGCTTGCATGTATTTCTCTTTTGAGAGAGTGAGAGTAGTATTGATTCCATATATCTTTGTTTATTTGCTTTGTGAGAGCATGAAATAATTCATCATGTGAGGAAACTTAAATGCATTTTTTGAAACATGGTCTTTCATTAGTTAAGAAGCTATATTGAGCTTGAGCCTGTGTTGAAACAGGCTAGTCATCATTTGAAGCTTTTTTATCATGATTGAGTATAGCATATTGTTGAGAGTAGTCTTGTAATTGCACTTGCATGGTAGCTCTTATTGAATACTATTGTAGAGACCCTTATTGAGCTAATTATATTCTTGATTTACTTGAACACAAGCTAAAGTTTAAGTTTGGGTGTGGATGAGTGGTAAATTTACACTCATTTGAGACCTATTTAGCTCACCAATTAGTGTCATCAATGTCTAATTATGTCCTGTTCTAATGATATTTTAATGATTTGAAGGTATGAAGGCTAAAGGACAAGGCAAGGATGAATGTTTGAGAGAATACCAAAAAATGTGAAAAGAAGTGCAAACTATACATTTATGATCGCCAAAAGAGAAAGGTGGATCGCCTAGTGAGAATGACCTTTCCCTAAGTGACAGTGCACTACACTTATATTTATTGAGGCAGGTCGACAAACTCAAAATTGAAAGGCGACTCGCTGAATGAGAATGGGCGAATAGGTTGACCATCGCCGAAGGCGACAATACAAGGAGAAAAATTGAAGGGTCGAAAGGTGAACTAAGGAGATACTGGGTATATGCCGAATGTGAAAGGAAGACTCTAACGAGCTCGCCAACTGAGGTTTAAACATCTGAAGCCTACAGCAAGAAAAGGTGAGCTGGAGGGCAATCAGTTTGGGACCCTATGGAGGAATGGACCCCATGGGTGAGTACCCACATACCTTTCTACTCAAAGGCCAAGATGAATAATAAATTGATGACCTTGGAGTGAAGTCTAGCTTCTTCTTCTTCCTTAGCTTGAGAGGGATTTAGGTGAATGAATTTGGTTGGATTTTGGGGAAATAGAAAAATGAGTTTAAAGTGGGTAGATTTAGGACTTAAAGCTTTCATATAGCGCTTAGGGTAGAGGCCAAAATGACATAGCATGGGCTTAAGACATTTAGGAAAAGACCCAAAATCCCCTAAAAATTTATTGTTGGACTGGTCTACGGGTTATACCTATCTGTACTGGTCAATCGTAGACCATGTACTGGGACCTCAATATTTACCCAATTTTGATAGATTCCTTCTATGGTTTATAGACTTTAATCGGAGAACTCAATTTTGGCCTTAAAATTTCACTATGTCTTGGATCTACCGACGAGACTCATACACGACTCATACGTAATTTGACGGACCATCTTGGTCAGCCATAGAAGTGATACTGAGACTTGATTTTTGAAATATTATTACAAGACTGGTCTACGGTTCATTAAAATTTCTACGAACCGTACATTTGTCTCGTAGGCCTGAACCAGTAGCCACAATTTATGATATCTTTACCCTTTTCAAAATCTGAGGTGTTACAATGAGTCTTAGTCAGGTGCTTCTGAATGTGGTGGGTGTTAGTTCAAAAAAGGCTGAGCTTGACGACAATCTCTACCCTTGCTAGCAAGTTAAGGGTGATCTCTCATTCTGTGCCAACCTTTCAACAACCATAGCAACCATTGGTACTGGCTAAATATTTTCTCGGATGGCTCGTGCCACAATTTTGGCAAGTGTGGAATGTAGATCCACTAGAACCACCTCCTTGAGTCTTAGAGTTATGCACCCTATCCTTGTTGAATCTCTGAACCAGAGCATTAGATGAAGTCAAACTGGAGAACTTCTGTCGAAACTGAGAATGTGAACTTCCACCGGACCTCAAGGGAGAGAATCACTACTATATGTTCTTCCCTCTTGGTCACACTATTCGTCTCCTTAAGCTTTTCCTCAATTTTTTGAGCATTAGTCATCAACCTTGAGATATCCATCTCTTTGATCAACAGGGTGGCCATACACTCTTTGACCACTATTTATGAAACACCCGAAACAAACTTACTCATACAATCTCTAGAATCGGCAACTATTATAGGAGCATATTTAGACAATTGAGGGAACTTCAAAGAATACTCCTTCGCACTCATATTACCTTGCCTTAGGTTTATGTATTCTTGCACCTTAGCCTCCTATATCTCAAGGGAAAAGAACCGATCAAGAAATTCCCATTTCAACTTGTCACAATCCAATGGACCCGCATCAATAGCCCCTTCATCCTTCAATTGAGCAAACAACACTTGAGAAACCCCTTTCAATTGATAAGAGGCCAAGTCCGCCTTTTCCATCAAAGTTACTCCCATAATTTCTACAATCTTTTCAATCAATCAACAAACTTTTGTGGATCCTCATCCACCTTAGAACCATGAAATTCCAGAGGATTCATCTTTGTGAAGTCTCGAACCCTTGTTGCCCTCGTACCCACATTTTGGTTCACAGGAATTACAACTTCTCAGTAAGCTTGTGCGGTCATGTCTTGGGCCAACACTTTAAAAGCAACCTTAAAATTCGCATGAGACACTTGCTCAGCCAAAGGATCAACCAGAGCTTGAGGAACTTTTGGTTCCATATTCAAGTTACTTCTCATAGAAGCACTTCTATGAGGCATGTTCTAAAAATGCATAGGACAAGTGTTAGAAGGAAGACCATTATAGAGTTCAACTCTAACACACGACTTTAAAGTAATGAAAAAAGTAAAGTTTTTTAAATGTGTCGTAGGCTCCTATTCATAAATGTGGCATGCTTTACACTCATGAATAAGACTCTACGGAACGTGGCTTGTCAGGCATCTAGGACTCTTAATGAACCTGATGCTCTAAATACAAAGTTTGCCACAACCCAAACTACCCGTAGATGTGACATATTGAATAGAATCCCGAAAGACTCTATACAAGCCACTTGAGATAATCATGCAAAACAAATAAGTGCAATGCATATGTGGACCATGCAAATTAGATGAAAAAGGTTCAAGAGTTTTCTCACCAGTTGTCCCGTGGACCCTTGAGGCGCACTATAGAACTGCACCAGAGCTTATCAAAAGTAAGTAAAAATTGAAATTCAATATGCGGGCCACTGGATCTTATTAACAATAAATAAAGTAAAACCTGAAGTGGAATCTATGGGCCGTCGAACTGTATCGAAATCTGGCTTATAAGGAGAAAATGGGACATTATCCCTCCAAAACCAACTTCCATTAGTATAAACATTTTAGGCAAGTAATCCCTCCTACATGGAGCTAAACATATTCACAAAATGTAGTACACTAAAAATCATCTCCAAAATCACTTTTATTTTAAAACCCCAATTTAAATATGCCTTGAATGTATCATGAAAATGCTACGAATATGCTTTCACGCTATAACAGTCTGACCATCACCACAAATCAACTCAAACTACGCACACAACTAGATAGATAAATCCGTCACACCACCCAAAGATACTAATCTGGATCTCAAACTTCCAGCCTACGGCCTTGGGCCCAAGAGTTCAATAATCAAGTACAACCATAACTCAGCACTTAACAAGCCATACAAATAAAATCGAAAACACCCAAAATACACAACAACTTGAGTTCCACGCCACTTGAGAGCAATACTAAGAATAACTAGGAGACAAGCATAAGCACAAACCTAAACTAAGGCTTTCCTGCAAAAACCACCTAAACAACCAAACAATGGCCATAAATAAACTAGGGATGAAAGCCTAAACTAATCCTAATATTTCAACCGAATCAGACAATACTACTGCAAATACAATCAATGTAAATGAGTCAAGTCTAGGAAAAAGGAACCATAGAATACCTCAAGACTGACAACCACACACGAACAATTACCCTTGGGCCTTATCCTTTAATAGAGCCTTGGAGTGGTTCTAAGCTACAGAAAATGCCAAGGGAACACAAAAACAATCACCACAATATAATAACCAATAAAGGAATACAAACAGAACAAGAAAACCCAAAAAGTAAAAGTGTGACCCACACACAAAATGATAAAATTGACTCTGTCACGAGGTCCCAAACTATTAAAGGAACTTTTGCCCCAAAATAGGCACAAACAAAGCATCGATCCAGCCAAATTAGCTCCACCATATATTTTGCTCAAAGGTTTTAAAATAAGGAAAAAATGAAAAAATTTAAAAAAATACCAATTGAAGAGATAGATTCAACCAACCCGAAATGAGCCCACAAACTTTCGTGGCACGCTCCAACAAGAGTCACTCAATTTCAATACCGAAAACTCCCTAAATCCCCAAAAAACCAAAGTTGGAATGAGGAATATGGTTGTAGCCTAGTCTTTTTAGAAAGACTGAAATCTCAGTGAAAATGGCCTTCGCGAATGCAGAGGCATCTCCGCGAACACAGAGGCCTCCCTACGAACATGAAGGCTTCCCCATGAACACGGAGGTCAACAAAGTTGACCCTTCACGAATTCAGCACGAGGTTAAGGAATGAGGAGTTCAAGGAAGTCAACCCTCCAAGAACGTGGCCAGGGCCGCAAACGTGGAGGTCAGCAAAGTTTGGTCACCACGAACATGGCCAACGGCCCACGTTCGTGAAGAGGAAATCAGTGTTGCACCAGCAACACTTCATCAACAATCACCCAAGGTGGCCAAGCTCTACACCGGGGGTCTGGAACTCATTCAAGACCCTATTAATGAAAACCAAATATGCTACTAGACTGGAAATTATGGCATTCCGGACTCAATAGAATCGATGAAACAACCAACGGAAGTCGTCTCGTCAAAATGTTGGCAAAACTCAACACTTACAAAGAAACACCAAACAAAATGCTAAAATCCACAAATCCATCCTGATAGCCACAAAAATAAATGAAAGGTCGTTCTAGACTAAACTCAAAGTTCCAGAGCAATCGCACTATTGAATTCGATTCTGAGTGCGTTTACCAAGAAAGTTTAGCAAAGTAAAACTTTGAAGAAAACATAAATGCAAAAATTCTTAATCACACCAACCGCAAATGGAAGCCTCAATACCCAAACTGATCATCACACTAGTCCAAAATGACCCTTCCAGAGTTAATGAAACTCACAAAATTTAGATCCAACCTAAAAATATCGTAATGTTGACTAAATTCAAATCTTCAAGCATTAGGCCACAAAAACTTAAAAACTTATACTAAAGTCAACCGACTACCTTGAAAAGTATCACACCCATCTCAGAACCACACAAAAGCTATAAGGAAGCTACGGGAAGGGGGAAAAAATTAAAAGCATAGAAAAAACATAAAAGACCTCGAGGGTCATTACACATTCTTTTTTCTAAACTATAGCTAACATACACGTGCTAACCTTGAATTATTAACTTTACAATGGTAGGATAGTCTAATATGTTGTAAACACTGTGGTGACTAAATTATAATTACCTCACCTAAATAATAAATCCAAACATGCGTTGTTATAGAAAACACCATATTAGTAGTATCTTGTAAATATATGGAAAGCACTATATTTTCTTTCCATGTTCCCTTCCCGTATAATAACACTTTCCATCCTTCAAGCATTCAATGTTTCTATATTAACACACGACTCCTATCTCCTACCTCCATCACCAATAACCTTTTTTTTGAAGATATTAAGAAGAAAGGAAATGAAGGATAAATGGGTAGAGGAAAAATGAGGTGAAGAGAATTGAGAAGTCATCTAACGGACAATTAGTTTCTCAAAGAGAAGAGAGGGCCTTATGAAGAAGGCAAAAGAATTGACAATTTTGTGTGATGTCAATGTAGAAGTTATAGTGTACTCTCACAATAGGATGTTGTACGAGTATGAAAGTATAATTTAATTGATTAACTCATTACTGATTTTTATCAAAAATTTTACTTGTTTTACCTCTATGTATATGTGTTTGAGTATGTGTTTTTGTTTTAGTTTCCTTTTTGATTGGTTCTTTAGGTGTATATGTATAAACCTTTTGTTTTTTCTTATATTGTTCTTATGTGGGTGTGATAAAATCTTGTTAGTAGAAAAATAGATTTTTAGGATTTGAGTTTCGGGAATTAAGAAATTTTTTGATCGAGAATGATTCTATTATAAATTAACATCCTTATGTAGTGGCACAAACTTTCTATTGTTTCGATGCGTGTGTGTTTAAATATTTATAGCCAACATGTATATCCTTTGGGATAGAATCACAGGAACAAAGAGAATTTTGAAATAGACTATTTTACTTAGATAGGTCTTGCACCTCCATGTGATACATGTATGAAGTAGTCATATAAATGAGTTTTGAATATCATATGGTAGAAAAATATAGACGACTTCTTTGTCATTACTTTTTTTCTTTGATTTCTTTTTTTCCCCTTGTTTGTTGTATGTTTGATTAAGTTTGTATATGTTTAACTCTTACATGAATTTTTTGTATCTTTCTTGATTAATTAGTATGTGTCTAATAATTTTCAATTCTTGTTTTCTATATCTCTTTTGAATAACTTTTTTATTTGGTCGAGGATCTATTAAAAAGAAACCTAATTTCTACCTTACACATAAAAAATTAATCAAAAATAAAAATAAGATAAGAACACATACATATTGAGGTAAAACAATTCTAAATTTTGTTAATAATAAACTATTAATTAATTGATTAAATTTTTCCTGAGCTAAAATACTCATATAGATTCAAATTATTAGAGAAAGCTGAGCTACATTCAAATCAAATAATACAACCAATTTGTTTGCCTTCTTCATCAAACCTTGTTGTCTCTTTGAGAAAGTAATTTTTCTGTTAGATGATTTCTAAATTTTCTTCATCAAAAATTTTCCTCTACCCTTTTTTTTTCTTATCCTTTCCTTTTAATATCTTTAAAAAGGGTTATGGGTGATAGTAGAAGCAGAGAAGAGCCTTGTGTTAATATAGGAATGTTGAATGCTTTAAGGATTGAAAGTGTTACTACATTTTGAAGGGATCTCCGAAAAGAAATAAAGTGCTTTCCATTTTTTACTAGATACAACTAGTATTGATTCTTGTATAATAAGGAAAATTTTGATTTTTCAATCAGGTGAGAGAATAAAAACTTATTGGCATGCAGTATTTAACTTATATACTCTTTTTTCTAAACAATAGTTAACATACATGTGCTAACCTTGACTTAGTAACTTAACCATGATAAGATAATCTGATCTTTCGTAAACACTAGGGTGAGTAAGTTATAATTATCCCACCTAAATGGTAAATCCAAAATTTCTATGTCATAGATACCTCTATACTAGTAATATCTAGTAAAATTATGGAAAGCACATTATTTCCTTTCCATGTTCCCTCTCCATGTAGCAACACTTTCCATCCTTCTAGCATTCAATGTTCCTATATAAACACATGACTCCTCTCTCCATTCTCGATCCATCACCAATCACCCTTTTTTGAAAATATTAAGAGGAAGGAAAGAAAGAAAAATGGGAACAGAAAATGTTGTGATGAAGAGAATGGAGAAGTCATCAAACAATCAAGTTACTTTCGGAAAGAGAAGACACGAGAATTGACAATTTTGGGTGATGTCAATGTAGACGTTATAGTTTACTCTCACAATGTGAACTTGTACGAGTATGCTAGTTCAAGGTATAATTTAATTTTTTCACTCATTATTGATTTTAACAAATTTTAGACTTTTTTTTTACCTCTTTATATATGTGTTTGTGTTCTCGTTTTTTTTTTTTGATTGTTTATTTAAGTTTATATAAATAAACATTTTGTTTTACTATGTTTTGCTCATGTGGATGTGATAAAATCTTGTTAGCAGATAGATAGATTCTTTTTAATTTAGTCTCGGGAATGAAGAATTTTTTGATGTAGAACGATTCTGTCAGATACAAACGTCCTTATGCAGTGGTGAAAATTTTCTACTGTTTTGATGTTTATGTGTTTAACTTTTGTTAGTCGATATATTGATCCTTCGGGATCGAATCACATGAACAAAGAAAATTCATAAATAGAGTGTTTTTCCTAAGATTGGTGTTATGCCGCCATGCGATACACATCTGAAATAATTAGAAAAATGTGTGTCGAATAACATATGGTACAAAACATAGACAACTTCTTTGTCATTTCATTTTTTCTTTGATTTCTTTTTTTTCTCTAGTTGTGTAGTAAGTTTGATTTATTTAGTTGATAATTCACTTTTAGATGAAGTTGTTGAATCATTCTTAATTAATTAGTATGTGTCTAAAAACATCCATTCTTGTTTATATATATATTTTGATTAATAATTTTATTGAGTCGAGGATCTATTAGAAACAAAGCAGATTTCTACCCTACACATAAATAACCAATCAAAAAGCAAAACAAAATAAGAACACATACATATAGAGGTAAAACAAGTCTAAAACTTTTTATATATCAATAATGAGTTAATCAATTAAACTATACCTTGAACCAGCATACTCGTACAACTTCCCATTGTGTGAATAAATTGTAACTTCTATACATTGACATCACAGAAAATTTCTATTTCTTTTGCCTTCTTCATCAGGCCTTGTCTTCTCTTTGAGAATGTAACTTGTCTTTAGATGACTTCTCAATTCTATTCATCGTAACTTATCCTCTCCCCATTTTTTTTTCTCTTAATATCTTTAAAGAGGGTTATTGGTGAAGTTTGAAGGATAGATGAGCCATGTGTTTATATAGGAGTGTCGAATGCTTAAAGGATGGAAAGTGTTACTACACTGGGAAGGAAATTTCGAAATAAAATAATTTGCTTTCCATTTTGTTATAAGATACTACTAGTATTGAGTTTTCTAAAACAAAGCAAGTTAGGATTTATCATTTAGGAGAGATAATTAAAGCTTAATGGCACACAATGCTTAACTTACATAATTTTTTATTCTAGACTATAGTTAACAAACACGGGCTAACCTTGACTAATTAACTTAACCATGGTAAGTTCGCCTGTTCTTTCGTAAACACCGAAGTGAGTAAGTTATAATTATCTCACCTAAAAGCTAAATCCAAACTTTCCTTGTTATGGAAAACTCCATATTAGTAGAATCATGTACTAATATGGAACCAACATTATTTCATTTCCATGTTCTCTTCCAATGTAGTAACACTTTCCATCTTTCAAGCATTCAAAATTTCTACATAAACAGATGACTCCTCTCTCATTCCTCCTTCACTAATCACCCTCGCTTGAAGATATTAAGTGGAAAGGAAAATAAAGAAAAATGGGGAGAGGAGAAGTTGTGATGAAGAGGATTGAGAAGTGATCTAACAGACAAGTTAATTTTTGAAAGAGGAGACAGGCCTGATGAAGAAGGAAAAATAATTTACAATTTGTGTGATGTCAAACTAGTAGTTATAATATACTCAGACAATGGGAAGATGCATGAGTATTCTAGTTAAAGGTATAATATAATTGATTAACTCATTATTGATTCTAATAGATTTTAAACTCGTTTTACCTCTATATATATGTGTGTGTGTGTGTGTGTGTGTGTGTTTGTGTATGTATTCTTGTTTTATTTTCCTTTTTTATTGGTAATTTAACTCATTATTGATTAACTCATTATTGATTCTAATAGATTTTAAACTCGTTTTACCTCTATATATATGTGTGTGTGTGTGTGTGTTTGTGTATGTATTCTTGTTTTATTTTCCTTTTTTATTGGTAATTTATGGGTAGTATGGAAAAAAAGTTTGTTTAAAAGTGAAACATATACTAAATTAATAAAACATAACATACAACCAGGAAAAAAAGGAATCATCTACTATTATCACTCTCGAATACCATATCGTAGAAAAACATAGACTACTTCTTTGTAATTACTTTTTTCTTTGATTCCTCTTTATCTAGTTGTGTGGTATGTTTGACTAATTTTGTAGATGTTTCACTTTTAAACAAACCTAATTTCTATCCTACCCATAAATTACCAATGAAAAAGCAAAATAAAACAAGAACACATACACATACATATAGAGGTAAAACAAGTCTAAAATTTATTTAAAATCATTAATGAGTTAATCAATTATATTATACCTTAATCTAGCATATTCGTGAAGCTTCCCATTGTGAGAGTGAAAAATAAATGCTACATTGACATCACACAATATTGTCAATTCTTTTGCCTTCTTCTTTAGGCCCAATTTTTTGTTTGAGAAAGTAACTTCTCTATTAGATGACTTCTCAATTGTCTTCATCACAAATTTTTCTCTCCCCATTTTTCTTTCTTTTCCTTTCCTTTTAATATATTTAAAAAAGAGTTATTGGTGATGAAGGAAGGAGAGAGCAATAATGTGTTTATATATGAATGTTGAATGCTTAAAGTTTACTACATTGCGAAGGGAACTTGGAATGAAAATAATGTGCTTTCCATTAAGTTAGAAGATACTACTGATGTTAATTCTTCTATAAGAAGACAAGTTTGGATTCATCATTTAGGTGAGATAGTTAAAACATACTGGCACACAGTGTTTGACTTACATAATTTTTTCTAAGCCATAGTTAACAGACATTTTCTAACCTTTACAAATTAACCTAGCAATGGTAAGATAGTTCGATCTATCGTAAACACTACAGTGAGAAAGTTATAATAATCTTAATGTCACGACCCGATTAATCTAGTCATGATAGCACCTACTAAAATCCACTAGTAGGTAGGCCAACACATAATCCAAACGACAAGTAATGAGTATAACGTTAGAACTAAACAGAAATAATACTAGAATAAAAATAAGATAGAGACATAAGCAAGCCAAAATTCTAGATACAATAAAAAACCCTTCCACAACCTGGAAGTCACGAGTACAAAGCTGTATAACATGAAAATACAGGTCCAAATAACAGACCCGCACAAGCCGTCTCAAAGGCAAAAGACTAGATAAACATATAGAAAGAAGGAGACAGTCTTGTCTATGATGCCTAACTGCTCACCTTCGATTCCGATTTACAAAAGGTGCGAAAGATGACATGAACGATCACCACTGGTAGCTATTACTAGAACTTACATCATAAGAAGATGCTGAGTGTAGCATGAGTACCAAAACAAAGGTACTTAGTAGGCATCACAGGCCAATAGAGCAAAATAGGTGAAAAAGCTATGAAAAGATAGAATATAGACCCAAATAGAGGTCAAAGAGGATATGAAAGAAAGCACACGAGCATACCAAATGTAAATATAAGTACAGATAAAACAAACCTAACTGGATCCCATAAGCCTGGAAGGTACACTCGTGCGCAAGTTTAAACAAAACACGAACGAACCCCCATAACCTTGACAAGTAAACATAATAGCTAAGTCTACTAACAGAAGAGTACCACGAAATGAAAGGCGGGCTCCAAGCCCAAGTAACCATCTTATCCAGTAAACTCCCAGCCCAGCTTGCAAGAGTGAAGATCAATCTAGGCCACTCAGTCAGCCATTCCACTCACAGCCCTGCTATCAAGAAAGACCCAGAGGCATGTCAACTCCGAAGAGGATCTCAGATATCAAGGCCACCCAGCTAGCTAGTCCATTCCAAGGGGTGTAAGTCACCCAACTAGAAAGAGTGACCCAGGGGCATGTCGACTCCAAATAGGATCTCAAGTAGGCTCCAAGCAACAATGGATTGAAGTCCACTCAATAAGAATTACAAAAGGCTCCAAGCCTGAAACACTCCAATCCCGAAAAAGAGCAAAACTTCTGGTAATGCATCGGAGCCACAAAAATATGAAAGTAAGGCAGAAATTCTACAAAGTTGAAAAAATACCTAGTCGAACGTTCATACTATCAGACTCATGTTTGCTTTTCCAGTCTAAAAGGATCTAGTTTGTCAAAATGACATGAGAAACAAAAACAAAGCTACAAGGCTCGTGATTCTTAGGCAACACTAGTCTATCCCAAGGCTAAGGCCGGACATGCTTTTGATAACAAGTAATCAATGCAAGTAGTTCACACCAGTATGCAATAACATACATAAACTCCAACTAGCATGGTACTACACCTGAATCAATGTCGACCAATCCTAAACACATGGTAAAAAGGGAAGTAAGAATAATTACGTTCCCATCCCCAATTAACTCTAATCGACTTGTATTTACATATTAAAGCTCTATCGAATTAGAAAGGAAGTCATAAAGTACTAGAAGGCCAATCGTAAGTACTCAAACTCACAAGGCCAACACATTTCCTTTTCCAAATGGCCTCCTAATGCTGCCATGCTATCAAAAATAGGGTCACAATATTAGTATGGTCATCGAGACACTAAAACTATATAAAATAGAGACGTACCAATTTTGAAGTCATATGGGAAATGTGGGACCCATGTCGGAATTTCCAACATTATCTCCGTCAAGAGGTCCTAATCAATGCCCAAACTTGTGTTCCAAAATTGAACACAATTTGGGGCTCAAAAAAGCCAATTCAACAATCATGCAAATATTCACAATTAGGCTTCAAGGCAGCTAGTAAATTGAGAAATTCACATCAAACGGAGGTTCCCCAATAGATCCCAATCACATACCCAAGAAATCACACCCTCTACGATCACCCAAAACTTTGAATCGCTAAAATCAAAGCTCTAAAGATGGAGAAATCGCTTGAACAATGTTGAAAATGGGTTGGGTTCACGACTAACTCTTTATGAAAAGACTTCTCGACCTTCACTTAAGCAGCAACTAATGTCTCTTAAACGATAGCTCAAAGAGGTAGGCTTCATTATTGTAAGCTCCTGGATGCAAAAGTGAGCCTCGCTTAAGCGAACCCAAGCCATATAAGCAGGAACTGCAAAAGTGATGCAAGGTTCTCTTTAGCGACAATTGCCTAACTGGCTGGTCTTTCTATAGCAGAGCCTTGGTCGCAGAAGTGATGTTCAATTATGTGAGCCTAGGGTCACAAAAGCGGCTGCACTAGAACTGATGCGCTAAAATGTTTAGCAAGTTTTCTCGAGCTCCACCCGGGGGCTCGAGATTGGTTAGGAACCCCGTGTACACAAATGAGATATGCCAACCACTAAATGTTACATATATTCTGGACTTAATAGAGTAGTCAAAACTTCCATACGAGGTTATCTTGAAAGAATATGGGTCCCACAAGCTATTACATTTTAATCCAAAATCTACAAAGGGGTTCGAAATTAGCCTGGAGGCCTCAGGATCCAAGCGAAGCATCATTCTATGCCATAATCAACATTCCAAAGGTAACCTTAATTATGGAATTCTCCTATTTTTCTTAGAATGTTGATTAAAGTCAAACTTAGGTATTAACTTGGAAGTTAAAACGCCTAATTGCATAGACTTACACTGAAAGCCTCGAGAGTCGTGCCAACCGTGCTACTAGCCTAAAATAACCCTTCAAGAGCTGATAGAATTGTCAGAAATTGATTTTGAGGTTATCTTGTTGAACCTTTGATCAAAACTGACTGTTCAAAGTATAAAAGCGCCAATACATTAAAACTCACACAAAAACAAAACGAACGACCATGTGACTCAATTGTCAGTCCCATCAAGTCATAAATGACTTGGGATTGCTATAGGAATGCACTAAATGATAAACAGGAGGCTTAAACTCAAAAATTACATGGAGGTCATTAAACTTACTTAAATTCTAAATCAAAACTTGCCTTGTTATAGGAAAATCCATACTAGTGGTATATTTTTAAAATATGGAAACGCCATTATAACCTTTCAATGTTCCCTTCCCATGTAGTAACACTTTCCATCCTTCAAGCATTCAACATTTCTATATAAACCCATGACTCCTCTATCCTTCCTCCACACTAATTACACATTTTTGGAGATATTATGATGAAAGGAAAAGAAAAAAATGTGGAGCAGAAAAGATGTGATGAAGAGAATTGAGAAGTTCTCTAATAGACATGTTAGTTTCAACAAGAGAAGACAAGGCCCGATGAAGAAGGCAAAACAATTTTAAATTTTGGGTGCTGTCAATGTAACAATTATAGTTTACTCTCACATTGGGAAGTTTTATGAGTATGCTAGTTAAAGGTATTATTGAATTGATTAACTCATTACTAATTTTTAACAAATTTTAGACTAGTTTTACCTCTATGTTTATGTGTTTGTGTATGTGTTCTTTTTTATTTTTCTTTTTGATTGATTATTTATATGTATAAGTATAAACCTTTTTTTATTTATGTTGTTCTCACGTGGGTGTGATAAAATTTTGTTAGGATATAGATAAAAATTTTGGATTTATGTCTTCGAAATGAAGACTTTCTGATCGAGAATGATTCTATCAGAAATTAGCATCCTTGTGGAGTGGCAAACAATTTCTATTATTTCAATGTGTGTCTGTTTAAATCTTTTTAGCCGACAGATAGATCCTTCGGGAGAGAATCAGAAGAACAAAGAAAATTTTGAAATAGAGTTTTTTTCCTTAGATAGCTCTTACATTGCCATGTGATACATGTCTGAATTAGAGAGAAAAATGAGTTGCGAATATTATATGGTAGAAAAACATAGACGACTTCTTTGTTTTTACGTTTTTCTTTGATTTCTTTTTTCCCTTGTTGTGTGGTATGTTTAATTAATTCAGTAGATGTTTCACTCTTAGATAATGATGTTCTATCATTCTTAATTAATTAGTATGTCACGATCTGGCTTCTCAAGTCATGATGTCACCTACTAAAACCCATAAGTAGGTAAGCCTAACCATACCCAGAAAAAGAGGTAGTGAGTACAAGGGTAGAACGAAATAGAAAATAAGGCTAACAATAAACAAAGACAAAAATGGGAAACAAACCAAAAACTATATACAAAGGAACCTTCCCAGAACCTAGAATTCACGATTACATAGCTGTCTAATGAGATAAATACAAGTCCCAAAAGTGGACCACAAAAAGCTGTCTCAAAGGCAAAAGACAAGTTAACATAAGTATAGAAGGAGATAGGTTCGTCAAAAATGCCAACTGCTCACCCTCGTCTTTGAGATCCACAAGATGCAAAAGACGACACGAACGATCACCGCTGGTACCTGGTAATAGGACTTGCATCAGGAAACCAGATCTCAAATCAATCTTCAAAAAAACTGCCACCCTAAAGCTGGTCAAATAGATCATCAATCCTAGGCATGGGGTAGCGGTTCTTCATCGTCTCCTTATTCATCTGCCTATAATCAATACACATGTGCATCGTGCCATCCTTCTTCTTTACAAATAGAAAAGGAGATCCCCAAGGAGACACACTAGGCCTAATTAATCTCTTACCTAAGAGATACTAACGCTAAACACTAAGCTTCTTCAGCTTTGTTTGAGCTATCCAATACGGCAAAATGAAAATAGTCCGAGTACCCAGATCAAGCTCGATAGGGAAGTCAATATCTCGCTCTGGGGTAGGCCCGGTAGGTCAGAAGGAAACACTTCTATAAAATCACGGACGGTTGGATTGGACTTATTTGATGGGACCTCATACTCACATCACACAAATACTCATAATAAGACAAACACCCGCTAGCCACTAGCCTCCGAGCCTATAAAGAGAGATAACTCCAACCGGTGTGCTACTAATAGAGCCCAGCCACACCACCGGTGGAATACCAGGCATGACCAAGGTAACAGTCTTAGAAAATAATTTAAAATCTTGCGCGATAGGGGGAAAACTAGTCCATGTCAAGAATCACATCTAAATCAAGCATATCTAACAATATAAGATCAGCTCGGGTGTGAGGACCCTGGATAGTAACTAAGAAAGATCAAAACACCTAATCCACTACTAAAGACTCACCCACGGGGGTCGACACACATAACGGCACTGCCATAGGCTCAGAACCCATACCCATACAAGAAGCATAATACAAAGACACATAGGAATAGGTAGAACCAAGATCTAATAATATTGAGGCGGGCTGATGGAAAAAGAATCGTACATGTGATCACAACCTCCTATGCCTCAGCCTCCACTCTCATTGGAGCAGCATTGAAATGGCCTTGTTTGCCTTTACCCTGGCCATCAGTCCTACCACCTGACCTGCCTCCCTATAGACCATCCCGAATACCCTGCAAACCACCGTGATGGTCCGAACCTGACCTCAACGTCTAGCTGAAGGTGCTGCTGGTGGACCTTATAGAGCTCTCTGTGGAGCTGGAGCAATCCATCTATACGGAGGGCAATCTCTGACCTAGTGACCTAACTCACCACAGTCAGAAAAACCCGAAGATGATCTACTCCCTAAAGAACGACCACTACGGCCTAAACCATTTGCCAAGGACCCATGACTCTGAGTAGAGCCAACCTCACTCTAACTATACCGATCACCTTATAAACTCTGTAACGAGGCCTGAATAGGCCAATTAGGCTGACTCTGCTGAAACCAGTGTCAAGCTCTATCATGTGAATCTCTAAGCCTAGAACAGGACCTACTATAGCTACCCTCATTTCTCTCTATTGTCACTGCCCCCTTGGGCCTCAAAACAGAGCTGCTTAGTAGTGCGGGCATAATCAACAACATCCCAAAAGGAGAAACCCGTTGAGACCATATACTGAGCCTCAATCCCGAACTGCAGTCTCAACCCATGAACAAAGCAACGTACCCTCTCTTTCTCAGTAAGTAGAATAATGGTAGCACGGCAGGAGAGCTCATGAAATCTCACCTCGTACTAAAACACTGTCATAGAACCCTACTGAAACCTGGAGAACT
Source organism: Solanum appendiculatum (assembly GCA_018342035.1). Taxonomy (NCBI): domain Eukaryota; kingdom Viridiplantae; phylum Streptophyta; class Magnoliopsida; order Solanales; family Solanaceae; genus Solanum; species Solanum appendiculatum. The sequence continues at coordinate 239,615 of JAGDQO010000520.1, read as the reverse complement.
AATCTCTGAGGTGATCTCTAACGCTGTGAGGAATGAAACGGTCCAAGAAGGCCGCAGAAAACTTGGTCCAGGTGACCAGAGGAGACCCAGCTGGTCTAGTCTCAACAAATATATGCCACCACTATCTAGCTAGCCCATCAAGCTAATATGGAGTGAAGTTGGCTCCTCTCGACTCCACGAAACCCAAAGTGTATAGCCGCTCCTAGCAAGTGGTCAAAAACTCGTAGGCATCCTCACCCACAGCCCTAGAAAACCTACGAGGTGAAAGCCTCAGGAACACTCCAAGCATCTTCTGCTCCTCTAATGGCATAGCTCTTGCTCCTATCATGGGCTGGGCACCCCCAGGTGGTACCTAGGCTCTGGGTGCCTCTGTTGTAGGCTGATATTCCTTAACTGGTGCTGGCGTAGGTGCAGGTGCTGGAGAAGGTGCTAGTGCCGGAGTAGGTGCTAGTGCTGGAGTTTGCTGGATGTCGCTGAGCACTGTCAAAAGCTGGGTAATAGCTGCCTGATGTTTTGGTGCCATTGTCGGCTAGGGTGGATGGGCTGGTTCTGGCCCCACCAGTTGATCGGGAACATGGGCTGTACGAGGATCTGCTGCGGGCTCTGGACCCCGCTCTCTTTCTGGGGGTGGTGCTGCACCCCTACCAGGCAAGGGAGGTCGACCCCTACCCCTAACCACCACGCGGTACATACGAGCCATCCTGTGAAAAGAGTGAAACAAGTGAGATTCCAAGAAACCAATAATGCACACGCTGCACGAAATTGATACGAAAAGAGAGGTAGTTCTAAAAACACCCTATAGCCTACCAAAGATAGGACAAAGAAGTCTCCGATCCGATATGTAGGACTCTACAAGGTATTAGCTCTATACAAGTGAGATCGACGAACCTGGGGCTCTGGTACCAACTTGTCACGACCCGACTTCCCGAGTCATGATGGCACCTACTAAAGCCCACCAGTATGTTAGCCGATCTACACCTAGAACAACAAGTAGTGAGTACAAGGGTAGAACTAAATAGAAAATAAGGCTAACAATAAACAGAGACAAAAACGGAAAGCAAACCAAAAACTATATCCAAAGGAACCCTCCTAGAACCTAGAAGTCATGAGCAAAGAGCTGTCTAACGAGATAAATACAAGTCCCAAAAGTGGACCACAACAAGCCATCTCAAATGCAAAAGGCAAGCTAACATAAGTATAAAAGGAGACAGGTTGGTCTAGGATGCCAAGTGCTTACCCTTGTCCCCGATATCCACAAGCTACAAAAGACGGCACGAATGATCACCGCTAGTAGCTGGTACTAGGACATGCATTACGAAAAGAAGCAGAGTGTAGCACAAGAATCAAAACAAAGGTACTCAGTAGGAATCAAAGGTCGACCGAGCAAGAAAGGTAAAAACAATTTGAAAAAATTGAATCTAGAGAAGAACAAAGGTCAAAGCAGATATGAAAAGAAGCACACGAGTGCACCAAAAGTAATTTATGTGCAGCTAAACTAAACCTAATTGGACCCCATAAGCCCAGAATGTAAACTCATGCACAAGTTTAAATAAAACCCGAACAGACCTCCAGAAGCCTGACAGGTACACATAATAGTTAAGCCTACAAGACAGAAGAGTAATCTAGATCCAAATCAAAGAACTAACCAACTCCCAACCAAGCCAGAAAGACTGACAATCAATTAAACTAGTCAACTCCCAGTCCAGCTAGCAAGAGTGACAATTAACTCAACCAGTCAACTCCCACCCCAGCTAGAAAGAGTGACTATCGACCCACTCCACCCACCCATACCATCAACTCCAGGGGTGTCAGCCTTTCAGCTAGCAAGAGTGCCTCTGGGGCGTGTAGACTCCAAAGAGGATCTTAGTTATCAAGGCCGTCCAACAAGACAGCCAACTCCCAGGGGCTTCAGCTGCCTAACTAGCAAGAGTGCCCACGGGCGTATCACCCTGAAGAGGGTCTCAAGTAGGCTCCAAGCCATCATGGATCGACTTCCACTCCCGACAATATGACAAAATGTTCCAACCCAGAAACACTCAAATCCTGAGGAAGCACACCATCTTCAGTATTACATCGGAGCCGTACAAATAGGGAGAGGAGACAGGAAAGGCCAACAAGCTACGCAAAGGCCTAAGCTAAGGCTCATTCGATCCGACCAATGAACAAGGACCTAGTCCATCTGTAATGATGTCGAAGACATACCATTGTCACAAGGTGCATGGGTTTAAGGCAACACTAGTCTATTCTAGACAAAGGACAAAACATGCTCCAAAAACAAGTAGTCAACCAAGTAAATGACTTAGCATGATACAACGCACATACAACCCTCTTCCAGCGTGGTATGATCTTGGAAACAATGGTAATAAACCCTAAATCATGGTTTCTTAGAAGAAAAGTAGAAAAAACTAGGTACCCACCCCAATTAACACTAATCATCATGAATTTAGGCATTCCTATTCAATTAAATTAGAAAGGAAGTCGTAGCCTACCTGTAGATCGGTCGCACGCGCTCCAAATCATAAGGCTTGGAGCCTTTCCCTTCTAAACGACCTCTAAACACTGCCACACTATCAAAAATAGGATTACAACGTCAAGACGGTCGTCTAGACATAAAAATCACCCAAAACAGAGACGAACAAATTCTTAGAGTCAAACAGGAATCATGGGACCCGCATCAGAATTACAAAAATTATATTCGTCAAAAGTTCCTAATCTATGCCTTGACTTGTGTCCCAAAATAGGACACAATTCGCAGCCCATAACAACGGAAAGAACAACACACAACGAAAACAAAAATAAGAGGAAAGGGGCAGCAGCTTTCGCACCAAAATTACTTCGAATGGAGGGCGATCGACACTATCAAATCACTCCACCACGTAGCCCTGACAACAACCAGAGCGTGGGACTTCAAAACAATAAAATCGAAGCTTGGAATAAAAGTGAAATTGCCTTTTGATAATTTAGGGTGAAATCTGAAATTTCTTGGTTTAAGTACCCGAAACATATCGCTAAAACCAAAAGTTCCACTCGCTAAAAGTGTGATATCTTGTCGCTAAAAGCATGCACCCGATATCAGAACTTCAGCTAATTTGCTCAAACTTTGAATTCTTCGAAAGGGTGTCCGGGATTCATTCCGAACTCCGTGCACATAAGCGGAATATGCTACTATATCAAATTAAAAATTCTAGACTCAACAGAACCATCAAAACTTCCATTCGAGGTCATTTTGATAAAAAGTGGGTCCTACACCAAAATTTTGTTCTAAGCAAAATTCCACAAAGGGCCTTGGAATTAGCCTGAAAGCCTCGGGACCTAAACAAAGGGTTGTTGTAAACCAAACTCGTCATTCCGGAGCTAACCATACTGATGGAATTCTCATCCGAGCATGTTTACCAAGATTAATGTTGACAAAAGTCAACCCTTGGCTTAAGCTTCAAAGTTAAAATGCATAACAGCATAAAATCACCACAGAAGTGTCGAGGCCTAAACCAACTATGCTCCTAGCCTAAAATGGCCCTTCAGGAGCTGATGGAATCATCAGAATTTGATTCTGAGGACATCTTCCTAAACTTTTGATAAAAAATGATTGTTCAAGGTTCAAAAGCTTCCAAAATCTAAAACTTGCATAAAAATCAAATGAACGACCAGGTGACAGAAATGTAAGTCCTAGCAAGTCATAAACAACTTAGGGTCTCTATAGGGAAGCTCTAAACGATGAATAGGAGGAATAAACACAGAAATAACCTAGAGGTCATTACAAGATCCACTACTAAAAAGGACTTTTGTCTGCGAAACAAAGAGTCAAGAATTCCCTGAAGGCTCAAATAAGCCCGAAAACAGCTCCCGTATATCATGCTCGGTCTCCTAGGTAGCCTCCTAAGCTGGATGATGCCTCCAACAGATCTTAACCACAAGAATATCTCTCTAGCACAACCGCTGCACATCTCTTGGAAAAATGACAATTGGTTCCTCTTTGAAGGTCATGCGGTCATCCAACTCCACCGCATCATACTGAAGAACATGTGACTCATTAGGAATATATTGGCGTGACATCAAAACATGAAAGACTGGGTGGATAGCTGAAAACATCGAGGGCAAATCTAACTCATAATCAACCTCTCCAACTGTTCGAAGGATCTCAAAAGGCCCAATATACCTAGGGCTAAGCTTGCCCTGCCTCCCAAGTCTCATCACACCCTTCATGGGCAGCACATGGAGAAAAACTCTATCACAAACTAAAAACCCCAAAGGCCATCGTATGCGATCAACATAACTTCTGTGCCTACTCTGAGTTGTCTGAAGTCTGACTTGAATAACCCTCACCTACTCCAAAGCCTCTTGAATCAAGTCTGTGCCATGCAGTCTAGGCCTTGTGGACCCAAACAAACCAACCGAAGAGCGACAATGCGTACCATATAAGGACTTAAATGGGACAATCTAGATGCTTGAATAGTAGCTTTTGTTGTACAAAAACTTCGCCAAAGGCAAGAACTTGTCACATTGACCACCAAACTCTAATACAAAAGCCCACAATATGTCCTCAAAGACCTAGATAGTATGCTCCGACTAACCATCCGTCTGCGGGTGGAAAGTTTTGTTAAGGTCAACACGAGAACCCAACTCATCCTGAAAAGTCCTTCAGAAGCTAGAAGTGAACTGAACACCCCTATCTGATATAATAGAGACTGGCACACCATGAAAATGAACCACTTCATGAATGTAGATACGGGCTAACATCTCGGTGGTGAATGAAGACTGAACATGGAGGAAGTGTGCTGACTTAGTCATTCAATCAACAATGACCCAAATGCTATCAGCACCTTTAGAAGTCAGAGGCAATCCTTTAATTAATTCCATGGTGATGCGATCCCACTTCCACTCCGCAATGGGTAATATCTTAAACTCACCACCAGGTCTTAAATGCTCGGACTTCACCTACTGACATATAAGGCAACGAGATACATATTCTGCATTATCTCTCTTCATACTGCTCCACTAGTAATGCTACCTCTAGTAACGGTACATCTTTGCGATGCCCGGATGGATATAATATCTTAAATCATGGGCCTCATAAAGTATCAACTGAATCAAACACCCAACTCTTGGTACACAAATATGACCTGCAAACCTAAGAACCTCATCTGAGTTTAAGGTAACCTCACAAGTATCACCCACTAACAGTCAATCTCAAAGTGCCACCACGGCCTCATCCTCAAACTAAAGGCTACGGATCTGATCTAGAAGAGAGGACTGAACTCCCACATAGGCTAGAACACGCCTAGAATCTGAAACATCCAACTGAACCATCTGGTTAGCTAAGAGTTTAATGTTTAAAGCTAATGGTTGCTACACATCAGATAAGAAGGATAGACTAACCATACTCACTACCTTCCGACTTAAGGCGTCCACCAGCACATTCGCCTTGCTTGGATGATAGAGAATAGAGAGATCATAGTCCTTATAAACTTAATCCAGTGAAGCTGCCTCAAATTAAGGTCTCTCTAGCTCATAATATACTAAAGGCTCCTATGATCAGTGTTGATCTCACAACAAACTTCGTACACATAGTGCCTCTAGATCATAAGCGCGAAAACTACCGCCAACAACTCCAAGTCATGAGTGGGGTAGTTGCACTCATATAACCTCAGCTGCCTCGACGCATAAGCAATAACATGACCCCGCTACATCAATACACAACCAAAACCAACACCAAATGCATCACAATAAATCATGAAGCCTTCGCCCTAAAATAGAAGGGTCAATAAAGAAGCAGTAGTCAGCAACTCCTAGAGGTTCTGATACCTCAACTCACACTCCTCAAACTACTCGAAAGGTACATCAAGATGAGTCAACCGGGTCAGAGGTGCTGCAATGGTTGAGAAACCCTCCGCAAGCCGCCTATAGTAGCCTACCAAACCAACGAAGCTCCGAACCTCAGTCACTTAAATTGGCCTAGTTCAACCACGAATATCCTCAATATTCGCCGAATCTAAGATGATGTCATCCTTGGACACCACGTGCCCCAAGAATGCTATAGACTCAAGACAAAACTCACACTTAGAGAACTTGGAATAAAGTCACTGATCACTCAAAGTCTAGAGCACAATCCTCAAATGCAGCTCATGATCACTCCTGCTCCGTGAGTATACCAGAATGTAATCTATGAACATGATTATAAACATATCAAGATACGGCTTGAACACCCAAGTCATTAAGTTAATGAAGGTGACAGGGGCATTAGTCAATCCGCAGGACATCACTAGGAACTCACAGTTGCCATATCAAGTCCTTAATGCAGTCTTAGGGATGTCTGCTACACTAATCCTTAGCTGATGGTAACCAGATCTCAAATCAATTTTCGAAAACAATGCAACACCCTGAAACTTGTCAAAAAGATCATCAATCTTAGGCATGGGGTAGCGGTTCTTCACCGTCACCTTATTAAACTGCCTATAATCAATAAACATGCGAATCGTGCCATCCTTCTTCTTCACAAATAGAACAGCAGAGCCCCAAGGAGACACACTAGGCCTGATGAATCCCTTAACTATGAGATCCTTAAGCTTAACACTAGGCTCTTTCAGCTCTGTGGGAGCCATCCAATATGGCAGAATGGAAATAGGCCGAGTACCCGTATTAAGCTCGATAGAAAAGTCAATATCACGCTTTGGGAGTAGGCTTGGTAGGTCAGTAGGAAAAACATATATAAAATCGCGGACGACTGCAATGGACTCAATTGAAGGGGCCACCCTACTCACATCACGCACATAGGCCAAATAAGAAAAACACGTGCTAGCCACTAGCCTTTGAGCCTAAAAAAAGAGATGACTCCAATCGGTGTGCTAATAATGAAGCCCTGCCACACCACCGGTGGAGTACTAGTCATGGAAAAGGTAACAGTCTTAGAGAAACAATCTAAAACCGCGCTATAGGGGGATAACAAGTCGATGCCCAAAATCACATCAAAATCAAGCATATATTACAATATAAGGTAAGCTCGAGCATCACACCCTTAGATAGTAACTAAGCCAGATTGAAACACTTAATCAACTACTAAAGACTCACCCACGGGGGTCGACACATGCAACGACACTGCCATAGGCCCAGAACTCATACCTATACGAGACGCATAATACACAGACACATAGGAATAGGTAGAGCTAAGATCAAATAATTATGAGGTGGGCTGATGGCATAAACGAATCGTACCTATGATCACATCGTTTGATGCCTCAACCTCCGCTCTTACTAGAGCTGCATAGAAATGGCCCTGTCTGCCTCTGCCCTTGCCAACAATCCTACCACCTGACCTGCCTCTCCAGGGATCACCCCGAATACCATGTTGTCCACCGTGATAGTCCTGAACCTGATCTCGACCTCTAGCTGGAGGCACCACCTGTTGAGCTAGTAGAGCTGTCTATGGAGCTGGAGCAATCCATCTACGCAGAGGGAAATCTCTGACCCAGTAACCCTAACTAACCAGAGTCAAAACAACCCAAAGATGATCTACTCCCTTAAGAATGACCATCACGGCCTAAAGCATTAGCCTTGGCCCCAAGACTATTACTAGAGCCAACCTCACTCTAACTATACCGATCACCTTCTGAACTCTATAACGACGCCTGAACAAGACAATTAGGCTGACTCTACTGAAACCACTATCGAGCTCTATAGTGTGAATCTCTTGGCCTGGAACAGGACCCATTATTGCAACCCTCATATCTCACTCTCTTGTCGCTGCCCCCTTGGGCCTCACAACAGAGTTGCTTAATAGTGCAGGTATGATCAACAACATCGAGAAAAGAAACGACCCGATAAGACCATAGACTGGGCCTCAATCTGCAGCTCCAGTCTCAACCCATGAACAAAGCACCGAACCTTTTCCTTAATAGTATGTACATTAATGGTAGCATGGCAAGAGAGATTATGAAATCTCACCTCGTACTCAGACACTATAATAGAACCCTGCTCCAACCTGGAGAACTGATCTCGAAGGTGATCTCTAATGCTACGAGGAATGAACTTGGCCAAGAAGGCCACAAAAACTCAATAAAGGTGACGAGAGGAGACCCAACTGGTCTAGTCTAACCAAATGCATTCCACCATTGTCTAGCTGGCCCATCAAGCTGATATGAAGTGGAGTCAGCTCCTCTCAACTTCATGAGACCCAAAGTTTACAGCCGCTCTCGGCATGTGGTTAGAAACTCCTGGGCATCCTCACCCACAGCCCCAGAAAACTTGGAGGTGAAAGCTTCAGGAATACTATAAGCATCTTCTGCTCCTCTAGTGGCATAGCTCAGGCTGTGATAATCGGTTAGGCATCCCCAGGTTCTACCTGGGCCCTAGGTTCCTCTGCTGTAGTCTGATCTTACTAAACTGATGCTGGCGTAGGTGCCAGTACTAGTGCTGGAGTAGGTTTTTGTGCTGGGGCTTGCTTTTATGCCGCTGAGCTTAGTCAAAAGCTGGGTAATATCTGCTTGAAGATCTGGCGCCATCGTTAGTCTGGGGGGTGGCTGGGATGGTCCCGACCCCACTGGCTGACCGGGAACATGGGCTACTGGAGGATCTGTTGTGGGCTCTGCACCCCATTCTTTATTTGGAGGTGGTGCTGCACCCCTTCCAGGCAAGGTAAGTCGACCCCTACCCCTAGCCACCGCACGGCGTGTATGAGCCATCCTGTAAAAATAGTGAAACAAGTGAGATTCCAAGAAACTAGTAATGCATAAGCTGCATGAAAGTGAGTTATTTCTAAAAACACCCTGTAGCCTCCCAAATATAGGACACAGAAATCTCTATAGTTATCTATAGGACACTACAAGGTATTAGTTTTGTACAAGTGAGACCGGTAAACTTGGGGCTTTGATACAAACTTGTCACGACCCGACTTCCAGTGTCATGATGGCACCTACTAAAGCCCACCAGTATGTAAGCCAACCCATACCAAGAACAAGAACTAGTGATTACAAGGGTAGAAAAAAATAGAAAATAAGGCTATCAATAAACAAAGACAAAAATGGGAAGAAAACCAAAAACTATATATAAAGGAACCCTCCTAGAACCTATAAGTCACGAGTATAGAGCTCTTTAACAAGATAAATGCAAGTCCAAAAAGTGGACCATGACAAGCCATCTCAAAGGCAAAAGACAAGATAACAAAACTATAGAAGGAGTAAGGTTTGTCAGGGATGCCAAGTGCTCACCTTCGTCTTCGATATCCACAAGTTGCAAAGGACAGCACTAACGATAACCACAGGTAGCTGGTACTAGGACCTGCATGAAAAAAAGATGCAGAGTGTAGCATAAGAATCAAAACAGGTACTCAGTAGGCATCAAAGGCTGACCGAGCAAAAAAGGTATAAACAATAAAAAAAGATAGAATCTAGACGAGAAGAGAGATCAAAGAGGATATGAAAAGATGCACACGAGTGCACCAAAAGTAAATCTAAGTACAATTAAACTAACCGTAACTGGACCCCCATAAGCCTAGAAGGTACACTTATGCATAAGTTTAAATAAAACTTGAACGGATCCTCATAAGCCTAACAGGTACTCATAAAAGCTAAGCCTACAAGACAGAAGAGTAATCCAGATCTGAATCAAAGACCCAGTCAACTCCCAGCCCAGCAAGCAAGATTGACAACCAATTAAACCTGTCAACTCCTAGTCCTACTAGTAAGAGTGACATTCAACCCAACTAGTCAACTACCAGTGCAGCTAGCAAGAATGACTATCAACCCATGTCACCAAGCCATACCATCCACTCCTAGGGGCATCAACCACCGAGCTAGCAAGAATGCCTCGAGAGCGTGTCAACTCCGTAGAGGATCTTAGATATCATGGCTGCCCAGCCAGCCAGCCCACTCCCTGGAGCATCAGCCGCCCAGCTAGCAAGTTTGCCAAGAGGCAAATCAACTTAGAAGAGGATATCAAGTAAGCTCTAACGCACCTTGAATCCACATCCACTCATGACGATATCGCAAAAGGTTCAAAGCCATATACACTCCAATCCCGAGGAAGCACCCCCTCTCTAGTAATGCATCGGAGCCGCAGAAATAGGGAGAGGAGACAAAAAGGCCAACAAGCCGTGCAAAGGCCTAAACTAAGGCTTATTCGATCAGACGTAAGTCTGCTATTCAAATCTATTAGGACCCAGTCCTTCCGAAATGATGTCAGAGACATAGCATAGTCAAAAGGTGCATGGGTCTAAGGCAACACAAGTCTATTCTAGACTAAGGCCAAAACATGCTCAAAAAATAAGTAGTCAACAAGGTAAATCACATAGCATGATACAACACACATACAACCCTCTTCTAGCATGGTATTACCCTCGAAACAGTGGTAATCAACCCTAAATCATGGCTTCTAAGAATAAAAGTAGAAATAACTAGGTATCGGCCCAAATTCACACTAATCATCATGAATTTACACTTTCCTGTTCAATCTAATTAGAAAGGAAGTTGTAGTTTACCTGTAGGCCGCTTCTGCATGCTCCAAATCATAAGGCCGGAGCCTTTCCCCTCTAAACAACCTCTAAACGCTGCCACAATATCAAAAATAGGACCACAACATCAATACGGTCATCTAGACATAAAAATCACCCAAAACAGAGACGAACCAATTTTTAGAGTCAAACGGGAATCGGGGAACCTGCGTCAGAATTTCTGAAATTAACTCCGTCAAAAGGTCCTAATCTATGCCTTGAACTGGTGTACCAAAATAGGACACAATTCGCGGCCCAAAATAGTAGAAACAACAACACACCACGAAAATAGAAATAAGAGGAAAGGGGCAGCAACTTTCACACCAAAATTACCTCGAACAGAGTGCCACCGACAATATCAAAGCAGTCCACCGTGTAGCCCCAACAACAACGAGAGCGTGGTATTTCGAATCACTAAAATCAAAGCTCTGATGAGGGTGAAATTACCTGTTCAAAATTGTGGGTTAAAGCTGAAGTTTCTGGGTATAAATACTCGAAAGTGGTCACTAAAACCAAAAGTTCCAGTCGCTAAAAGTATGATACCTAGTTGCGAAAAGCGTGCACTAGATATTAGCACTTCAACTATTTTGCTCAAACTCTGAATTCTTCCATAGGGTGTCCGAGATTCATTCGGGTCCCCGTGCGTGTCCATTGAATTTGGTATTCCGGACTCAATGGAACCATCAAAACATCCATCCGAGGTAGTTTAGATAAAAAGTGGGTCCCACACCACAACGGGCCTCAGAATTAGCTCAGAAGCCTCAAGACCTAAATGAAGGGTCGTTCTAGACAAAACTCGGCATTACGGAGCTAACTACACTAACGAAATTCTCATCCAAGCACGTTTGCCAAGAATGTGGACAAAAGTCAACCCTTGGATTAAGCTTCAAAGTTAAAATGTCTAATAGAACAAACTCACCCCAGAAGTCTCGGGGCCTGAACCAACTATGCCCCTAGCGTAAAATGGCCCTTCCCGAGCTGATTAAATCATCAGAATTGGATTCTAAGGTCATCTTCAAGAACTTCTAATATAAAATGACCATTCAAGGTTCAAAAGCTCCCAAAACACTAAAACTTGCATAAAAACGGAATGAATGACCAGGCTACTGAACTGTCGCTCCCAGAAAGTCATAAACAACTTGGGGTCACTACAAGAAAGCTCTAAATGATGAACAGGAAGCATAAACATAGAAATAACCTAGAGGTCATTACATAGTTTGTGTCAAATAACTTCGACTCTTGTTTTTTATATCTATTTCAAATAAAATTATTTATTGAGTTGAGGATTGAATAGAAACAAACCTCTTTTCAACCCTACACATAAATAGCCTATAAAAAAGAAAGATAAAACAAGAACACATACACACACACAGAGGTAAAACAAGTCTAAAATTTGATAAAAATATATGATGAGTTAGTTCATTAAATTTTACATTGAGGTAAAATACTCATATAGCTTGCCATTATTTAAGAAAACTCAGCTACATTCACATCACATAATACAACCAATTCATTTGCATTTTTTATCTCATCTCTTTGAGAAAGTAACTAGTTTGAGAAAGTAACTAGTCTGTTAAATTATTTCTCAATTCTCTTCATTATAACTTTTCCTCTCCCTATTTTTTTTTCTTTTTCTTTACTCTTAATATATTTAAAAAAGGGTTACTAGTGATCTTGGAATAAGAGAGGAGTCATGTATTCATATAGGAATGTTGAATTCTTGAATGATGGAAAGTGTTTCTACACAGGAAAGAGAATTTTGAAAGGAAATAATGTACTTTCCATTTTTTTACAAGATACTACTAGTATCGAGTTTTCTATAATTAGGAAAGGTTGGATTATCAATTTTTTATCGGACATATAGATCATTCGGGATAAAATCACAAGAATTTTTTTTAAAAATAGAGTGTTTTTCCTTCGATAGGTCTTATGCCGCCATGTGCGATACACGTTTGAAATAGTCAAACAAATGACTTTCGAATATCATATGGTAAAAAAACATAGACGACTTCTTTGTCATTACATTTTTTTGTTTGATTTCCTTTTTCTTTGGTTGTGTTGTATGTTTCATTAATTTAGTAGATGCTTCACTCTTAGATAAAGTTGTTGTATCATTCTTAATTAATTAATATGTGCCTAATAACTTTAATTTTTTTTCATATCTTGTTTGAATAAGATTTTTTATTGAGTTGAGGATATATAAGAAAAAAACTTAATTTTTACCCAACACAAAAACAATCAATCAAAAACAAAAATAAAACAAGAACACATACACAGACACAAATATATATTTGTAAGACAATTCAAAATTTTGTTAAAAATAAATGATGAGTTAATTAAATAAAATTTACCTTGAGTTTAAATACACATAGAACTTCCCATTATTAGAGAATGCTCAACTATATTCACATCACATAATACAACAAATTTGTTTGCCTTATTCCTCAGATCTTGTCATCTCTTTGAGAAAGTAACTTGTTTGTAGATGACTTCTCAATTCTCTTCATCACAACTTTTCCTCTTCCCATTTTTCTTTCTTTTCCTTTCCTCTTAATATCCTTAAAAAATAATTATTGGAAATGAAGGAAGGAGAGTGGAGTCATTTTTTATTCATGAATGTTGAATGTTGAATGCTTGGAGGATGGACAATGTTACTACATTTGGAAGGGAACTTGGAGTGGAAATAATGTTCTGTCCATTTTCTTAAAAGATACTACTTCTAATGACCCTTAAGGTAATTTTTTTATTTATGCCATATGCTTCTAGTTAAGAGCATTACTATAGTGACCCCAAGTTATTTATGACTTGTTGGGACTGACAGTTCTATCACTTGGTCGTTTGTTTAATTTATATGCGAATTTTTTATTTTGAAGCTTTTAAAACTTGAACAGTCATTTTTGATCAAAAGTTCAGGAAGATGATATCAGAATCCACATCTAACAATTCCATCAGCTCGTGAAGGGTAATTTAAGGCTAGCAACATGGTCGGCTTGAATTCTGAGGCTTTTAGTGTGAGTATATACGATTAGTCATTTTAACTTTTAAGTTAAGGTCTAAGGTTTGACCCTTGTGAACATTCCTAGTAAACCAGATCAGATATGAATTACGTCAGCACGGCTAGCTCAAAAATGTCGAGTTTAGTCTAGAAAAATCCTTCATATGGATCCCGAGGCTACTACGCTAATTTCAAGCCCTCTTGTGAGTTTTGGCTTGAAACAAAGTTTGGGGATGGAACCCACTTTTTCTAGTATGACCTTGTATGAGAATTTTGACTTCTCTGTTGAGTACAGAATATTAAATTTGGTAGGGTAGAATATCTTGTTTGCATGCGCGAGGTTCTGAACAAATTTGAAACATCGTGTCAATTATTTGAAACTATCCAAAATCCAACTGATATGCATGAACTAGTGCAAACAATGTTTGGTTTTTGCATTTGCGAACCTTGTGTTGCTTTCATGGAGATCACAAAAGTTGGTCACCATGTTCATGTGGTCCTTGACACATTAACGAAGGGTTAGGCCATCTGGCCTTCGCGTTCACGAGATCCGGCCATGATCAAGGGTCTCTGGTTCCTCTTACCTTCACATTCGCGGGCTCCTTGCCGCATTTCCAAAGGGAAACCTTTTTGTCCTCTGCAATCACAGGCTCTCTGGGTTGCATTCACTAAGAGCATTTTCTTCTGGTCATTTATTTAAAGACCAGAACACAAACCAGCATCTTTTTCAAATTTCCAAGGCCACTAAATCCCTTATTTAAACTCGAATTATGGTGATTTGATGTCCTCTGCATCAAAAATTATTGTGGCTACGATGTGGAGTGATCTAAAGTCATTGTGGGCTCTCATTTTGAGGTAGAATCAAGTCGTAACTTGCTATCCTAGTTCTTTTATTGAGCTTTATTGTAAATTTTTCATGTTTTCTGATTCTTGTAGTTTTGAGCCCTTGATTGTGTTCCATTTTTTATCACAAGTTTGAGGTACTGTTTAGGACCTTTTTATAGTGTCAATTTTTGAAATTTCTACATGGGTCCCACCATTCCTATTTGTCTTCGAAAGAGGAACATTTCCATTTTATATGTTGAAGTTGCGATCCTATTTTTTGTAGTGTTGCAGCAATAAGAGGTTGTTTGGATTGGAAAACCTCTGACATTGTGATTTGGAGTGTGCACGGTCGTCGTAAAGGTAGGCTACGACTTCCCTCTCTAAAGATTTTGCTCGAATGTGTGAATGCATGTTGATAGGAGTGAATTAGGGGTGGGTACCTAGTTGTTCTTATTATTTTTCTTAGAGACCATGTTTTAGGCTAAATTCGACATTATTTATTGATTAGTACCATGCTAGTTGGGGCTATGTTTTATTCTTCTTTTGTGATGTTCTTGTATCTTGTTGTTATTGCATAATTAAGCAGTTCTTGGACATAGTCTAGGTTTAGAATAGTGCTTGCCTTAGGCTCGTGATATTTGTAGCCTTGATGCCCTGTTTCTTCTCTAACGTCGACTCGGACGGCTTAGATCCTTATAGACTGGAATACCTGACTTGAGTCTTATAGTATGAGCCTTAGTTTAGGCGTTGTCAGAGCTCTATTAGTCCTTTGTTTTCTCTTCTTTTTTCTGTGGCTCCGATGCACTACCAGAGGTTTTGTACTTTCACAAGGCTACTTGGGTTTTGAGTGGTTTAGCTTGGAGCCTTCTGGTGCTTCCCTGTGAGTGAACGTCGTTCCAAAGTGGTTGGTATTGATATTTGAAATCCTCTTCAAAGTCGACATGCCCCAGGGAGTTGACTGGTGAGCTGGGCATTCCATTACTGGATTGTTGTGGTTACTTGGGCTGGGAGCCCACTTTTCTCTTCTTTGGGTTCTAATTCGTGGTACTCCACTCTTAGAAGACATAGCTATTATTTGTATTTGTCGGTCTTATGAGGTTTATTTAGGGTTCTATTTAAACTTGCACATGATCTTACTTTCTGGGCTCATCATGGTCTAGTTAGGCTTAGTTTCGTTGTACTTAAATTTACTTTATGGTACGCTCGTGTTCTTTATTTCATTTCAACTTTGACCTCTGTTTGTGTCTAGATTTTATCATTTCATAATTTTTTTACCTTTCTTGCTCATTCGGCTTATGATTCCTACTAAGTACCTTTGTTTTGGTAGTCATACTACATTTTTCATCTGTTTCGTAATGCAGGTCCTAGTACCAGCTACCAGTAGTGACTGTTCATGCCATCAACCACCTTTTGGGATTGGAGACCAAAGTGAGTACGTGGCATCTTTGACTTGCTATTCTCCTTATGTATATTGTGTAGCTAGTCTTTTTCTTTTGAGACAACTTTACTTTTGGTCCACTTTTGGGACATATATTCTAATTTTAGAAAGCTCTATACTCGTGACTTCCAAGTTCTAGGAAGTATCTTTCTGCATACATTGCTTTTGTTTGCTTCCGCTTCAGTCTTCATTTGTTTTTATAGTATGAGTTTTGCTTATTTCTACCCTCATACTAATTACTTGTCAATCTGGGTTACGGGTTGGCTGAACTACTGGTGGGTTATAGTAGGTGCCACTATGACTCGAGTGATCAGGTCCTTACACTAATAGTACTGTGTTTTCTACAACAAGAAAAGTTTGGACTTATAATTTAGGTGAGATAATAAAAATTTATTGGCACAAAATGTTTAACTTATGTATTAATTTTTCTAAAACATGGGTAACAGACACGTGCTCACCTTGAATTATTAACATAACCATGGTAAGATAGATTGATCTGTCGTAAACACTGCGACGTGTAAGTTATAATTATCTACCCTAAATTCTACATCAAAACTTGTCTTGTTATAGATAACTACGTACTAGTAGTTTCTTGTAAAAACATAGAAAGCGCGTTATTTCCTTTCAATGTTTCCTTCCCATGTAGTAAAAATTTCCATCCTTCAATCAATCAATGTTCCTATATAAACACATGACTGCTCTCTCCTTCCTCCATCACCAATCACCCTTTTTTGATGATATTATGGGAAAGAAAAAGAAAGAAAATGGGAAGAGGAAAAGTTATAATGAAGAGAATTGAGATGCCTTCTAACAGATAAGTTACTTTCTGAAAGAGAAGACATGGCTTAATGAAGAAGGCAAAAGAATTTATAATTGTGTGTTATGTCAATGTAGCAGTTATAGTTTACTTTCACATTGGGAAGTTTTACGATTATGCAAGTTCATGCTATAATTAAATTATTAACTCATTATTGATTTTTAACAAATTTTAGACTTGTTTTACCACGATTGATATGTGTTTGTGTATGTGGTCTTGTTTTATTTTCAATTTTGATTATTTTTTATGTGTATATGTAAAAACCTTTTGGTTTTTTGTTTTTCTCATCTGGGTGTGATAAAATCTTCCTATTAGATAAATTCTAAGGGTTTGTGTCTCGGGAATGCATAATTTTTTGATCAAGAATGATTCTATTTAAAATTAACGTCCTTATGTAGTGGAGCAAAATTACTATTGTTTTTATGTGTGTGGGTAATGATCCTTCAGGTTATTTTTGTGTGAAATGCTTTCCTTTCGTCATTTATAGTCTTCCTATAGTGACCCCAAGTCATTTATGACTTGTTGGGACTGATAGCTCGGTCATCTAGTTGTTCATTTTTTTTAACTTTTCATATTTTGGAGCTTTTGAAACTTGAACGGTTTATTCAATCAACAATTTAGGAAGATGCCCTAAGAATGCAATTCGAAAGGTTTCATCAGCTATGAAGGGGTAATTTAAGGCTAGTGGCATTGTTTGCACAACTCCCGATGCTTTAGGTGTGAGTGTGTGTCATTAGGAATTTTAGCTTTGATATTTTGGCCTGATTTTGACTTTTATCAACATTTTGGTAAATGTGTTTGAACGAGAATTCTGTTAGCACTGTTAGCTCAAAAATTTTGATTTTTGCTTAGAATAATACTTCACGTGGATCTGAAGGCTTCAAGAAAAACTCTGAGCCCCCCTGTGGATTTTGGCTTAAAAAGGATTTTGGGTGTGGCACCCACTTTTTGTGGAGATAACCTCGAATGGAAGTTTTGACATCTCCATTCTGTCAGGAATGTAAAATTTGGTAGGGTAGCATATCTCATTTGTGTGCACGGGGTTGCACACTAATCTCAAACACACAAGCGAAGCGAGGGAGACTTAGCTAAATTTCATGGTGCCTGATATTGGTCCCCATGCTTTTGTATCCCTATTATCGCTTTAGTAGCGAGGGCTTCACATTTGCAGTCTATACCAGTGATATGGTAGCTGCTTTATCAGCCCTCACTTTCTTTAACGGTCACCGCTTTAGAGAGCATGGCTTGCTTGGGCCCTAGCCTTGATCAAGGGACGTCCACTTTAGTAGCTAGGTTATTGCGTTAGCAAGGCCTTCCCCTCTCACCTTGCTGCTTTAGCGGTATTAGTGCCCGCTTTTATTACTCCTGCAACAATCTTAAGACTGGACCCGATCAACCCTATTGCACTTATCTAAAATTGTTATTTGTCCCTCTCTATAGCTCCAAATTAAGTGATTCAAAGTGTGGTGTGATCAGAAAGCTTTAGGCTACATGGGTGAGTGATTAGGAAGTGTCAAAGAGTCTTTGTTTGGGTTAATTTACTCAATTTTGGGATTATGTTACCCCTCTTTATGTTCTTCAATTATCAATTTGATGCATGTTGGTTGAATTTCCTGTTATGATCTCAGAATTGAGTTCCATTTTGGAAAACAAGTTTTGGGAGCTATTTAAGACCTTTATACGGAGTTGTTTGTGGAATTTTCAACGCAGGTCCCACTTTTCCTGTTTTGACTCAAAAATTGGTCAATCTATGTTTTATGTGAATTTAGTGTCTAAATTATTTTATTAACTTTGTGATTCTATATTTTATAGCATGGCAGTATTTGAACATCCTTAGGAAAGAAAAACCCACAGAGACAATTTGGGGCACCCTATCAGCCTAAAGGTCGTCTACGGCTTCCCATTCCTTAGATTGAGCTTACATATGTGAAAAAAATGTAATTTGTGTTAATTTGGGGAAGGTAACTAGTTCATCATGCTTGCTTACTTAGAAATCAGATTTTAGGCTTACATCAGACTTTTTGGGATTAGAAGCATGTTAATTGTTACATTGGAGCCTCTTT
Source organism: Solanum appendiculatum (assembly GCA_018342035.1). Lineage (NCBI taxonomy): Eukaryota > Viridiplantae > Streptophyta > Magnoliopsida > Solanales > Solanaceae > Solanum > Solanum appendiculatum. The sequence continues at coordinate 220,997 of JAGDQO010000520.1, read as the reverse complement.
ACCTTCTGGTGTGCCTTTCTTATTTTTGGTACTATTAGTTTAGAGAATAATTGGCCTTAGTCTAGGCTTAGACTAGTGTTGCCATAGACTTGCGATATTTGGAGTTGTTTCTTCTTTTTATCACTCTTACATCATTTTGGATGGTTTAGATCCTTGTAGACTAGTATAAAAAACTTGGGCCCGATATAACGAACTTTAGATTAGGTGTTGACATAGCTTTAAAGACTTTTTATTCATTCTCCCTCTTTCTCTGGCCCTGTGGTTACAATTGGGAATCCGGCTTCTCTTGGAAACTAGAGATTGGAGTTGGTTAGAACATGGAGTATTGCACTCATTATCTGAGTGTGGACTTCATTCCACGGTTGTTCTGAGATGATGAGTTGATATGAGACCCTTAGGCAGCCATTATAATTGGAAATTCTTGTCCGGTCATGCTGCTCTTTATCCTTTACGGAGTCAATATACATGGCAACAAAAAATTGCCCTAGGGGTTATTTGTGGTTCGAGGTTCACGCACTGCACTACTTACATATTAGCATCTCTTATTGGTTACTTTGAGGCTATCTGCAATTTGAGGTTCAGGCTACACCTTCTCTAGCTCTAGACATACCATGATATGTTCTTAGTAGTTATGGCTATTCTGTGTACCTGTCGCACTTATGGGGACTCGTTGGGGTTTTTACATTAACTTTTGCAGGAGTGTACCTTAAGGGCTTATGGGGTTCAAATTTTTTTTAGTTAGCTGTACTTAGTTCGTTTCTATCTTAGTATACTCGTGTGTATTTATTTTAGCTTTTCATTTTCTGGACCTTTGTATCTGTTTTGTTCTCACATTTCATATTGCTTTACCTTTTTTATCAGTTGACCAATGATGCTTACCGAGTGCCTTTTATTTTGTTACTGATCCTACACTATGCATCTGTTTTTGTAATAAAGGTCCAAACCCCTGCTAGCAGCATTGATATTCAAGTCTAGTGCAACCATAGTTCAGACCCGAGGGTGAGCACTTGGCATCCTCAACTTACCTATCTCTACATGTATTTTGATATCTAATCTTTTGATTTTGAGATAAACTTTGTATTTAGGATCCACTTTTGAAACTTCTAATTATTTTAAATTAGAAAGATCTCTACTTGTGATTTCCAAGTTCTGGGAGAGATCTATTGTATATATATTTTTTATTTCTTCTACATGTTCTGTTATTTGTGTTAATTTATTGTTTCCGCTTTGTTTCTACCCTTATAACTATTACCTGCTCCTATAGGTTAAAGATTGGCTTAACTACTAGTGGGTTAATGTAAGTGTGTTCATGACTAAAAAAAATAGGTCATGACACCTTAATATCAGAGCTTAGTTCACCATTCTCATTTGTAAAGAGCCAATACATAGTGGAGTCCTAAAGATCTGTTTAGAGACCTGTGTATCCTATCTTTCAGAGGCTAAAGGGTATTGATAAGAATATACTCTTTTATATCACTTTCATGCAGTGTGTGCTTTATTGGTTTCATGGAATCTCACATGTTCCCTTCATTCATTGGATGGCTTATACACGCAATGAAGCAGCTAAAGGTAGAGGTCGACCTCCTCAGCAGGCCAAGACTGCAGCACCAGCCCCTGATAGAGAGAGGGATCTGAATCTTGTAGCAAACCCTCTGACAAATCATATTCTTATTCAACCATTAGGATTACGGCCAGCCCATAAACCACCTCGACTAGCTATGGCTTCGGATCATTAAGAAGCCATTACTCAGCTTTTGATAGTAGTTGGGTGTATGAAGAAGGTCCTAGCTGCACCAGCACTATCTCCATAGAGTCAGCCTGCCCTAGAGGTACATTGGGTTAAGGTAAAACTTGAGGGTGCCCACCCATCATTGCGTCCAAAGCTAAGCCACTAGAGTAGCAGAATATGCTAGGAGTGTCTCAGATACTCTCACCTCTGAGGTTTTCTAAGGCTATTAGCAAGGACGCCCATGCCATGATACTAGGATCATACTCATCGAGCACGATAGAGTCGGAGCTTTGTATGAGGTTTGAGACATCAGCTATAGATTGAAACCCAGTCTGTGGTTTCAACGGGTCGTTCCTTCCATGATATGGTTAACCATGCCTGTACTATTGAGCACCATTGTTATAAGGCCCATGGCAGCAAATACAAGAAGGCTTGGCATGGAAGTAGCTACAACGGGTCCTCCTCTAGGCCTAGGGACATCTATGATAGGCCCCGACAACAGTTTCAGTAGGGTCAGTCCTGCTATTATGTTCATGCCATACTACAATCTTTAGAGGGTGACCGATAAAGTAAGTGTGATACCGACCTAAGTAAGGGCCGAGATGGGTCCTAATTAGGGGCTTCAGTGCTTGGTGACCAATACTTTATGGGCTGATCATCACAGGGTTGTTATGACTGTGGAGAGTTTTATCATTATCTAAAGATTGCCCTTTATGTAGGCAAATCTCACTAGCTCTACAAGCATCTCTACTAGCTCCAGTGTCAGTATCTCTATTTAGAGATAGAGGCTAGGGTCAGGACCATCGTGGTGATCACCAGGTTATTAGAGGTGGTCCCAAGAGAGGTAGGTATGGTGGTAGGATATATGCCTAGGGTAGAACTAGAATGGCTCACCTCTATGCAACTCTAGCAAGAGTGGAGACTGAGGCATCGTACGATGAGATCACATGTACGATTCTTTTATATAAATAGCCTACCTCAACTTTATTTGTGTTGAGCTCTACTTTTTCATATGTAAAAATCTATTATGCTTCCTATTTGGATATGAGTTCAGAGCCTTTAGAAGCTTCATTAAATGTGTCGACCCCCGTGGATGACTCATTAGTAGTGCATCATGTTTTTTTATCTTTCTTGGTGTCTATCAAGGTGCATGACACTTGGGAAGACCTTATATATTTCTTGATATGCTAGACTTTTATTTGATTCAGGGCATGGACTAGTTATCTCCCTACCGCACGGTCTTAGATTACTTTTTTATGACCATTACCTTAGTCATTCCTAGTATTCCCCCGGTGGTGTGGCACGACTCTTATAGTCACACAGTAGTGGGTGTTATCTCTTTTATTCGGGCTCGGCTGTTAGTGGCTAGTAGTTACCTATATTAAGAAAGGTTCTTCATTTATGTTTGTTCCTATTGTCCGTAAGTCTGTGGATGTATATCCAACTGACCTAGCTGGCCTACCTAGAGTGTTATATTGATTTTCTATTGAGCTTGAATCGGGCACTCATCCTATTTCTATTCAACCTTATAAAATGGCACCCGTATATCTCAAGGAGCTCATTGTTCACTTTCAGGACCTGTTGGGTGAGTGGTTCATTCAACCATGTGTATCACCTTGGGGTGCCCCAGTCAAATTTTTCAACAAGAAGGACAGATCCATGTAGATATGTATTTACTATAGCCAATATAATAATGTAACAGTGAAGAACATTTACCCTATGCCTTTAATTGATGATCTATTTGACGAACTTTAGGGTGTCGTAGTTTTTTTAAAGATTGATTTGAGATTCAATTACTATCAACTAAGGATTAGGGTAGCAGACATCCCTAAGAATTCATAGAGGACTCGTTAAGGTCAATATGAGTTCCTTGTGATGTCTTTCGGGTTGACTAATGCCCATGCCATCTTTATGGACATTATGTAATACCTCGGATTTGAAAAGAAGGAAACTTTCTTATTTTTCAGAGCTGATGCCAGTATTGACGGAAGCCACCTATGGACTATAGGTTGACTTACGGGCCGTAGATGGGAACCGTAGTTTGCAGGGTAAATGATTTTAAAATTTCAATTTTCAGGATCCTTTCTATGATTCCACAAGATGGTCCATCATTGCTTCTACGTACCGTAGATAGGTCTCGTAGGTCACTCCAATACTTAGTGAAATTTTGAAGGTCAAGGCTGGGATCTACGGTTGGTATGTACGGTCCGTAAGTGGACCAACAGACTATACATGGTAACCGTCATTGGAAGCCCAAATTTTATAGTCTTTGAATCCCACCTTTGGTTGACCATGACAGTCTATAGTTGGACCAACAAATCGTAGGTCTGAACCGATTGTTATTTTTAAGGGCTCTTTGGTCTTTTCCAAAATTGATCTATTCCTAATCGAAGTCGGTTAAGCCCTAATCCTAGACCTTATATAAGTCCTCTAAGCCAAATTTTACCCTCTTCTAATCACTTCCAAACTCCCTCAAAAATCTTTTCCCAATTATTTCTCTCTAGAAGATTGAAGAAGAAGAAGAAGAAGATCTAGGGTTTGAAGGTCAAGTCTCCTAAATTCACAATTGATTTAAAGCTTTGGGCATCAAGATATGATTACTTTCACCTATGGAGTCCTTTCCTCCATAGGGTTCCTAAATTCTACAATTTTGTAAAGTTAGATTCTCCAATTGGAATTATGGTTTTCTTCTATCTTATGGGTTCTTTCAAATTATGATCTAATGGATTGAGTTAAGTAATTTTATGCATGAATTGAGTTAATTGCATGATTTGAAGTTGAATTACCCTGAACCCATGCATGATTTATGATTTCTAAGCTATGGTTCCATGAGGAAGCTATGAATGATCAAAAGATTGATTTTATAAAGATATGAATGGTCAATTATGAAATTTATGATGAATTAACATTGTTTTCAGAGTGAAGCATTGATGTTGTTGTTAAAGGATTTTCTCACATAAAGGATTCATAAGGGTTGAAAGGTTTGCTCAACTAAACTTTGAATCAAGATTAAGAAGCTATTCTAATGATAAGACAAGAGCCAATTACCCATGTCTATTAATTATAAGATGACTTATGAATTATGACTATTCCGTGGGATTTATGCTTAGAACTGAGAGGGTATTGAGATGGAAGCTCTCACGTAGAGGTCGGGTTTCTAGTAGAAATCTCCTTATCCCTTAAACTATGTGCCACCAAAGGATGATTGTCTTAGATAAACATTAGCTAGTGGATTCACTTAAGCTAGAAGTAATGGTTCTTACCTTGGAAAGTAAGGACACTTCTTTTCGGTATGGGGTACACACCGGATACCATGTTATAGCTCACATGGTCTATGTCGGTTAAGACTAATCTCCCACATAATGAACTAATCTTAGTTTCAAAAAGGACATTTGAATATGTGTTATTCTAGGATGATTTCCTTGCATTGACCATGGCTTTTACCTCATGTTTTTTATCATGTCATCATATGATTTAACTTGGTTATAGTATCTTATGTATAGCCCCTCGTTTAAGATGGTTTTATAATCTCTATGTATAGTTATCATACTTGGTACATTCTTTGTACTAACACATACTCTTGCCTACATGTTCTCACAAATGGAGGATTTGGCTCATCTCCATCCACTCATGGCTAGTTCGTCTTGATTGGGATTTTGAAGACTTGGTTAGTCCTCATATGTTCGAGGATAATACCACATTTACAGTTTTATGTCATTTTACTTTAGAACATGTATGAGTTACATCCCACTTTCATTTAATCGATGTATTAGATGGCTTTGAGACTATGTTAGACTTCCCCTATTTGGTCAAACGCTCTAATGTGAAATGGTCTTTAAAACTCTTAACTACAATTATCTTGTATGATGTATGATAAGTGTCTTATATGCCATGTCACGTCTAGGGGATACTTTAGGTCGTGACGCATGACAACGTAGGTGCTCACGCCCTATCTTGATTAGTTTTTCCTCGTGTTTATTGAAGGTATTCTTGTATAATGATGGAGCAAGAGAGAGCATGAGCATCATTTGAGGATTTTTCTTAAGACTTTCAAAGTTCAGCAGTTTTATGCCATGTTCTCAAAGGCTGAGGTTTTGCTTGAGTCTTTAGAATTCTTGTGGTACGTAGTGTCAATAGATATCATCATGGTAGATCTGGTGAAGATTGAGGTTATTCATTATTGGTTTAGGCCATCCTTAGTTATTGAGATTGAGAGCTTTGATAGATTAGTGGGTTAGTGCAGATGGTTTTTGGAGGACTTCCCCACCAATGCAACACATTTTATCTAGTTGACTCATCAAGTTGAGGGTGAGGGCTTCACGGTGTACTGTGAGGCATCCGATGTTGGTCTAGGTTATGAATTGATGCAGCGGCGCCATGTTATAGCTTATGCTTCAAGGTAGCTAAGGTTGCATGAGCGCAACTACCCGATTCATGACTTATAGTTGGCAATAGTAGTTTTTGCATTTAATATCTAGAGGCACTAATTATGTTGAGTTTGTTGTGATATGTACATTGATCACATAAGTCTTAGCTAATTTATGAGTCAAAGGGACCTTAATTCAAGGCAGCACCATTAGATTGATCTTTAAAAGGACTATGACCTCTGTATTCTCTATAATCAAGGCAAGGAAAATGTATTAGTGGATTGCTTGAGGAGAAATCCTGTGAGTAGGGGTAGTCTAGCCTTCCTTTCTTTTTTTGAGTGACCTTTGGCTTAGGACATTCAGCCCTTATTCATTAGGATGATTCAGTTGGATATTTCAGATTCTCGATATATGTTGGCCAATTTGGGAGTTCAGTCTTCATTGCTTAAGCAGATTCGTGTTCACCAATTTTAGGATAAGATATTGGTGGCTCTTTGAGATTGAGTGGTGGAGGGTTTTACAAATTATGCTACTTTAGATTCAGATGGAATTTTGAGATTTGCTGGTCGTGTTTGTGGTCAAACATTTGGGGACTTGATTTAGTTGACCCTTTGTGAGGGCTATGCTTCAAGTTATTCTATCCATTCGGGCACCACGAAGATGCATCGTGATTTGTAGCAGCACTACTAGTGGAGCGCTATGAAAAGAGATATTGCCAACTCTATGTCATGTTGCCAGCGGGTGAAAGCCGAACAATTGGGCCTTGTGGTAAGTTTCAAAGATTACCTATTCTTGAATTTAAGTGGGATCGCATCACTATGGATTCTGTTGTGGGTCTACCTCAGACTTCTAAAGGTGTTGACAGAGGTCATTGTTGATCCATTAACCAAGTCTGCACATTTCCTCTTTGTTCAGTCTTCATTCAGCTCTGAGAGGTTTGGTTAAATCTAAATTCAGGAGGTGGTTCATCTTCATGGTGTAATTATTTATATTATCGTAGTTAAGGTTCTAAGTTAACTTTTAGATTTTGGAGGACCTTTTAGGAGGAGTTCGGCACTTGTGTTGACCTTAGTACAATTTTTCACTCGTAGATCGATGAGTACTCGGAGCATACTATTCATGTTCTTGAGGATATATTACGGGCCTGTGTTTCAGAGTTTTGTGGTCATTGGGACCATTTCTTTTACTGGGCTTAGTTTACATACAACAAAAACTACCACTGTAGAATTCAGATGGCCCCTTTCGAGGCATTATATGGTAGGCTTTATTGCTTTCTGGATTGTTATTTTGATTTTAAAGAGTCGAGGCCACAGTGTACTGTTTTGTTTCAGGCAACAGCAATCGAAGGTCACATACCCAGACGGAAGCTAAGCTCCCACTCACGACCCATGTAACAAGCTACGCCAAGTAAGAAGTGTAGAAACCAAATCTATGAATGATGAGGATTGGGAATTTGAGCACTTACAGGTTTGTGGCTATATTAGACAATGGGTTGAAGATAATGTCAGAAATCACATTGTGAATGAGACACATGCTAGAAGTTTGTGGAACAAGCTTGAAACACTATATGCTTCGAAGACTAGCAATAATAAATTATTTCTGTTGAAACAATTGATGAACATCAGGTATAAAGAGAGCACTCCTATTTCTTATCATATTAAAGATTTTCAGGGTGTTCTTGACCAGCTATCCGGAATGGGTGTGAAATTCGATGAAGAAATTCAGGGACTATGGCTTCTTAATACTCTGCCAGACTCTTTTGAAACTCTTCGAGTTTCTTTGACTAATTCTGCTCCTAGTGGTGTTGTAACTATGGAATATGCTAAGAGTGATGTTCTAAATGAAGATATGAGAAGAAGATCTCAAGGCTCATCTTCTTCAATTTCCCACTCCGATGTTTTGGTTACTGAAGACAGGGGGAGAGGCAAGTTTAGAGGTCAGAATGACATAGATAAAAGTAGAGGAAAGTCAAAGTCTAAATTCAAGAATGTTACATGTGACTATTGCCACAAGAATGGGCATATCAAGAAATATTGTTTCAGGTACAAGAGAGATATGAAACAACAAAAGAAAGAAAGCGACAATGAAAATCGTGTTGCTGTTGTTGCTAATGATGATCTTCTTGTTTCTTATGATAAAAATCTCGTTAATCTTGTTTGTGATGAGTCTAGCTGGTTTGTGGATTCTGGTGCTACTTCTCATGTTACACCCAAGAAGAAATTATTTTCTTCTTATACTCCAGGTAATTTTGTGATGTCTAAAATGGGCAATAATTTTGAGGTTGCAGTTATTTGCATTGGGACAGTTTGTTTGAAAGTAACAATGGTTCCAAACTAGTTCTCAATAATTTCAAACATGCTTCAGATGTTCACTTGAATTTGATTTCTATTGGATACCTTGATGATGAGGGTTATTTTAATACCCTTGGTGCTGGACAGTGGAAGCTTACAAGAGGTTCGATGGTTGTAGCCCGTGGTAACAAGTTGTCTAACTTGTACATTTTTCAGGGCTCCATTTGTAGAGGCTCAGTAAATTTGGTGGAGAATAATACTTCATCAGAGTTATGACATAGAAGACTGAGTCATATGAGTGAGAAGGGGATGGACAATTTGGCTAAGAAGAATTTGCTTTTTGGAGTGAAACAAGCAAAGTTGAACAAATGTGTTCATTGCTTAGCCCGTAAATAGAAAAGAGTTTCTTTTTAGAGTCATCCGCCTTCGAGGAAGCTTGATTTGCTAGAGTTGGTACATTCTAATTTGTGTGGTCCTTTTAAGGTAAAGTCTCATGGTGGTGCACTTTACTTTGTGAATTTTATTGATGATCATTCTCGCAAACTCTGGGTATTCTCTTTGAAGTCCAAGGACTAGGTCCTTGATGTGTTCAAGAATTTTCAGGCTTTGGTTGAGAGATAGATAGGGAAGAAATTGAAATGCATCCGTTCTGATAATGGTGGTGAGTATATTGGTTCTTTTGATAGATATTGCATAGAGCAGGGTATTCGGCATCAGAAAACTCCTCCAAAGACTCCTCAGCTAAATGGTTTAGTAGAGAGAATGAACAGAACTCTAGTTGAGAGGGTGAGATGTATCCTTTCAGATGCTAAGCTATCAGATTCCTTTTGGGCAATAGCACTTAATACTGCTGCCTATGTTATCAATTTATCTCTTACTGTTGCTTTGAATGGTGATGTCCCTGACAGAGTTTGGTCTGGTAAGAATGTTTCTTATGATCATCTTAAAGTTTTTGGGTGTAAAGCCTTTGTGCATGTTCCTAAAGATGAGAGGTCAAAGTTGGATGTTAAAACTAGGCAGTGTATCTTTGTTGGTTTTGGTCAAAATGAATTTGGCTACCGTTTATTTGATCCAGTTGAGAAGAAACTTGTTAGAAGCCGTGATGTTGTGTTCTTTGAAGACCAAACAATTGAAGATCTTGACAAACCTGAGAAGTTTGATTCTCAGAGCAGTGAGAGCCTAGTTGATGTTGATCCAGTTCCTTTGACTATTGCACCTGATGAAAATCTTCAAAATGATCAAAGTCAAGATGATATTGAAGATGGTGATCATATTCAGAATGACCAGTATGCCTTTGATGCTCCAGTGCAAGACGATGTGGTTGTTGAGGAACCAACTATTATTGATGCTCCAAAGAGTTCTCTCAGAAAATCTACTAGAGAGAAAATGCCTTCATCTCGTTATTCTCCCAATGAGTATGTACTCTTAACTGATGGGGGAAAACCCGAGAGTCTTGATGAGGCCATGGAAAGTGAAGAAAAAGAAAGGTGGTTTGATGCTATGGAGGACGAAATGAAGTCTCTACATGATAATCATACCTTTGATTTGGTTATGTTACCTGAAGATCGAAAAGCTTTGAAAAACAGGTGGGTTTTTAAGGTGAAACATGAAGATGGTAACCCAGTTCCATGGTACAAAGCCAGATTAGTTGTGAAGGTTTTTAGCCAGAAAAGGGGAATTGATTTTGATGAGATAGTCTCTCCAGTTGTGAAGATGTCATCCATTCGTGTGGTTCTAGGCTTGGCTGCAACCTTGGATTTGGAGGTTGAACAAATGGATGTTAAAACTGCTTTTCTCCATGGTGACTTGGATGAAGAAATTTATATGGAGCAGCCGGAAGGTTTTGAAGTCAAGGGAAAAGAGAATTATATTTGCAAATTGAAGAAGAGCTTGTATGGTCTAAACCAAGCTCCCAGGCAATGGTACAGGGAATTTGGTTCTTTTATGAGTCAGCAGGGCTTTAAAAAGACTTCTTCAGACCATTGTGTTTTTGAGCAAAATTTCTCTGGTAATGACTTCATTATCGTTTTTCTTTATGTTGATGACATACTTGTTGTTGGTCATAATACTTGCAGGATTCAGAAGTTGAAGCAAGAGTTGAATAAGTCTTTTGCTATGAAAGACTTGGGACCAGCAAGGCAGATTATCCGTGATAGAGATGCCAAGAAGTTGTGGTTGTCACAGGAGAAGTACATTCAGAAAGTACTTCGTCGATTTAACATGGACAAAGCTAAGGTTGTCAGTACACCTTTAGCTATGCACTTCAAATTGAGTACTAAGCATTGTCCCTCCAGTGATGGTGAGAAGGAAGATATGAAGAAAGTTCCTTATGCTTCAGTTGTGGGTAGTTTGATGTATGCAATGGTGTGTACTAGACCAGATATTTTTCATGCTGTTGGTATTGTTAGCCGTTTTCTTTCTAATCCAGGAATAGAGCATTTGAATGCTGTAAAGTAGATTATGAGATATCTTTGTGGCACTTCTAGTATGAATTTGTGTTTTTGTACAGGGAATCCTATTCTTTGTGGTTATACTGATATAGACATGGCCGGTGATGTTGATACTCGTAAGTCTACTTCAGGCTACTTGATTACTTTTGCAGGGGGAGCTGTGTCTTGGAAATCTAGATTGCAAAAATGTGTTCCTTTATCTACTAAAGAGGCTGAGCTTATTGCTGTTGTTGAAGCTTGCAAAGAGTTGCTCTCGATGAAGAGATTTTTGGGGGAACTTGGTTGTGCTCAAGAGAGGTATGTGCTTTATTGCGACAGTCAAAGTGCTATTCACCTTGGCAAGAATTCTACATTTCATGGTCGGTCTAAACACATTTATGTGAGATATCATTGGATTCAAGATGTATTGGATTCTAAGTTGCTTGAACTTGAAAAGATCCATACCAATGATAATGGTTCCGACAGGATGACTAAAGCATTGCCAAGGGGGAAGTTTGAAGAATGTTGCATGATCACCGGGATGGAGGTCTCCTCCACATAGTCGGTAGGGGGAGAATTGTTGGTTTTAGGCATTTTTCACTTCCTACGTGGATAAATAAAATTCCAAGGTTTTGGGTCTCCCATCCTTTCCTTTGTGGATAAATTTGAGCCCAATTGGAACAACCCACTTTGCCCATAAACCCAATATTATGATACATTTATAAGACTTTATTTTAGGTCTTATTTTGAAGTTGAACAAGAGTTTTGAGAGCAGCCATATAGAGAGAAAAGTGAGAAAATGCAGATTTTCGCACAAACCCTAGCATTCAATTTCAAATCGCGATATCCTTTTCGTTTCTTGTCCGATTGAGCTGATTTTTTGAAAGCATGTTCCTTTCAACTTAATCTTTGATTGGGAACTAAGAGAGGGTGATTTGGAGTCCTGTAGCTCCAAATTTTTGCTCGTGAACAGTAGTTGCGATTTGGTGATTTGGCTACTTTTTATTTCTCTAGTTTTTGGTGCTATCTTGTAGTTGTGTTGCTCATTGTTTGGCACTTTATTGGTGGCCATTTTGGAAAACACTTTTGTAACTCTTGTTTATGATAGTGGAGCTTTGGCCTTGTGATTTTTACTATTCACACCGAAGAGGTTTTCCACATTAAATTTGGTGTCTCATGTTTATTTATTTTTCTTGCTTGGTTGATTTGCTTACCGCCCGAAACTATGTTTACTTGCATTATTTTTCCTTCTCTTGGTTCAAATAGAAGGGAAAGTTTTGACTTGGGTTTTTCTTCCGCAATTGCCCTGTCATGCACATTTATTTTGTGCTTGCCTTTCCCTACAATTGTATTAACATTGAGATCCCCTTTAAATGTCAAAGTGTGTTATTATTTTTATTTATTTTGATTTGAATAATGTTTTGCACTTTGGAACCCTAGGATAAATAAATGACTTACCCTCATAATGCCTCTTTTTTGTTGTGACAACTAAAGGTCATATATGTTTGTCTTTGGGTTTGGTTTTGCAATTAAAATAAGATATCACAAGGTAAAGGATGGCCTATGCTCATAGTTATGATCAGTACTTTCCACCACCTAAGATTGAGGTACAGACACTTAGTTAAGGAATGTGAAGGTTTTATTTGACAAATTGGTGTTGTAAAGTACTTTTGGACACAAGTTGTGGTTTTTGAAAAAGTTCTATTGTATGCAGTCTAGTGGATTTCTCCAACCACAACATCTGCCCTGAAGTACTCTTTAACACCAATGCCCCGAAAAAATCATTAAATTCCTTCTGAATTCCTTAACTAAATACATATACCACGATGTTAGGTCAAAGCAAGTATTGATCATCACCATAAGCATTGACTATTCTCGAAACCTTATACTTTCTTCTTTTAATTGCAAATCAAAACGCAAAGAAAAATATATAAGTCCTTGAGTTGTCACAACAAAGAGGATATTTTTGGAGTGTGAGACATCTGTTTAAAAATTTTCATAAAATTACCATTTTACCCCTCCCGATAGTTGAGGTGAGTCATTTTTGATAAGTTTGTGAAGTTGGTTTTGAAATTTGGTTGAAAAGTTATGATTTTTTGATGTTTTGATTTTTGAAAGGCTTAAAGTGAATAAAAGTAATTTTTGGTAACAATCAGATTTTTGAGTCTCAGAATGGAATTCCATCAGTTCCATCATCTCTAAAATATGAAATTCCATTTAGTAGCATTGTCATTTTCTATTTCGATATTGTTTCGTTGATTTGAGCCCTTGAGTTGGAAGTTTAGGTGATTCATGACCAAGAGTTAACTTTGGTCAACATTAGGGGTTTTAACGCTCAGATTGGATTTCTGATGATTCCATTGGATTTGGGAGATGATTTTAGGCCTAGGTGTGGTCTTGGTTGATTTTTCGGAGGTTCCGAGGGAAGTTTAGTCTTTTTACATGTTAAGTTAGTTTATAACGACTTTCACGAGTTTCAGGTCAAGGAGACCTCAGATTCATGATTTCATGGTTCCATTGAGTCTGGTCGAGTTTAGTTGAGTAGCATTTTTGGTTTGTGTAGTTGGGGTTCTGAACAAATCTCGAGGCTCTATTCGGTGAAGTTTTTGTCTTGGTGGTTGCTGGTTTCTGAGTTTCTGGTGGATGTGATTTTGTTCATCGCGATCGTGGGGCCAACCCACACGATCGTGAAGGTTTATTTTTCTGTGCATCACGATCGCATGGATGGCTATTGCGATCACGTAGCGTTGCTTTTTTTATCATCCCGATCGCGTGGATGGCTGTTGTGATCGTGATGGTCAAAGTAAATGAGTTGACGATTTAAATCAACGCGATCGTGAGACTTTTTTCATCATGACATCGAAGAGTAAAAGGTGCGCGGACAGAATATTTCTCAAAATTGGGGTTTTAACCCTATTTTCTAAATTTTTGAGTCATGCAAGCTCGGTTTTGGTGATTTCAAAGAGGGTTTTCAAGAATCTTCGATTGGGTAACAAATTATAACTCCCCCTCTTCATTATTCATTAATCATTTCTATATTTTGCCATTGAATTGCTTGTTTTAGGTTCAAACTTTATGAGATTCTCAAGAACTTGGGTTTGAAGAAAAATGACTTCATTTTTTAAATGGTTTTCATCATTGAGTTCTAAATCTTTTGGGTAATGCATTTTTGTACAAATTTTCAGATTTACCCTTCATTTCAAAAAAGGGTTCTTGGGTCAATTTGGCCAGTTTTTCAAAGTGTGTTGATAGATTTGAATTCTTATTGTGATTCTATTATTGAATATATTGTGTTGATTTGGAGACCCAACGAAAAGGAAAATCTCAAGTTCCGGAGTAATTGTTTGACTACTTGAGGCAAGTGAATTTCTTGACCTTTGTTAAGTATATAGAATCTAGAACTTCAATTCTATGTGTTGGGCAGTAATGAGATTTTGGCTATGGGTTTGACTTGTTCATATTGAATGATCCTAATGATGAAAAGAGGTAGTAAAAAGGAAACTTGATGATATATTGATGTATGGTGTGTTGTGGATGATTTGATTGGCTATATATTGACTCATTAATGGTGATGTGTCGTTATTGTCTTGATATGAACTGTGGATTGATTTGGACATCATCATATTCTTATGACTTGTGTGAGCATGCCTATATGCATTGGTTCTGAAACACTGTGATGATTATACTGAGGAAAAATTGTTCTAGCGGATACATGGATTGTGTGCGTCCCCCATGGGTTTCAGCCTGAATCTCAGTGGATGTGTATAATAGGAAAGACATGCATCACTATTTTATTTCATTACACATCAATATCATCTGTGAAACTTGTGAGTGTTGTTGTGGAACTTGTGATTTATGATTATGGAACTTTGTGTTGAGGACCCGTAAATGTTGAAGTATTGTTATTGTGTTATGTGTTATATGAACTATGAACTGTTAGGTTGGGCTAATTTGTGCAGGTTGTAGTTGTGGAGGTTCGGTTGGAGTATTAGAAGTACCCATATTTTATATTGCTTTACCTTGTGTTTAGTGTTTTGCTTGCTGAGTAACGTGTTGTTTGGAACTCACTCCTTGCTTCTACACTTGTGTAGGTTATGAACCCGGATCAACATGATTTTCTCTCTTCCCTTCTTTATCTGAGTCTTACTGTGGAGAGTTGAGAGGTAGCTGCTTTTCTTCTTGGTGGGCCTTCTTACTCCTTTATATGGATTTATTCTAGTCTAGTAACAATGACATTGAAACTTGTAACTCGTTTTGAATCTGTTGTAATACATTAGAGTCTTGTACACGTGACAACTAGGTTTTGAGGGTTTATTTAAGTTTGTTATGTTATCTGAAGTTTTGAGCTTTTGATAGTACTTTATTATGTTTAATTCCGCATTTATCCTTTGTGTAGGGTTTTAGGCTGACTTATATTCTTGAGATAAGACATATGCCATCGTGTCCATTTTGGTCGTGACAAATTGTATCAGATCTCCAGGTTCATAGGTCTCACGTGTATACAAGTCAAGTCTAAATAGAGTCTCAATGATCGGTACAGAGACATATGTGCTTATCTTCGAGAAGCTATGAAAACTATTAGGAAACTTTCTTTTGTTCGTTCATTCATTATTATCGTGCGTGGTTACCTTCGATAGTACTGAGTTGTCGTGAGTTCTTCTGAATGATGGGGAGGAATAGACCTACTATTGCCGGTAGAGGAGGGGAGGCAGTCCATGAGCCAGTTGTTGAGACCCTAGCTAGGGGTAGGGTAGAGCCTGAGCTAGAGGTCATGTTGGTGGAGTGGCATGAGCCAGAGGTCATGCCCCTGGAGCGGCACCAGTGAGAGGTCATGGCAGAGAGGTCTCTCCAGAGCTAGAGGTGGATGTTAGAGAGGGCCAGGTGCCTCTAGAGTACGCCGCTGCACCATTGCTTCAGGATACTCTATTAAAGGTGTTGGGTGTTCTTGAGAGTTTTCCTCATGGTGGTGGTGCAACAAGCACACAACAGGGTTCAAGACTAGAGTGGGGGCTCAGATCCCAAAGCAGCGATAAGCTTTGGTTGTATCAGGTGGGCCAGCCACCAGAGGGTCCCGTGGTTGCGGGTTTCCCTGCACTGTCATTTCCATCTCAGAAAATTATATATTGAAACTAATTATTTATACAAAAGAAGGAATGATATATACAAAATAAAGAAAAATAATATTATCAAGAAAAAATGGCCCTTCATATTCGACCACACATGCTCTTCGATGAAATATTTTTGTCATTTTTATTTGAACTATTCTACTGTAATTTCCACTTCAAAGAGTGCCTCATTCTTTGCAACAAAAAAAATAATAATAACAGAGGAATCGCATAAGTTTTCTCTTTCAAAAAAAAAAAAAATTATTATAGTTTTTTTGCATTTTTACTCAAAATAAATAACTAATACCCATCAGTTTTATTTAAGTCCGTCGATTTTTAAAAAAAATACTTAGATTTTAAAAAAACAAAAACCAAAGGACTAGGTCGGTATTCCCTCGATTCTTTGGATCGACTCAGTTTTAAGTTTTGCCTCTGTGGGTTTTCCACTATTTTTAATAGTAGTATCTACCAAGAAAAAGTTCTATCTAGTGGCTAGTTAAGTTTAAGTATCTAATTTATAATTTGTGTCAAGTTTGAGGGGCTATATGGTATTTAGTTAAAAATATTTGTATGGTCAACACACCTACCAAAAGAGTTAGACATTTCTCTGTTAAATTAAACCTTTTATGTAACAAATTAGGGTTTTGTATCTCTTGATTGTTTTGTCAGAAGAGGATAATTCTCAAATCGTTGAAGAAATAAAGAATGCAATGGAAACTCCTTTGTATGGCTTGATAGAAGAAATCTGTGTGATGTTGATACATCATGGCACAAAGTTTGATACTAAGATGACTGATTTGCTGGAGTCCCATGAATATAAAGGTGATATCTCTTAAAAACTTATATAGAACTTATAACTTCTATTTTTTTTATATAACTAAATTCTATATGGTTTTCTTCTTTTAGAAGATTTAATTGATATGCTATTTATTATCTCGTATGTGATTTTAGCATCGATCCCATTTTAGATTTTGTTTATCTTGTAAATCTAGGATTTCATTTTTCCTTGTTGTCTTAACACTACTTCTATCCTCGTTTATGTTGTTTTACTACTTAAAAAAAATGAGTTTTGTAAGCATGTCACACACTCGAAGAACTTCCTCCACAAAGATTATGATTTTTAAAGGGGGAGGGTGAGCAATAGTTTTATGTTAATTTTAATTATTTAATCAACTTATATAAGTGCCTCACTTGGTATTTTAGTAGAAAAATAGAGAAAATTATTCTTTGTCAATTGGCCTAGAGTGTCGTATAGTTGGAGGAGAAGATGAATTAAATCCCTCAAAAATAATTTTTAAGTTGTAGATCTTTTGATTTTTTACAAATCATCTATCAACTTAGAAAAAATAAATTTACTTCAGTGATGGAGGCACAAGATTAGGGTAATGGGTGGGAAGAGAAAAATGAAGAGTCAGACATGATAAGAGCTGATATGTTTATCCTTATTTGTTTCCTTTCTTTTGTTTTTTTTCCTTTTGTTCCTTTGTAATTGAACAAATTCTTTTTTGCTTTTTTAAAGAAGTTTGTATTATTATTTTAAATATATGTCTCTTATTTCATCCTTTTGAGCACGTGCACGTTAAATTTTAAAATGTTTTATTTTTCTTAATTTGAAAGTAACAAATTTAAATATAATTAAATGGCTATGTTTCACACATTATTTTTCATGAGAAAATTGAAGGAAAGGTATCTCTTAAGTCTTGAATTAACTATTGGTGACGACTTTGACCAAGAAAAGGTCAAAGACACTCAAATATTAGATTAAGTTAATTGGGGACTGAATTAACATTTCAAAAACTTATAATCTTTTTAAAAATACAAAACAATCCAAACTCTAAATAAATACACATTTCACTCCTTCTCTAAAAAAACATTCTCCTCTCTCTCAATGTATAGCCGGCCACGAACTCAACGGAGAACATCAACACCGCCGTCGTCAGTAGTATAACTGCCATAAGAGAAATCGCCATTGAAGGAAAAGCCCCTCTCTCTCTCTCGGCAAACGACCAGTCTTCTCCAAAATTTCAAAATTGCTCCATTCTTCCAATCAACTTCTCCGGCAACTTTCAACTTCCGACGGTCTAACTTTTCAACTTCCGATTCTTCTATTCTAACCAGCCAAGGGAACAATGATTTGCAAGTAAAGCTTTATTTTTTTGAAAAGAATTAGGGCATTTTAGTTTATTTTTTTGAAAGAAATTAAAGACCCTAATGTACATTAAATTTGAAATACTCAAATCTAAGCTTTTGCTTGTTTATGCTTTAGGAAGTGGATCAACCGATTGTTCTGGAAAGAGCAAATAGCTGTAGAATTTTTCTGTTAAAAATTAGGGCTTTTTAGTTTAAGCTTTATTTATTGATTTCATTCGTTTTAGTTTTTATCAAAATGTTATCTTGGGGCTACCAAACCAAAGATCCGTCATAACTCATATTCTTGCTTCCTTGTTCTATAATATTTGGTGCTAATCAATTTGAAAAAAAAAGGGAAACCCGAGAACAAGAGGCTTGTTGATAGCTATTTCAATTGGTACTATGCTAGCATAGGGGTTTCAACTATTGTCGCAGTTACCACTGTCGTTTATATCTAAAGAGCATTATGGTTGGAAAGTTGGCCTTGGCATCCCTGTTATCCTCATGTTTTTGTCTATCTCAATGTTCCTTATTGGTTCTCCTTGGTATATATATCAAAATGAAAGCTAATGAAAGTTTTCTCGTAGGGTTGCTTCAAGCAGTTGTAGCAACTTTTAGGAAAAGAAATACTCGTCTTCCATTAGAATTCTTCTATTGTTGGAGAAAGGTTACAGTGAATATACTAAACTATTGACATGAAACAAATTTCTTTTCATGGTACATGGGTCTTGTTGTAGGACATTTTTGTGTATGTTTTGTTTTAGGTTGAATGGAAGATATTGTGCAACAATAAATCTTCATTCTTTAATAGTTAAAAAACAACTACTTGTGACATTCATTGTCTTTTCCATGTCAATTTTATGCCCATCCATGTCCCCTTGCTTTGAGAAAAAATGCTACCTGTTGTTACACTAGGAACAATAGATGCTTCATGGTCTTATTGTGGAATTTGGGCTAAAGGGTATTTGGTTATCATTTAATCAATGGTATGATTATGGATTTTGTTGGATTTATTATTCTCTTTTTATCGATTATTACTAATGTGTTTAGACATGTGCATAATGCTCTCACTGCTTAGATAATTGGGTAAGTGTATGGATATTTCATAACTCCATAGAACTAAAGGATCAAATGAAGCAAGTTGAGGAAGTTGAGGGAGGGTTTTTTTCATGCTTGAGGTGAAGATAGTGATTCTTATTATCTTTATGTACTAAGAGAATATCATTGTTGATATTAAGAGCTCTTTATCAAAAAAAAAAAAAGAAGAGAATATCATTATGTACTCAATTCAAATCGAAAAGACTTAGGAAAATGTAGTGGATAGATTTCAATGAACTTTAATAACTAACTAAACTTCACTACATTAATAGCAAACAAGGTGGAGTACCTTAGCTTGTTAATCCACACCACTAGATCACATGGTTAAGATATTTGTCTCCATTTGACAGAAAATAATAACATCATAAGGTCTAAGAGATACATTAGAAATAATAGATCCTTATTCAGAACTTTAGAACCTAGTTTAAGTGGGTAGTCGAAACATTCAGCTTTTGATAATGTGTTACAGTCTTTAGTAAGAGGTACAGAATGTTTTGAGTTGATGTTACTAAAAGTTAAAGTTGAGTTTGATTACTGAATTGATCTTATATTTTCTTTTTAGGTTAACTACATTAGGGCCTCCTCTGCTGCAATAGATAACCTATTTGTTACAATAGATGTGTTATTTATTGCAACAGGTGGGTTATCTGTTGATTATTGTACTATGTTGTATTTATTAAATTCATTGCTATTTTTTTAATGATGCGCAAATTGATTGTAAATTTTTTGAATTTTTTATTTGTAGAAAAAATGACTTCCAAACGAAAAGCAAGTGAATCAGTCTTTGATAAATCAAGTAAAATAACTAAAGTACGAACAACATTGGAAGAACTTGTTGAACAAGTCATTTCACAAACAGATGATGAGTTGCCTTCTGTAGATGTACATAAAGAGAATGAAAATGTGGAAACTATAGAGGAGGAAGATGAAAATAAAAATGAAGAAGAAAAAGAAATAAATGATGAAGATGGAGATGATGAAGAAACTGAAAATGATAAAGAAGACGAGGAGGAAAGTGAAAAAGAAATTGAGAAAAGAGATGAAGAGGAAAAAGATGAAAATGAAAGTGATGAAGGAGATGATATTGAAAGTGGGAAAGATGTTGAAGATGAAACCGAAAAAGATGATGAAGAGGAAAGAGTTGATGATAATATTGATGATGATGATGTTGTCAAAACTTTTAGTGTTGACAAGTTTCAGGTGGAGATGTCTATAGATGACCCTACAAATTTGACTGGTGATTTTGTTGTAAAATCAGTCATGGGCGCCAAATTTGATGAATTTAGAACAATATTGATGAATGAAACCTTGGAGGATTTCTTTAAGTCCAGCTGTTTTGGATACTTTCTTGATTTGCCGAAGGTTAACAATGCACGTTTTCAAATGAGCATGGTGTATGATCTTCTCAAGCGTAGGATCAAGTATAAGGGTGATGTTGATGCTTTGGAGGATAAGAACAAGAAGATGGATGAGATTTGGATAAACTATTGTGGCATGCCAGTTTGTTTTGGCATGAAAGAATTTGCCATAGTGACTGGACTAAGATGCCATCCTCCTTCTGAACCACTTCCCAAAGTTACACCCTTAAAAAAGTCAAGAGAAAAAAAGATATCTAAATCAGTCAAGGCTGGAAAGAAAGGAAAAAAGGCAACCAAGACAGTCAACACCAAAACCAACAAACGCAAAGAAAAAATGAATAATGAGAATGAGTTGTTGAGCATTATTGGACCTAGTTATAAAGCCAAGGATTTGTTAGAAGATCTCCAGAGCAAAAGGGTTTTGAAGAAGTACAAACAACGATTGTTCTTAGTTTGGTTTGTGCATGCCATTTTATGAGCTAAAGACATCAACAATGTCATAGATCCTGAATTGTTTGTGCTTTCTCAGGATTTGAATGCATTCAACAACTACCCATGGGGTAATAAGAGTTATTTCTTGACTGTCAAATATTTGTTGGCAAAGTTATCATCAAAGACGAACAATTTGTATGGCTTTCCTTGGGCTTTTATGGTAAACTTCACCTCTAATTTTAGTGTTTTATTTATTTATGTTATTGATAATTACTCTAATTTTTTTATTTTCATCATCTTTATATTTTTAGGATTTGGCATTTGAAGCAATGCCTTACCTCTGGCAACAAGTCAATGATTACTCAAAAGAGATATCTCAACCATGGATTCTTAGGTGGCTGTCTGCCAAGAACAGCGCAAAAATAAATTCTGTTGATCTCTTCAATCCTCCTCATGATATAGTAAGTCTTCTATAGAATAATCTTTACTAAAATTAATTGATTATCTATTTTGCTTTCGTTTAGTTTTCTTCCAAAAGATGACCCATCCTTTGCAATAGATGACTCATCTGTTGCAATAATTGAGTCATCTATTGCAATAGATGAGTCATCTGTTGGAAGAAAACATAAGAGTTTGCTACGGGTTTGCTTTCGTCCAGCAGATAATCCATTTGTTGCAATAGATGGATGATCTGTTTGAAGAAAACTTAATGTTGGTCATCGTTGGAAGAAAACTTAATCATTTCTTGTTGTTTTACTTACTTCCAACACATGACCCATCTACTGCAACAGATGGATAATTTGTTGGAAAAAACCTTAATGTTTGTTGTTGTTTTACTTTCTTCAAACAGATGACCCATCTGTGTTTGTTAGAAGAAAACTTAATCATTTGCTTCTATTTTACTTTATCCAACAAATGACTCATCCGTTGCAATAGATGGGCCACCTATTGCAATAGATGGTCCATCTATTGCAACATATGGTTCATTTGTTCAAGTACAACATATAGGTAAATATTACAATAAATATTTTATCTATTACAATTTATAGATTAGCTTTAATATAAACTACTTTTATTTATAGATTGTGCATCCCTAGCTTGTCCCCACAGTGCAAGAGTTGCAAATGCCATTCTTTTTAACTCTAGGAATCATTGACACAAAATCAGACCCTAAGGTGGATCTGATAAAAAAAGAATTGGCTGGAGCAACAACCATCAAAAGGGAAGCACCTATTGTTTTTGGTGTTGCTGGTGATGTTGCAACAAATGTTGGTGTTGATGTTGATGTTAATGTTGGTGTTGATATTGGTGTTGCTGGTGCCAAAAGTGGTGGTGAGCATATTGATGATGCTGGTGGTATATATGGTGGATTCACCCCTTTCAGTGGGCATACCACATCTTTTGCTCCTTCTTCTAGCTCATGTTCTGCATTTAAATATGAAGAATGCAAGAACAAATATGATGAGTTAATATCTAATGGTAAAGATGTGAAGAAGTCTCTTGATACTCTTACTAGTGCTGTCAAGGAATTGATATCTAAGAGAGGTGTTATTCCATCAAGAAAACTTTTAGAGCCATACACTCCATTGAAGTTAAAGAGGAGAAAAAAAAATCAATTTCCAAGATACTATCAAATATGAAAAAGAGACAAATTGCAGCTACTCCTCTTTCTTGAAATGTTGAGCCATCTCCAGGGGCCATAGAAGAGCAATAGAAGCTGTAGAAGGTATAGGCTACTGAAGCCCTATTTTGTAAGCTGAAGAACTTGATGTGGATTGTAATTTATGGACACTTATCATATTTAGTTAATCATATTTTGTAATTGATGATGACAATATTTTATATTTAATAGATGTCCAGTTATTTTATTATGAATCTATTTTATTCTTAGATTTGTAAAATGTTAAATTATTACTATTGAAAATAGGTATTTGTTGCAACAGGTAGACATATCTGTTGACTCATTTGTTTTAAACTATTGAAAATAACCAAACAAATATATACATCTGTTGCAACAGGTTATAATATGTTGCAATAGTTTATGAGTTACTTGTAGCAACAAATAACATATCTATTGGAAACAATCAACATCAATTGCAATAGACTATAACTTGTTGCAATAGATGACTCATCTGTTTGAAATAATCAACAAAATATACACATACATCACAGCTGGTTATAATCTGTTGCAACAGGTTACCGTTAGTTGATCATGTAATTACTCTATAATTCATTGTGATTGTAATTGAACTTATTAATTGACAGATAATTATAATTAAATAACTTTGTCTATTACTAATCATGAGTTAATGAAGCATTTCATATTAAATTAATCAATCGATCACTCTATTTAAGACAAATACTGTTATTTGATCATGTAACTACTCTATAATTTATTGTGATTGTAATTGAACTTATTAATTAACAGATAATTATAATTAAATAACTTCGTCTATTACTAATCATGAGTTAATGAAGCATTTTATATTAAATTAATCAATTGATCACTCTATTTAAGACAAATATTGTTATTTGATCATGTAATTACTCTATAATTCATTGTGATTGTAATTGAGCTTATTAATTGACAGATAATTATAATTAAATAACTTTGTATATTACTAATCGTGAGTCAATGAAGCATTTCTTATTAAATTAATCAATTGATAACTCTATTTAAGACAAATATTGTTATTTGATCATGTAATTACTCTATAATTCATTGTGGTTGTAATTGAACTTATTAATTGACAGATAATTATAATTAAATAACTTTTTCTATTACTAATAATGAGTTAATGAAGAATTTCATATTAAATTAATCAATTGATCACTCTATTTAAGGCAAACACTGCTATTTGATCATTTAATTACTCTATAATTCATTGTGATTGTAATTGAACTTATTAATTGACAGATAATTATAATTAAATAACTTTATTTATTACGAAACATGGGTTACTGAAGCATTTCACATCAAATCAAAAATATGTAGAGTCGGTTGGAATTGATCAAACATATTAGACATCTGTTGCAATAGATGCCCATCTGTTGCAACGGATGATTCATAAGTTACAACAAATGAGCATATATGCTTGATTATTTTCAACAGATGGGTCATTTGTTGCAACAGATAATGCATCTATTTCAACAGATACATTACCTGTTGCAACATATGCAGAGTCTAATTGAAATGATCAAACATATTAGACATTTGCTGCAACAGATTTCTATATTTATTGCAACAAATGATCATATTTGTTTGATTATTTTCAACAGATGAGCTATCTGTTGCAATAGATAATTCATCTATTTCAACGAACAATGCAATAGATAATGCATTTGTTGCAACATATGCAAAGTCTGTTGTTACAAATGAGCATAACTAGTATATTTTATATAATAAATATGAACATACATAATCAACTAAAATGAGTTAAAACTAACAAATTCATAGCTAAGTCAACAATAAAACTATTTCACTATTACAATAATTATGGAGCATTTCGAATCGGGCTCGTAGTTTTTTTGTGACCAGTATTTTTATATATGGAACACTTATTTTTTCTTGTTGGAAATGATTCTCCGACTCCATGCCTCCTCTTCGTTCGCCTTCTTCCCGGTTTGCTTGGGTCAACATAAGGAGGAGGTATTTCTCTCTCCAAAATTTCTAAAAGAACAACCCAAGAATCTTCAGGAGGCACCGGATTAATTTCCTCACAATATACAATTATGTATTTTTTTTCACTGAATAATATGAAGATGAGTACTCGTAAATCCGATGTTCGAATTGTGCACCATATTGGGCTCGAAGCGCTGCCATAACATGTGGACAAGGTATTTTATCCAAGTCAAAAACTCTACATATGCACGTTCTTCTTTGATTATTGACCGTGGAAACATCACCATGACTATTGATACTGAACTTGTAATTGGCTATTTGATGGGCCAATAACTTGTTTCCCAAATTGATGTACTTTGATATTTGTTTTTCCATTGAAGGAACAAGTATGTTTGGTGAGTTGACCAACTCCATACGCCTCTCGTGAAATAATTTTGCAAATGTCATATTTATTTCGTCAAATAAAGCGACGATGTGAAATTCTCTTTCAACATCAAACATTGCATTCACAGATTCAACAATGTTTGATGTCATAATATTATACCTATACGAGAAAAATCACCTAATAAGATATATAATTATTATAAACTTAAACAAGATACTCAATTTATAATATTGTACCTATTTCCCAAGAAATATGCCCTGCTCCATCTATGAAATCGAACAGATTCGAGATGTTCGGCTACCTTGGGTAATTGAAATGGTCATAGAACTCAACTCTATTGTACACTTTCGTTGCATTATAAAAATGAGATACGACCTTTGAATTGTTAAAGTTGTTTCGAATATTTTCTCCGAGGTGCCTCATGCAACAACCATAATGAGCTGAAGGATACACAATTGAAACCATCTTTCGAATACTTGGATGCCTATCAGAAATTATGCGCAGCTCATCAGTATCATCTACATAGCTTCTCATTTGTTCAAAAAAAATATTGATATGAGGCATCGCATTCTTTATCCACTACAAAAAAAGCCACTGGAAAAAATATGATTCTCCGCATCTTGCGCTATCGCCTATAGAAAAACTCCATATTTGCTCTTCAAGAATATTCCATCGACGGCTATGACTTTTCTCAATTGTTGAAAACCTTGAATCCAAGCTGCATAGGCTACAAAAAAGTACTTGAACTTTCCATTTTCATCTACCTGCAATGCCGTCTTACTTCCTGGATTTGTGGACTCAAGCATATAATGGTATGCATCAAGCACTCCATACCCATGCTCATGTGTTCCCCTAACCAAAGACTTTGCAATCTCTCTGCCCTTATATATCTTCTAGTAACTCACCTTACAACCCAATTCTGTGCGGATTTGACTGGCCATATCTCTTATAGATGGACCTTTACCATTGGGGAAGCTATTTTTGAAGTATTTACCAAGGACCTTTGTTGTGGCATGTGGATTATGACTCGTAATATGCTCTGACCACATGTGTGATATTTTCTATAAGTTTTAATACAAAATCTATCAGAACTTATGAATTGCACAGCCCTAAACCACCACTTGCACTCTGGATGTGCACATTTAAAACAATACACACTACGCGAATTAATCACCTTCGCGAGTCAGAAATCTTTTTTCAAGCAAGCAATATGCAATGAAGTGACTAGTTCTTCTTTGTTCTTGAATATCATTCCTATGTAAAAACCTGTTTCATCATCTTGAAGATTGTTCAGCTGTTTTGATTGAGAACTGCCTACTATATCAACAAAGGGTATAGGTGTTTGGTCCTCCTCCACATCATGTCTACTCTCATCATCTGGAATATTCATGTCCATCCCATTCAATTCAGCATTTAACATATTTTCTCGATCTTGTTCTACATTTTCATTCTCTATCGATTTTTCAACAACGTACACCCTTAAAATGGGCCTAGCTGCATCATCAGATAAGCATGCAAACGAAGTTGATTGCTCATCTTAAAAGGCAGGTCCCTCTGATTTTCGAAAGACTTGTGCATGTAATTGATGACAAGATCGTTTGATTGGCAATTTAGTCCACAATAGCAAATGATTGAGTTCACAAAATCATCTTACAAAATATCCCTTTGGAGTGTCATCAATATTTACTCTGACATATCACCATCCTTTCAACGCCAAATAAATCGATTGTTCTTCTCGATCCATTCACTATAACAATCAACAGCTATAGTTATTGATTCTTCCATTAATGGTACCTAAAGAAATTTATTAAAAATATTCAATAATAATTGTATGGTAAAGTTGAGTGGCTATATATAGTAAAAAAAATCAGATGCACAATCATTGTCTCAAAAAGTCAGTCATCTGTTGCAGCAAATAAATAATCTGTTGCAGCAGATAACTCACTTGTTGCAACTGATGATTCACTTGTTGCATACATGTCCAGAACCAGAAGCTTATCCAACATATAAGTCAGTTGTTGTAATAGATGAGTCATTTGTTGCAACAGATAACTCATTTGTTGCAATAGATGACTTACCTGTTTGGACATACTTCTGGTTTTGTCCCTGTTTGGCCTGATACTGTAACATGTATCCAATAGGTAAGCAGTCTGTTGCAATAGATGAATGAGTCATCTGCTATCATATGACTTATCTATTGCAATAAATGAATTATTTGTTGGGACAAATTTCTGATTCTGTCCTAGTTTGGCCTGGTACTGTAACATATATCCAACGGGTAAGCCATCTGTTGCAATATATATGACTTATCTGATGGGACAAGCTTCTAGTTCTGTCCCAGCTAGGCCTGGTACTATAACATGTATCCAACAGGTAAGCCATCTGTTGCAACATATGAGTCATCTAGTGCAGCAAATAACTCATCTGTTGCAAAATATGACTTATCTGTTGCAACAAGCTTTTGGTTCTATCCCAGCTTGGCATGATACGTAATATGTATCTAACGGGTAAGCCATCTATTGCAACAGATGACTTATCTGTTGGATACGCGACTATAAATTATTGAAGAAACACTCAAAAAGTCCAGATGAAAAATTAGTTTTAAAATCATTATTTTACTTACCAAAATCACCTATGAAGTAATGCCCAGTGATATAGGAATGAAATTTGGTCCGATAGCAGCAGTACCAATGTCACAACAAGCAACAGAAGAAGAAGAAAAAAATTATGAAGAAGAAGAAGAAGAAGAAGATGATGATGAACAAGAAGAAGCAGAAGATGATGAATAAGAAGGAGAAGAGCAGCAACAGGAAAGCAACAACAATGGAATAATAGTGAAGAGAGAGAAAGAGGAAAAAGAAAGGAGCCGTTGGATCTGTGGGTGGGTGACCTTTTTTCCCCTCCTTTTCTTATTATTAGGTTTTACATAAGATGGGCCAAAGTGTAAAATAAAAAACTTGGGGGGTGAGAAATTCATCCCCTTAATCCTTAGTCTAAAAGTTGTCACCCCTACTCAATAATTAAGACTTGAGTCACCTACACCTAATTTTGAAACTTTTCTATCACCCTTAATTCATTGTCCCAGACTTCGTTTCGGCCCAACCTTAACAATCATTTGACTACTACCTCTACTTTAATTTGGTAAGACAATAGACAATTTTTAGAATTTTTAAAATAACTAGGTAAATGCTACAATTATCTTACTATACTCGAAAAATAACTTAGAACGATGAATCTATTGAATTATTTTACCTCGCAAAAACAAGTGTTCAACTAATAATTTTAGTAGCCAAACCCCACCAATTTTTGGTGTTTTTTGAAAAAAAAAAGTTTAGTTCAAGTGTGTTATTATGGATTTTTTTTGTCTGGTTTCTCAGTTATTTTATTAGTATTAATTGATTGTTCCACATCCAAAGTGTGTTAAATTATTTTGACTTGAATATCTTTGCAAGCTACTTTTGTAGGTACCAATAGTACACATGCATAAAGCAAGTTACTTTGTAGTACAAACAAAAGTAACTAAATAACAGCTAGAATGATAGAATAAAGAAGCTTTTTAAAAAAACCATTTTCCACTTCTAGAAATATCTAAAACTCAAAGTCAATGCCTAAAAATGGATTAGAGCTTAATTTTAGATGCTAAGGATAGAAGAATACCCTCATCATAATCCATTAAGTACTATTATAATAGATAATACCCTTTTCTAGAAGAGTATTTTGTCAATTTGCAGCTTAGTATTTTACAATAATTTAAGACTCTCTGGTTAGCTTATTTCTTTTAGCCGTTTGTACTTTTGTTACCATACATAAATAAGATTCTTGATCAATTAGAATACAATATAATCATATATGAGACAAGTAATAACACATGAATTTTATATATTACTTTCAATTAATATCTTCATATCAATCGAATTAGTTGTCCTATTGATGTCAAAACATATAAGGTCATTTCTAGGACAATAGATAAGTAAACAGAGAATATTAGAGTATAGTGATATATCCATTACGATAATTTGCTAAATCTTCAAAATTTATTAGTTACATATTCATGAAACAAAATTAGCTTATAACCTTTATCCTATTATATCTTGCCTCGATAGTATTTGATCTAATTAGTGATTATTTTTTTGATAAGTCATTAGATAAATTGGAATAAATGATTTAGCAGTATACTCCTATAGGATCATTGATATTCTATATAATCAAATTATTTATCCTAAAATATTATTATTTATAGTTTTTTTTAATGTGAATAGGACTAATTAAGTTGCACACATCGATTACAATATAAGTTGATCGATATATGCAATTGAATAAGTTAAAGTGTAGAAATATCACATGAAAATTCATAATTGAAATTTAATGAGAAATAAGCAGATCCTAATGATGATAAATGTGTGTATATATCCATTTCATGTTCTTCACTGACTTCCAAAATGCATGGTTATATCCAGTTACAACAGTTGATAGGATTCCAGTGGCAATGTCAATTCTCTCAAAAGGAAAGAAAAATGTTGATGTGATGATAATCAATATCCATTCACCGAATTCGCTTTGTTTTACACTCTTGAAACAAGCTGTTTCCTTAGATATTGTCTCTACGTGTAAGTATTTATTCTATCTTCATCTTATTGTTATAGTGAATAAGGTCAGTCATTTTAGTTAATGTACTACAAAAAAATAATTAGCTGTGAAATTCATCGTTAATTTATTGTTAAATAGTCTGTAGCTAAGTATACTTTGTATAAGTCATCATTAAATAAGATTAGCGATAGATTTTTGTTGTTCAACAACAAAAATTATTCGTCGCTAAATCATAGTTTAAGTATAAAATAAATAGTTATGTTGTTACATTACTGTCACAATCAATAAATTCAGTTAATATACATTAAATTAACTAATTACATAATTTTAGATGGATATGACTTGAATATCTTTTAAGATTTTATTGTTATGGTGGTTAAAGTTAGTTATTTTAATAAATACACTACCAAAAAATTAACTATAAAATTCATCGCTAAATAGTCCAAACATACGTAACATAATTTTTGATAGACCGTCGTTAAATACAATAAGTGAAGATTTTTGTTGTTTAAAAACAGAAGTAATACAGTGCTAATCCTACTTTTTTTTGTATAGTGATATGATATATATCTGTTTTGTCACAATATTACTATTACAATATATAAAATTCAGTTAATATGCATAAAACTAGCTATTCTCATGATGTATAATATAATTTATTTCTAATTGCTAACTTCTCAAAATAATTATGCAGTTGTTGTGATGAACACAATGAACTCTTTGCAAATGAGGCTTTTGATAATGGAGCATACTTATATCTAAAAAAGTCACTTGACGAGAATATTGTGAAATACTTGTGGCAATTTGTATTGAGAAAAAAACCACAAAGAGAAAAAGTGAGAGAAGGACTAGATCCTAAAGGAGATCACATGAAATATATTGATGATATTGGTAATGAAAATATTGTGGGAAATAAAGAACATGTTGGAGAGAAGAGTGTGTCTATTAATAATGAGAAATAAAGCAATAATATTCATGAGACTAAAAATAATGGTGTATCAAGAAGAGCATACAACTTGAGAAGCAAGAGATGCAGAAAAGGCAAAAAAGTGATTGACAAAGGAGAAAGACAGAGTAGTGCTATTGATAAGACTCCGAAGCAAAAGGAATGCATAGAATTGACCATGGATCTTTGTGCAAAATTCAAGGAAGCTATACAACAACTTGGTGAAGGAAGTAAGTTTACCTTGTTATTTAATTAATTTTCTCTACAAGTAGTTTCGATATATATAGTGAAATGAACTGTGAGGTTCATACTTATAGCTAACGTCAAAATTGTTTGGAGTTAAGGTATAGTGATTATTCTATTTACATGTACCTCAGATTGATCTAGAAATATTATCATAGTGATTAAATTAAAGTTAATTCTAATGGATCATGTAGGTTGTTTACCAAAAAAGATTCTCGAGGTAATGAATGTGTCTGGTCTTACCAGGATGCAAGTTGCCATCTATCTTCAGGTACATCCCTAAAAAAATTTTAGGACCATCACATGAATAGCTGAGATAATTTATTGTTTACTTTTTTTCTAATCGGTATACCTTAAGTATACATTGATTATACAAAATCATACATATTATACATTTGTAGGCTATTTTCAATTTAATCAGTTGGATGGACAACTATTTAGGTTAAAGAAATTTAAGTGGTAAATTATGTATTATATATTTATGTGTCTTTGGTAAGGGGAAATTTGTTTGGCAAAAATATATGTTTTATCAAATTATTTTATTATACTATTGGTTACTGGAAAATATTTTGCTTGGGATGATTTTTCATTAAACACTTGTGAGATCCATTTACTACAATGATCTGAATATGAATTTTATATCAAAAAACCATTTAGCTCCCTCTCGAGGTGGTGGTAAGGTATGCGTACACTCTACTCTTCCCAGACCCCACTTGATGAGATTTCACTGGTTATGTTGTTGTATCAAAAAGCATTTATTGGGATAAAAATTTAACTTTGCATCACTTCTGCCTGTAAATGTTGGAAATTATTATCATCTTTAGTATTCAAAAGTTTATCGAACGACTCACTAATTAATGAGGACTAGCAAAAACATTCATTGCATGTTTAGTGACAGAGTTATTCGATATTAACTTCTATTATTTATCGTAGCGACTATTTAGTGAAATAATATTATTATCAATATTTAATTCAAAATATTTTTTTCATTTTGTGTTAACCAACACAATTTTTTTCTATTAAAAATGATTTATGTCACGCATTTCAAACACACCTTAAAAATGAGTTACGATGATAAATATATCCGTAGTTCAATTTTTCTTTGATTCTTTTCCTCTCAGAAATGTCGTATCAACAAAAGGAGACCTTCAGAAGAGCAAAAATATATTCAAAATGAATCTTCAAGTGGTTCTGAACATAGAATTGAAAGAAGTAGCTATAGAATATTTGGGAGAATGCGTGATCTTCAAACAAATGTACCAAATCAAACTCAAGGAGACCCAGAGTTTCCACAAGTTAATAACAACAATATTTATGCTAGTTCAACTGAGCAACAACAACTCTATCACCCACAGCTTCAAATTCAACCCCACTACCTCAACCCATTTTTGTCGGGCCAAAATAATGATGGTGGTAGGCTACAACAACAACATCACCCATTATTTTGTTCACATGGCCCAATTATTGGGAGCACTAATAGTAATTTTTACATGACGTTTAACAATAGGGATCAACATGATTACAACTTCAATCGTTCAACTCAAAATGATTACAGCTTGGATCTCAATCAAGCCTATGAAACAAAAAATTCAACCAGTGCAATGATGACTGATATGAATGGTGGAAATGCGATAATCAATGGATCGGGAGCAGCAAATGTTAATTTCCAGCAATACATCGGTGAACAAAACATGCATGTGCCAAGCAATAATGTTGCAACATCAAATTCGAGTGCTAATGAAGGAAGTGATTTAAATGAGTGGAAAAATTGTGATGCGTATTTGAATTTCCATAATATGGATGACAGGGGCGGAGCCACCTTAGGCGAAGGGTGTTCCGGTGAACACTCTTCGCCAGAAAATTATATAGTGTATAAAGGTTAAATGTTAGTTATTATGAGTGTATATTTGATTTTGCACATCCATAACATAAGTGAGAAGAAAATTTACAAACTCATCTGAAAATTCCTAGCTCTGCCACTGATGGATGATCTCTATTAGAATATTGGAGCTCCAAGTTTGATCCTACCTAATGAACATGGAAGTCAATATGATCAAGTTTACTCTGCAGATCAGGTTTGTGCTTCTATCAAACATTACTTACTACTCTTCACCTATATGAAATTGAAAGTAACTTTCTACATATGCTGGTGGCAACGACAATGAGTGTCAAGTTTTCAGGAATAGCAAAGTTTCAAAAGTGAATCATCGACATGATAAGCCAATGCTATAAGTGACAACTCGAACTCATAAGGACTTTTTGCAATGACAAAGTTTTTTCTCAAGTGGAAATTGCAATCTTTAATTTTAATTTGGTGGGGACTATTTTTTTATAACTTGGATTGCTTGAACTTATGGAAAGTGAAAGGAATGTTTTATCCAAAATAAGAAAATGTATTGGAAATACTCATTTGAATTTAAGATTGTCTCTCTTCCTTTCAACTTCCAGCTCTTGAAGTGTCTGCCTTGCTGCAATATTGTCTAACTTAGCTTTCTGCTTATCTTTTTCTCTGTTCCTCCTTTTCAGTTCTCTCACATGTTTTTCTTTGATGTCATCTCGTATATTGGTTTCTTATCCAATATATTTTGTTTTGAATGTCGTAAGAAAGAAATCTAATTTTGGCCCCTTAGTGGAACCATGTAATGATTTTCAGAGGAGAAATGTCATTTGTGTAGTAATTATGAAAAATTATGCATCTGAAAGTGGAATATGTACCAGAACTGTAAAAGACCTTACACAAGTAATAACAAATTTTATATCTTGGGAGTTGCTTCCAATTTCCCATGTTGCCGTGCCATTAGGGCTTAACATATCTTTAGTCATATAAGGTTGACGTGTTGAAGATTGATGAGAATAATTTCGATTGTAAAGTTGCTGGGATGGATGTAACTCAATATTTTCTATCCATGTTTTACCCCCTCATTATCGAAGACATATTTTGTATAGTAAAGTCTATAGTTGTGCCCTAGTATCACCCACACTAATTTCAGCCAATACTTTCTAATATCATGGGCGACATAATTTTTTATTATGTTTTGTGATGTCGTTATGATGTTAAATTGGCTGAACATTTATGTTCTCTTCATCTTTATACTTGAATTTCTCATACTTATGTGATTGATTGTTGGGGAAGTCAGCTTTGATTCGTTGGAGATTTTTTTTTCATTTGTTGGATGAAATCTCCTTTGCTACTTGAACTTTCTAGTTGTGCAGCTGCATTTGATTTTTGTTGCAAGAATGAAATTTGAGCGGCATTTATTGGGGTCATATGTCCCGGGCTGCAGAAGAACAATTTTTCTACTTCTACCACATAAGCTTTTGATCAATTCCTACTCTTATACATTTTGAAATCGCCTTAGAAAGATAATCATGAGAGTCTGTTATGTTCTTCTTGTTTGTGGAAGGCAAACTTCAAGGAATATATCCACAGAATGTGAAACCTTTGGGAAAATTGTAAGAGCCTAGGAATTTGGTGTTCATTAAAATGCATCTAACAAAAATATTCATATTATTCTCGCAATAGTGGAGGAAGGATATCAGATTTGTGATCATAGATAGGCTGCCATTGATGTAAAAATTATTGAGCAAATTCAGAGTCTAATTGCTTCCCCCATAGGAGAAACCAAGAATGTTTGTTAGTGTTACTTGGAAAGTGAAGACATTCATCCATGCTCTTTTGTAATCAAAATAATCATAGTTTTGGGCATCAAAAAACCGGAAAAGTCTTTTTGTATTTGGTTTGGTGAAAGCCTCATTCCTTAGGTTAGATTATTTTATTAATTCACATGTTTGTGTTTGCTTGTCTTTATGCAGTTAAACAAGCAAGATCGGGTATCTGTGAGGATGAACTCGTAAGATTCTTGTGCATATGTAGAAGTTTTTTTGATAAAATTTGAGGCAGGCTTAAGTATTTTCTTAGCTACCTCATGGGGGTAGAAATACCAAAATTCAGATTAAATTTGTATCAATGTATATACACTATCACTGTTGAGGTATGTTGGGTCATCGGAGGATGCTCCTCTGCGGGAAGAATTTGGATGAGGTATAGGTGAAGAAATTGATTTGCTTGGTATAGGACATACCATGGCGGTATTTTGTATAAAATCAAATACAAAATTACTGGACTTTCTACCTCCACTGAGTATTTGGTTGTGCTAACAGCAGCCACAGAACGAGAAGAAGAAGCTGAAGAATGGCTTTGGATCACCTCATCAAAACACTTTTTTTTTTTGAAAAATAGAGATTGATTAATTAAATCTCTTCTCTTGGTTCTGGAAATAATCGTAGATTCTTTAAAACCCATGAGTTAGCACCAATTTTTAAAGTCTTCCTCTGTCCATGAGGTCTCAATTGTTTAACCTAGTTGAATGTCTACATCCTGGTCAACAAGGTAAGCCCATATTTTTGTACTTGAGATTGAAATTGCATTTGTACTCTCGAAGAGATATTACTACGGAATCCCTTTCATGGCATAATTCGCTTAAGTTTTGTATCTAGGCTGGCTTGGCCAACTGTATCTATTGAGGGTTGCTTAGGAGCAACTGAAATTGTTTTGTTGTTTGGCAACAACTTGCACTTGGTGATCATTAACTTGCTGATAACTCGGGGTGTTTTCTTTTTTATTTTGTGTAGGAACGGTTGAAAACTCCAAGAGTTCTCTTTTCTTCTTTCTACCCATAATTACCTACCCTGCAATAATTCTCGAGTAAGAAAAATTGGAATAGAGTTTGAGTTCCCTTTGATATATTTATATCATGATAAAAAATATATCAAAATAAAAAATAGATAAAATAGCTTGCCGTCTAGAAAATATATGTTTAGAGGCTGGGTTTTGAACATCCTTTTGAAAAATAGATTTTGCAGCATTACAATCAATTCGCTATAAAAAATTTGAATAAGTAAATCAACTTGAAATTTAGAAATACATAAAACTACTGCTAAAATTTCCTTTTTTATTGTTGGATAATTTTTTTCGGTTTTATTCGACTGCTTGAATGTAAATGCAATGATATATTCTTTATCATTTTTCCTTTTCTTTAAAATGTCTCCAAAACCAATATATGATGCATTTCTTTCAACTATTTTTAATGCAGAAGAATAAAAAACTGAGAGGCAAGGAAGATCTTTAACTTTCAGTCGCATTTCTCTAACGATACTGTTCAACGAAGGAGGGATTTTTTAAAATGTCATGACCCAAAATCAAGTCATGAAGGTGCCTACTATAACTCCGTAATAGGCAAGCAAGAAACCAAAACAAGACAAAGCGGAAGAGAAACATTAAATAGAGAAAAAAAGTAGAAACTAGAATAATAAAGGTACGGAATAAGGCCCATAGCATAGATATATAAGTTCCATACAGAATATACCAAATGGACCAAAAAGTGACCAAGGAAGACAAACTATACAAAAGAACCAAATCCCGAACTTGGTATCACTGGTACAGAAGTATCTAAGTACTGAAAAAACTATATACAAAAGAATTGGCAAATCAAAATACAAAATACAAGTCAGTACTAAAGAGGGAAAGCAACAAGTCTCTGGACACTAAGAGCTCACCACGATCCAAGTCTGTGAGAGCCACAGGACATCCGTCGCTCAATGAGGGTGGGTTCGTACTGGGAGCTGCATTAGAAAAAGATACAAAAGTGTAGTATGAGTACCAAAACACGGGGTACTCAGTAGGCATCATAGGCCAACTAAGCTCAGAAAGATCATAAATATACATAAGCAGCACGATAGTTTTAACAAGGAGTCTGATATAAAGCTAAAGTGATCCTACACTACCGAAAGGAAAGATAGAATCAGCTCTAACTATACAAGACAACCAATCTCATGCAAACAAATACATAATGAGATATGATGCACATGTGGCCAATGCATGTTTAATGTAAGAAGTTTCATAATTATCTCGGTGGCTATCTCGTGGACCCTCCGAGACAACTATGGAACCCGCCCCAGCTCAACTATAGATGAAATAAAAGTAAAAACCATAATTCAATCTACAGGCTGCCAAAGCTTATCAACATATCCATAGGAAGGCGAAAATAATGCATTTTCTTCCAAAACCCAACTTTCCATCAATAAAATTAGTAAACCCGCTCCCTTAGAGCTAAAGCTAGTTGAAAACATAATTAAACCACTAAGTGACTCAAAACCCACCTTTCTCTCAAAACTAAATGCAAATATACCTACAGTATGTGTCATGAACATGATACCACACAAACGCAGTAAAGTCATTCTCAGAGTAGTCATACCACACATTCAACTTGATAAACACCTGTCACAGCACAATTGTACTAACCTGGAACTCCAGCCAGTCCAAGTCCATGGCTTCAGACCCAAGATAATTCAATCAATAAAGCGATAACTCAAAATGACTAAAAAGAGCACACAAAAGCAACTAGCACGCATAAAATCTACGTTCCACGCCACCTAAGAGCGTGCTAAGCATCTATAACAACAACCAAGCTAAGAATCACCCTAGACTAAGGCTTATCAACTAAATTACTTAGCTAAATAACCCGAAATGGCAAAAATATCAACTAAGGATCATGCAAGTCTATGAACTAATCCTAAAGTCTTCATAACGACAAGTCCAAATGAGGAAAACTATAACCTACCTCAAGGTTGAAACCTGCTTGAACCTCTACTCAGGTGCTTTTCCCTTTTGAAGAGCCTCTGAACACTATCATGCTTTCAAGAAGAGAAAGTACAAGTGAATACGGGACTAACGATACACTGATATCCATATCGATGGTACAAAATTCTGACCAAAAAGTGGGTAAAAAATTGACCCTTGATCAATTATATAGAATTGAGAAACTAATTCGGTCATTACGTTCCCCATGAGGTGAGGATCACATGCCCAGAAGTTTGGCGAAGACAGGATTCAATTTGGACCTCAAATGGTCCAATTACTTTGCTTTAAAATTTTTAATTCAAGAGATATAAGGTTCAAAATGTAAATGAATTATGAAAATAAAGTTAGGATTGAGATTAGAAAGTGAAAAGGAAGAAAAATACCTTTGAATCACTTGAATTTGGAAAGAAACGAGCAAAATAACCAAGGCCCGAGCTAATTTGCAAATTGGGTTCTTTTTGAAGAATGAAAGAGGAAAAGGAATTAAATCATCAGCGATGACCGCAAAAGCGGTCAAGTGGCCACTTAAGCGGAAAACGCTAATGCCATCAGCTGGTTGCTAAAGCGGCCCAGCTCCAAGACGGTGGTGCCACAAAAGCGAACCCTACTCCGTGAAGCCTTTCCGCGAAAGAGGCACCCAAGTTACTTAAGCGGCTACTGCTAAAGTGGTCAAGGGCTACTAAAGCAGCTTCACCAGTAAGTGCTGCATCAGCAGTTTGAGCAAAAATGCTCCAAGCTTTAAATGGGCCATCGGGATTCATTCGTGGTCCAATCAATGCATATGAAGAATTCTACCTAATTCGAAATGACATTTCGGACTCAACAGTATTGAACAAATAACCAGCGGAGGTCATCTCGTTAGAATGTTGACTCAAGTCGACACTTACAACGAAAAACAAAAGCAAGACTTGGCATTTTAGAGCTAACCTTACTGATGAAATTCTCATTTGAGTGCATTTACAAAGAATGTTGACTGAAGTCAAACAATTGCCAAGCTTCAAAATTAAAATGCCTAATGGCTCAAACTCACACAGAACGTCTTAAGATAAAAAAAAACCATGCCACTAGCCTAAAATGGCCCTTATAGAGATGAGGGAACTGCCAAAAATCTTATTCGACACCCAAATCTTTGAATGTTGACTAAAGTAAACACTTTCACTTAAGAAGTTTCAAAAAAGAGGAAAATTCACACCAATTTCTCCCGGCCACCTCGTGAAGAATACCAACCATCTCAACACAACACAAAAACCAGAAGGAAACTATGGGGAGGGAAAAAATAATAATAGCACACAAAAACTCGCAAATGACCACGAGGGTCATTACAACATCCATTACTAAAAAAACTTTCATCTTTGAAAGTTAAAGGAAGAAAAGGTACCTGAAGGTTAAAAAAGATGAGGTTATTGGGTCCGCATATCAAGATCAGCCTCCCAAGTTGCCTCCTCGACTGGACAATGCTTCCATAAAACCTTCACCGATGGGATCTCCTTAGACCGCAACCTCCTAACCTACCTGTCTAGAATAACCACATGCTCCTCCTCAAATGCCAGCGACTCATCAAGCTGAACCATATCCCACTGAAGCATATGAGACTCGTCTGGAACATACTTTCTCAACATAGAGACTTGAAAGACAGGGTGACCACTCAAAAGATTTAGGGTAAGGCTCTCATAAGCCACCTCTCTAATCTACCTCAGAATTTCAGAACGTCCAATAAACCTAGGGCTAAGTTTTCACTTCCTACTGAAGCTCATTACGCATTTCTTGGGTGACACTCACAGAAATACCTAATCACCCACCACGAACTCTAAGGTCTAAACTTTCCGATCTAAATAACTCTTGCGCCTACTCTAGGCAGTATGGGGTCACTTTAACATCATACAAACACTATCCATAGAATT
The DNA here is from genome assembly GCA_018342035.1 of Solanum appendiculatum. Classification (NCBI taxonomy): domain Eukaryota; kingdom Viridiplantae; phylum Streptophyta; class Magnoliopsida; order Solanales; family Solanaceae; genus Solanum; species Solanum appendiculatum. Next base: position 181,734 of record JAGDQO010000520.1, on the reverse strand, counting down.
ACACAACAAGTCGGTGCCCCACGGCCTAACCTCGAAAGCATCAACCTAGCCCAATGGAGAATGAAACCTCCTACCATACGATGCCTCAAATGGAGCCATCAAAATACTCAAATGGTAGCTATTATTATAAGCAATCTCCGCCAGATCTAAAAAATGGTCCTACTGGCCTCTTAAAGTAATAACACATGCCCGAAGCATGCCCTCCAAGACCTGAATAGTGCTCTCTGACTAATCGTAATTTTGAGGATGAAAATCCATATTAAACTCAACTCAGGTACCCACCTTTCTCAGAATAGACCTTCAAAAATGTGAAGTGAACAAAGTACCATGATTTGAAATAATAGACACCAACACCCCATGTAAATAGACAATATCCTAAATGTAAATCTGAGCCAACCTCTCTGAACTGTAGGCAGTCTGAACTCGTAGAAAATGAGCAGACATGGTCAATCAATCAACAATGAATCAAATAGAATCAAAACTATGAAAAGTACATAGCAAGCATACCACAAAGTCCATAGCTATGCACTCCTAGTTCTACTCCGGAATGGGTAGCTGCTAGGTTAGACCACCTGGCCTCTGATGCTCATACTTCACATGCTGATAGCTCAAGCACCTAGCCACATATGTCAAAATGTCCCTCTTCATCCCACACCATGAGTAGTGATGCCTCAGATCACAATATATCTTCACAGCACAAGGATGAATAGAATATTTAGAAAAATATGACTCATCTGGTATCATCATTACCAAATCTCCAACTCTAGGAACACACATATGATCCTCATTTCTAAAAACAGCCTCAGGGTCTAAGGTCTCCTTCCTAGCCTTGTTGCTAAGTACTTTATCTCGAATAATCCTCAACCCCAAGTCCTCAAGTTGTTGTGCCCGAATCTGCTCCATTATAGAAGATCTAGCCTCTACACAAGCAAGCACCGTGTTGGGCTTAGAAATATCAAGTCGGACCTTCTGACTAGCTAAAAACTGGATGTCTGAAGTCAAAGGTTACTCCTCCACGACCAAGGAAGCTAACATCTCTATACTCACCGCCTTTCGGCTCAAGACATCTGCTACCATATTAGCCTTGCCTAAGTGATAAAGGATCAAAATATCATAGTCCTTCAACAACTCTAACCACCTATGCTATCTAAAATTAAGGTCCCTCTGGCTGAAAATGTACTAAAGACTACAATGATTAGTTTATGCCTCACAGTAAACTCCATACAAGTATTGCCTTCAAATCTTTAACACGAAGAATACTACCGCAAACTCCAAGTTATGAGTGAGGTAGTTCTTCTCGTAAAGTTTTAGCTACCTAGAAGCATATGCAATAACCCTACCCTACTGCATCAACACACAACCCAAGTCAACATCTGAAGCATCAAAGTAAACTGTAAACCCGTGGCCCTCAACAGGAAGAGTCAAAATTGATGCTAAAGTCCACAAGGCCTTGAGCTTTAGAATGCTTGCTTCACACTCATTAGACCACTGGAAGGGGACATTCTTATGACTTAACCTAGTCAAAGGTGCTTCAATCAAAGAAAATCCCTCCATGAACCGTCTATAGTAGTTGCTAATTCGATGAAACTATGAAATTCAGTAGGGGAAGTGGGTCTTGCTCAACCATGAACTAGCTTTTTCTTCGACGGATCAACTATATTCCCATCCTTAGACACTACGTGCCCCAAGAATGCTATAAAATCATGCCAAAACTCATACTTAGTGAATTATGCATAGTCTTGTTGATTTCATAAGGTCTAGAGTACAATCTTAGATGATGCTCATGTTACTATCTACTCGCTGAGTAGATTAGAATGCCATCGATGAATACTATCCCAAAAGAGTCCAAATAGGGCCCGAACACATGGTTCATCAACACAGTGAATGCTGGTGAGGCATTAGTCAAACCAAAAGACATGAGTGGGAACTCATAATGGTCGTATGAAGTCCTAAAAGCAGTCTGCGGGATGTTCACCACCCAAATCCTCAACTAGTGGTTGCCATACCTTAAATCTATCATAGAAAACACTGACGTACCTTGAAGTTGTTCAAACAAATCAGCAATACGCAGTATAGAATACATGTTCTTGATGGTCACCATGTTCATATGTATGTACTCAATGCACATACGCAAAGTAACATCCTTCTTCTTCACGAACAAGACAGGGGCACCTCAGGGAGACATATTTGGTCTAATGAAACCCTTACCCAACAGGTCTTAGAGCTGCTCCTTAAGCTACTTCAACTCAGCTGGAGTCACTCGATATGGCATAATAAAAACATGATGTGTATCTAGCTCAATATCAATGCTGAAATCAATATCACAATCAGGAGGGAGACTGGGTAGATCGGAAGAGAACACATCAACAAAATCTCTAACCACAATAATTGACTCAAGAGGAGAAATGTCAGCACTAGTATCACAAACATAAGCAAGATAATCTAAACACCTCTTTCCTACTAACTGTCATGCCATCAGAAAAGAGATCACACCTCTCGACATATGCCTATCGATATTTGTCCACATAAGTGGAGGAATATTGGCATGCACAAACTAACAGTCTTGGAAAAGCAATCCCAGGCTGCATGATAAGAAGATAGCAAATCCATACCTAGAATCAAGTCAAAATCCACCATATCTAACACGATCAGGTTCACCCAATGTCATACCCCAAGATTGTCATACCCCGAAGCTACCCCCTAGACGTAACTTGGGACCTAGGATCACAAGTGACCCCAAGATAACCTTGAGTCTGGCATATCACAAGCATACTGAAATAATTCTATGTAAGCGGAAGCATACTACAAGATGAATAAATCTGAAAGAGTTCACAAAGAATATAACTGAGTTCAAATGGAAAACAACCCAAAACAACTGAATACTGACTCTATGTCTATGTCTGAAAGCCTCTAACTGACTTGAGTTGCTGGGACATGCCCCCAGCTAACTCTAACAAGAATGAAACTGAAAAGTAAAAGCTGAAATATAAAGCATGTCCATAATCCTCGATCTATGAGAACTCACCACTGAAGCTGCAAAATAAGGACTAGAACTTGAGCTAAGCGCGGTCTGGATGCTAAGTGCCTGAACCTACATCAAGAAATGATGTAGCGCAAGAGTATGCTTCAGTACTTTGAATGTACTGCTCATGCAAGATATAGATACTTGGCTGAACAATATAAACTGAACGATATAAACTGGACAATATGACTGAACATGGAATAGACTGTACTGAAGTATAACTGAAAACTGGGCTAGATGCAATAACCAAGTACTAATCATGAAGATAACATGCTGAACTGTATACAGAAGTGACGCTGATAACATGGCCAATGCAATAAGAGTATGACTGTGGGAGCTACTATTAACCGACATAAACCAAGTGAGCTAAACGTGGAGTCTGATGGATACGCCCCATCAAGAGGACCCAATATACCTTGCCAGGGGTATAAAGGCATGACTGTGGTGTGATCACTAGAAACTGATGCCCAACAGAGGGGACTTCTGAACCTACGGTGGCACGTAGTTCTAAGACTTTGAGGGTACGCTGAACCCTAGTCCAACTTGGTGCTAAGCCTAATCCCAACTGAATATGTAAAGCTAACAATGCTACTGATATACTGAGTAGCTCAAAATACTAACATGCTATCTAGGAATGCAACATAAATATACTGATATGGCATTCAACTACTGGAGCATGATTTATTGTCTAATCTATCTAGCAAGTATAATGCATGAAATGCTGATAATTAAAACAAGCTAGGGTTCTAAGTTCTATACATGAGAATACATTAATTCTCCAAGAAAAAAGGTAATCAATGCAATGGAACTATAATAGTTAACTTCCAATGGATTCCCAAGATTTGGGAACCTTAGGTCTAAATAATTTATGGAGAAACTAAAGAAACTAACTGAATTCTAGGGACCTAATGGGTGAATGGAACCCACTAGTGAAATCTCACATATCTGGTCACAAAAACTATGGAGAAATCCTTTGGATTTGGGGGCTGAACTTGAAGAACACTTCTGCTTGTTCTTGGGAGAAACTGACGCTTCTTTCTCTTCCTTTTGGATGATTTTAGAGAATGAGGGTTCTAGGTAGTTTTTGACAAGGTTATTAGGCTTAGACCGAGTAGTTTAAGTGTCTAACGCATAGGAGAAAAGACCAATATGACCCTGACTTAAAAGCTGACGGCTTGACTTCAAGACACCCTTCACGAGTCGTACAGTGCTTCACGGCCCGTATAGTGGGTCGTGAAGCTTCAGCAGCCTGATAGTTTTCCACTAAAATGGGCATAACATTTTTCTCCAATCTTTAAATGGAGAAAACTCGATGGCATTGGAAAGCGGACTCAAAGACCTTTAATTTGACAGGTCATGGGCCGCCTAATTCATTTTGTGCTAAAAGATATAATCATTTGAAGTTGACCCTAAACTCTAAGTTTTACAAACCCCCTTTATGAACAACTTCACAGACCGTGTGGGGCTTCACGGACCGTTTAGACGTCCGTGGTCCTTGACCAGTGATTAGGGGAGAAGCCCTTCCTGTGTGGGCAGCCTCATGACCCATTTCACGGCCAGTGAACCTCACCACGAGCCATCTATGCATCCATGGGAGGGACACCATCCAGGCCAACTCTGGGAACATGTTCACGAGCCCTTTAACGAGCCGTGGTCCCCTTCACGGACCGTCTTGTGTGTCGTGAAGGGTCCATGGTCCATTTATTTTTGGGTTCGTGGACTTTTTCCCAATTTACCTTTTTAGCCCATTTCAAAATCTGAGGTGTTACAAAGATGGTAACCATACAAGCTCTATACACTCGATCCACTACTAAAGAATCACCTGCAGAGGTAGCAACACACATAGGCATAAATAATCATTCACAAGATAACTCCAACCGTGTAGCATAAGAAGTAGACATATATAAAAATGTACATCCCGAATCAAATAAGATATAAGTTGGCTGATGAGAGATGGAGATTGTACAACATCAAAAGTCTCAGCCTATGGCCTCCCCGAAAAATATTACATATAGTTGTGTCTACCTCAACCGCCTGACCTTCTCGATTAAGGACCACCTCGAGCACCTTGGGACAACCCTTCTACCATATGCACTGCCCCTAGTCAACTAAACTGGGCTCTGGGGCCTCAACCTACTGATCCTGCTATTTGAAAGGATGACTCCTATGCAATCTCTAGCAAAGTGGCCAAACTCACCACACTCATAGCAACCCTTGCTAGAAACAACCTGCTGATATGACTCGACTAGAATTGAATGGCTATCATAGCCCGAATACCCTGACTATGTACCCCAAGAAGTTTGACCTGAATCATGGCTACCCTGAGTACTAGTACTCGTAGAGCTACCATTGGTAATTTGAAAAATATCTTAAACCAACCTACTTGGGTGAAACTTTTATGGGTAATATCTACTTGGGAAACCTCTACCATGGGAGTGAGACCCGTTGAAACTACCCTAATGGTAGGGCTTGTTGTTGCTGCCTACATAGGCCTAGTGATGTATCTACTCAATAGTGTGTGCATGTGAAGTATCATAAGAGATGAACAGGCTAATACCACCATCTACTCTGTAGCTAACAAAAGTCAAAAGGCTAACCCTCTAAAAAATATGCACACCCGCTCGTGCTTTATCGGTAGGAGCAAAGTCTCATGTATGGATAGCTCATGGAAGTGTGTCTCGTACTCTGCAACTAATATTGATCCCTACATCAAGTCAGTGAATTCAACCCGTAACTGCTCCCTCAGGGTGCGAGGTACATTTTTCTCAAAGAAAGCCTTAGAGGAATGAGCCCAAGTCATTGGAGGTGACCTGGCTAGTATGCACTCCAGATAAAACCTGCAACACTACTTTGTTCACCCATCGATCTGGAGAGCAATGTTATCAACCTCTTGAGACTCCACCAAGCTGAAGTTATGCAACCTCTCCTGATAACTGACTAGAAACTCATGGGCATCGTCACCCACATAACTTCTGAGCTTGGGAGGACCCAATCTAATTAACCATCCCAACATCTTCTTCTCCTCAACAGACATAGCCATCCTAGCTGTCATAGGCGGAACAACTATCGTAACCGGTTGAATCACTTAGTAAGGAGTGGTAGCACTAGGTTGTGCCCCTAGAATCTAAATACCAGTGCCCCTCTCTGGGCTGAAGTTTGAGCCTCCTCTCAAACCTGGGGTACAATTGAACTACTAGGCATAGTCCCTTCCTGGGACATACCCTTCATGATGCTCAGGATCGTAGCCAATGTGTCTTGTAGAACTTGTGTGGCCACGAATCCAGGTAGAGGCTGGGCTGGACTCACACCATTTGATTGACGTTGAACATGTTCAACCTCTATATTGGGCTCTAATGATGATGCCCACTCTTGATATCAGGCTGGTGGTTTAGCCCATGCTCCACCTCAACCTCGACCTCTATCCCTAGCTGGGGCTCGAGTTAAAAGTGCAGAAGGCTCTCACCCACATGTGGACAATCTCGTTCTAGCCATTTGAGAAAGAATAAAACAAAGAAAATTTAGATATTTCTACAATCACCAACACAAGATAAGAATTAAGAAATAGTGAAGAATTCCTACGAATGTCAAATAGCCTCCTCAAGATTGGATACATATGTCATCGTACCGATATGTGAGACTCTACTAGATACTTGCTCTAGTACTAGTAAGACCAGTGAGCCTAAAGCTTTGATACCACGTTTTCATGACTCGAAATCAAGTCATGATAATGCCTACTATAAGCCGCGGTAGGTAAGCCAAAAACCCAAGCAAGACAAAGTAGAAGACAAACATTATATAGAAAAAAAGAGTGGAAATTGGAATAATAAAGATACGGAATAGGGCCCATAAAATAGATATGTATATATGATAAAAAGTATACCAAACCGGCACAAAAGTTACTGATAAAGACGAAATATACAAAAGAACCAAACCTCAGATCTGGTGTCACTGCTACAGGAGACTATAAGTACCTAAAGAACTGTATACAACAAAACTGACTAATCAAAATATGAAACACAAAATACAAGTCAGTTCAAAAAAAGGAAAGCAACAAGTCTTTGGATGCCAGGATCTCACAACGATCCAAGTCTACGACAACCACGAGAGATTCATCGCTCAATGAGGGTGGTTTGTATTAGGAGTTGTATCAGAAAAAGATCCATAAGTGTAGTATGAGTACCAAAACACGAGGTACTCATTAGGCATCATATGCCGACCGAGCTCTAACAGATCATAAATATACATAAGTAGCATGATAGTTCTAACAGAGAGCCTTATATAAGGCAAAAAGTAAGCCCACACTACTAACAGGAAAAACAACAACAATTCTAACTATACAAGCCAACCAAACAAAGACAAACAAACACATAGTAAGATGCAATGCACATGTGGCCAATTCATGTTTAAAGTAAAGAGTTTCCAAAATATATTATTAGTTGTCCCTTGGACTCCCCGAGACAACTACCGAACCTGCTTCAGCTCAACTACAATGGAATAAAAGTAAAACACGGAATTCAATATATGAGACACCAAAGCTTATTAATATATGCATAGGAAGGCAAAAATAATGCTTTTTCTTCTAAAAACCAATTTTCCATTAGTAAAATCAGTAAGCATGCTCACTCAGAGGAAAAACTAGTTGACAACATAGTAAAACTAGAAAGTATTCCGAAAAACCTCCTTTCTCTCAAAACCAAATGAAACTGTGCCAACAATATACGTCATGAACATGATTCGACACAAACACAGTCAAGTAATTCTCAAAGCAGCCATACCACATACACACAACCAAGTAAGCACCCGTTAGAGCACAGTTATGCTAACTTGGAACTCCAGCTAGACCAAGTCCACGACCTCAGGTCCAAAACAATTAAATCAATAGAGAGATAACTCCAAAATGACTAAAAGAGCACACAAAGTAGAAAAGCAACCAGTGCACATAAATCTAAGCTCCATGCCACTGAAGAGTATTCTAAGGATTTATAACGTCAACAAAGCTAAGATTCAACCTAGACTAAGGCTTATCGACCAAATTACTAAGCTAAATAGCCCGAAATTACCAAAATATCAACTAAGGATGATCCAAGCCTATGAACTATTCCTATAGCCTTCCTAATGATCAAACTACTCAAATTTATATTCAATCATGCTAAGCAAAGTTTAAAAGAGTAAAACCATTACCTAGCTCAAGGCTGAAACCGCAGTTGAACCTCTACTCAGTTGTTTTACCCTTCTAATGAGCCTCAGAATGCTGCCACACTATCAAGAACAGAATGTACAAGTCAATACGGGACTAACGATGCTCATATCAATGGTATGATATTCAAACCAGAAATCAAGTAAAAAATCATCCCTCCAATGATGATACAAAATTAAGAAAGTAATTCCATCGTTATACTATCCTCGAGGTGAGGATAACATGCCTGGAAGTTGGGCAAAGATGGGATTTAATTCGGAGCTCAAATGGTCCAATTGCTATACTTGAAAAACTAAAATTCAAGAGATAAAAGGTTTTAAATGGAACTGAATTACGAAAAAAAATCTAGAATCGAGATTAGAAAGTGAAAAGGAAGGAAATTACTTTTGAATCACTTGAATTTGGTGTGAAACAAGAAAGACCCGAGCTTCTTTGCAAATGGGGTTCTTTTTGATGAATTAAAACATTAGTAGTGACCGCAAAAGCGGTCAAGTGGCCGCCACCGCTAATGAAGTCAGCTAGCCTCTAAAGTGGGGCTCCTGCTCCAAAAGCGGTGCCCAGGATGCTTAAGCGGCTACAGTAAAAGGAGTGAGGCAGTTGCTCAGGCGACCCCTGCTCCCCGAAGCCCCTCCTCTAAAGTGACACACAAGCTGCTAAAGCGGTGCAACAAAAACTATTGTATCAGCAGTTGGAGAAAAAAATTACTCCATGCTTCAAATGGACCCTCAAGATTCATTCGGGGTCAAATCAACACAAACCAAGAACGCTACCCAATCCGAAATTACATTCCGGACTCAATGAAATCAATGAAACAACCAACGGAGGTTGTCTCATTAGAATGTTGAGTCAAGTCAACACTATCTAGTCAAACACAACACAAAGATGCAGAATGTCAGAAAGTTATCTTGATCACCTCGTGATCTAAACCAAAGGTCCTTCTAGATCTCAATTACCATTCTGGAGCAAACTATGCTGACAAAATTCTCATCCGAGTTCATTTATCAAGACTTTTGACCAAAGTCAAACTTTGGTCAAGCTTTAAAACTAAACTGCCTAGAGGCTCAAACTTTTACCAAAAGTCTTGGGACCTAAAAACACCATGCCACTAACCTAAAATGGCCCTTTCGGAGCTGATGGAACCGACGAAAATCTCATTTGACAACTAAATATCTAGACGTTGACAAAAGTCATCTCTTTCACCTAGGGAAGCATGCCATCCATCCCAACACAACACAAACACCACAAGGAAACTACGGGGAGGGTGAAATAGTAAAAGAACACCAAAAACACACAAATGACCACGAGGTTTATTACAACATCCACTGCTAAAAAGATTATAGTCCTTACAAGTTAAACAAAGGGAAGGTACTTGAAGGCTCGAAAATATGAGGATATCGTGTCCGCATGTCAAAATTAGCCTCCTAAGTATCCTCCTCAACTAGATGATGTCTCCATTGAACCAACAGTGATAAATCTCCTTAGACTACAACCTTTTTACCCGCCCGTCTAGAATAGCCAGAGGCTCCTCCTCAAATTCCAATGACTCATCAAGTTGAACTGTATCCCACTGAAGCACATGAAACTTATCGGGAACATACTATCTCAACATAGAGACATGAAAGACAAGGACAACACTCGAAAGAGCTATAAGTAAGGCTAACTCATAAGCCACTTCTCTAATCTTCCCCATAATCTCAAAAGGGCCAATAAACCTAGGTCTAAGCTTGCCCTTCCTCCAGAACCACATCACACCTTCATGGGCGACACTCACAGAAATACCCAATAACTCACCATGAACTCCAAGGCCCAAACTCTCAGATTCGTATAGCTCTTTTGCCTACTCTTAGCATTATGTAGTCGCTCCTAGATCATACTAACACTATCAATCAAATCATGAAGGAAGCCGGTGCCCGCAGCATAACCTCGAAAGCATCAAACCAGCTAACTAGAGAACAACATTTCCTACTATACAATGCCTCAAATGGAGCCATCTGAATACTCTAATTGTAGCTATTATTGTATGCAAACTCCGTTTGAGCTAAAAACTAGTTTCACTAACCTCTAAACGCAATAACACATGCCTGAAGCATGTCCTCAAAGACCTAAACAGTTCTTTTAGACTGACCATCACTCGGAGGATGAAAAGTCATACTGAGCTCAACTCAGGTACCTAACTCTCTCTGAATAGACCTGTAGAAATGAAAAGTGAATTAAGTAACACAATCCGAAATGATATATACCGGCACCCCATGCAAATGGAATAGGTATTTATGCGCTCCTACTTCTACTATGTAATAGGTAGCCGCTGGGTCAAACCATCTGGCCTCTAGTGCTAGTACTTCACCTTCTAATAGTTCAAGGCCCTAGCCACAAATGCAACAATATCTGTCTTCATCCCACACTACCAGTAGTGCTGCATGAGATCATAATACATCTTCACAGCACCAGGATGAATAGAATATCTAAAACAATGGGACTTCTCTAGGATCAACTTGACCGAATCTCCAACTCTAGGAACATAGATATGAACCTCAATCCTCAAAACACCCTAAGGATCTAAGGTCACCTTTCTACCCTCGATGTTAAGAACCCTATCTCGAATCACCCTCAACCTCGAGTCATCAAGCTTCTATGTCTGAATCTACTCAATCAAAGAAAATCTACCCTCTACACAAGCAAGCACCCTGTCGATCTCAAAGATATCAAGTCAAACCATCAGGTTGGCTAAGGATTAGATGTCTGAAGCCAAAGGTCACTCCTCCATGGCCAAGAAAGTTAAAATCTCCATACTCGCCACCTTCCAGCTCAAGGCATCTACTATCACATTAGCCTTGCCCAAGTGATAATAGTCCTTCAGCAACTCCAGCCACCTATGTTATCTAAGATTAAGGTCCCTCTAGCTGAAAATGTACTGAAGACTATAGTGATTAGTAAATACCTCATAGTTAATTCCATACAAGTAGAGCCTCAAAATCTTCAATCCAAAGAATATCGCCGTTAACTCCAAGTCATGAATGGGGTATTCCTTCTAGTCAAGATTTAACTGCCTATAAGCATATGGAATAACCTGCCCTACTGCATCAACAAACAACCCAGGTCAACACCGAAAGAATCAAAGTAGACTATAAACCCATGGCCCTCAATAAGGAGAGTCAAAATTGGCGTTGAAGTCAATAAGGCCTTGAGCTTCTAAAAGCTTACCTCACACTCGTCAGACCACTAGAAAGGGACAATCTTATGAGTCAATCTATTCAAATGTGCCGCAATCGAAGAAAATACCTCCATGAACCATCTGTAGTAGCCTGCCAATCCAATGTAACTACAATCCTCGATAGTGGAAGTACATCTATCCTTACTATGATGTGATACCCCGTGGTTCTTTTTCATAATATAGGTAGCATGGCATGAGTTTATGAGATGTATATGACTTGGTGTATCACATCGGAAGAATAAGGTTGCAAAGGGGTGGTAAGATCAAAGAATTAGACTGAAGTTATGGGTCAAGGATGCCTTTAAACAAGACCAAGTTACATAATGTCTCTTGTAACACCCCGCCCATTCGGAAGGTTTAAATTAACCAGTACCTTCGGGGAAAGACTAAGAGAGTCTTATATGCTAATAAGGATGTTTTATAAGGTAATGTAGTCATGAAATGATCGTAAGTTAAGTTTTGGAGTCAAGCAAGATGTGAAATAAAAGTCGGGAATAGTTAGAGTATGGTACAGTGATAAACTTTTTGAAATTTTAGTTAAATTTCTCGAAGCTTTTCTCCCAATATATAAAGCTTTAGAAGGTCGCCAATATATCAAATTAAAGGTCTATGAGTCTACTTTCGAATGCACTAAACCGTTCATTTATACAACTTCAGAATAGAGAGATATTCACATTTTTGTGAGACCGCACAAGATGGCATGTGAAGGTGGGCCCCATAGCCCCTATGTCAGTTTAGGTTTATAAGAGTTGATTTACCTTCATTTTATCTCATCATTTTCGCACAAATAAGAATTAAAACAGTCCTAAAACCTCTCTAAGATGTTCCCCTACCATCCAAGCCAAGATCTATAAAATTTCAATGTGGTTTCACCCTTTGAATGTTCGTAGAAATTGCGTTACTTCTTTCCCCCTAGTTGGTTGTGATTTGAAGGATTCTTTATGGTGAAAGAGTCTTGTTTTTAGGTGGTGTTTCTGCTGTTTGGAGGTAATAATTCTCACCCTTCAGTTTATTCAGTGAATCCAAGTTATAGCTAAGATATATAAAAAAGAACACACGAATAGACGGTTGGAAAATCGCATTTGGATAGTTATGTGATGTTGGGCTGTTTTGAAGTATTTTCTGATGTTGTTGTTGATGAAATTTTTGGAAATAATTTGTATGTGTGTGGTTGGTTTGATATGAATCTAGGAGAGAAGAAGAAGTATAGATGGGTATTGAATTGTAAGATAAATTAGCATAACGTTAGTTCTAGTATTGCATTGTAATTTTCATATGGTTTCTTCTTGGTTCAAGGTCTTGTGTTAGAGGAGACTGTTTCATATTTGAGGATACATGTTAAAATACTATAAAATCCCTCAAGTTTAAGTTAAGACTCTGCCCTCTTATCCCCATATTGCTTATGAGGAGAAAGACATACTTCCAAATGTAATTATTGGACGAACTCACACGATGGTGATTGGAAGCCGTGAGTTAAAGTTATTATGGTTATGTTGAACAATTATAGGATTGTATTATATATCTTTCTGGCTTTAATAGTTTGAAGACTCATAGTTGGGGTTTGGTTGTGGTTATTTTTGGGTTGGAAAAGAGGGATGTGGCAATACGTCGAGTTTTTATTGTTGTGCAGGCATACTCTATTTGGTTGTTAGTGACTATTTCATAGGCCTCCACTTGTTAATAGCTGCTGCAAAAATGTCTGTTATGTCATTAATTTGTGATGGTAATTTGGAGAAGAAAATGTAAGTAAGCATATATTTAAAAGGGTCCGACGAGCTAATCACTCTCCTAGTAATCTCAAAATTACTACTTTGACCCTGGCATGTTAATATTCTATCTGTAATGGTTGTGTCACATGATTTTGTGTAGGTTACAGACTATAAGGAAGGGGTACAGTCCATATTAATACCCCAGGACCCAGAATCGAGGTATATTAAGGCTAAACATTGTACTTTCTTTGAGCACGAATTTTTGAAACCTAAATCGTCAAATGCTATTTTACTATTCTATTTCTAGAAAGACCTTCGGTGAAAACCATTGGTATTGCAGCTGAATTATTTTCAAGATGATATTATGTTGATATTCCACTCGTTCAGATTAATAGGTTATTCAACATCTACATATCATTTTATCGGCTTCCTTGACTATATGTCCATATGTATGAATTCTTTTTCTTCTTTAAGTGGTGTGACTTAAAAATATTATGGGGGACATTTAGTATTTGCAACCAGTCCTCTTTTCCCGCTAAAGTGTATTTTGAAAAATCTTTAAAGTACCACGCAATTTTTAAAACTCTCAAATATAACTTAAATGTTTAAACTATTAAAACACTTGATTTTTGAAATAATTTCTTTTTAAAATTATTTAGGAACCAAGTATAGGGACTAAGTGAAGCACCTTAAGCTTTTTATGAATATTTTCAAGGTTATGTTATCTTTCTAAAAGTCGAGTTAAGTTTTCAAGCTTATTCGGAAAAACATAGGATGTTCCATGAGACATTTACTAGTTATACAGAAGAGATTACGGAATTATAAGAACAAGAGTTTAAATGTGGCAAGATTGGAAACATGATTATGGTAACATATATGCATTACGAATCCATGATATGAAATGCTATGCATTCTACTCCTGATCTATGATCGGGAGGTTTGGGGCCTATTGCCTATATTTATACTTATGAGACACAGATGGCCACAAGTTGGCGACTATGATGCCGGTTAGCTACCGGAAGGCACCACCATTGCTAGCACTTTGTTGGGTATGACATGCATTTGCATATATATATATATATATGTGTGTGTGTGTGTGTGTGTATATATATGTATATATATGTGTATATATGTATAGATATGTGTATATATGTATATATATGTATGCATATATACATATATATATATATGTATATATATGTATGTATATATATATGTATATATATGTATGTATATATATATGTATATATATGTATGTATATATATATGTATATATATGTATGTATTCATGACATATGATTACACGAGCATACCATGCATATTTCATTTAAATAATGTCGGATGTCAGCCATGGAGGCTATTAGAGTTTCTATTTCAGGTGGTATCTTTATTACCTATTTTACAGCAGCTATTTATGATTCTACTTTATGCCTTACATACCTGTCACACCCCTAATCGGGAGAGGCGCGACCAGCACCTAGTGCTTCACTTGACCGAGCGAACCGACACAAACCAACAAGTAGCACCACCTATGACAAGTCGAGGCCGGCGAGGCCTAAACAACACACCACCTTTATAACATAAATACAAAGACTAACAAAGCAGACCGACAATGTCGCTTTAAAATTACAAGCTGCATGAAAGCTGTCCAAACACACAAGTCCAAACACAAGGCCGACAAGGCCAAAGATCGAGCATTCAATTGATAACAAGGCCAGGACTGAACTAGAAACCCACAAAAAATGTCTACAAGCCTCTAAGATGAAGAATCACGAAAAACTAATCAAGACAAGGCCCTGACATAACCATAAACTATGTAAAGTAAAGGAAGACTCTAAACTTAGAAACTCCAAAAAGAATGGAGTGTACCAGCCATCAGCTGAACTCCACCACATGCACGAGGATCCCTGTCAACCTGATAACCTGCAGGCATAAATGCAGCGCCCCCAGACAATGGAGACGTCAATATGAAATAATTTACTGAGCATGTAATGCGACATAATAAAAGAACTATCTTAACAGAAACTGAAACCATAATACGATGTCTGTAACCTAAACAGAATCAATAGCTCACTTAATCACTTTACCTATGTAGTTTGTATCCATTTCCCATGTTCTTGACTAACATCACATAAAAAAGACTAGGAGTCCAACCGTCACACAACCACCTAGCCGAGCCCCCACAAGCTCAGCATGTGTCAACTATAATCACATGATAATGAATGCAATGTAGAACAACATAATTATAACAGAACCAACTGTAGCCAAAGATGGTCATGCCTGCCCCTACCTTTGGTCACACAATCATAGCAGCTATAACCAGATCAACATGTTGCCAATAGCGCACGTCCAAATTTACCTATTTCTGCCCCATCTTACATCTCCACAGTTCCAGCAGCATACCAAGTCTTTGAGATTCCGAACTCAGTTGGCCATAACCTCTCAAGCCATAATACACAATCATTGGAATGTAACGAAGTGCGGTGTAGGTGAACACCCCGATCCAATGCATGTGGTGTAGGAGAACACCTCGTTCCTATGCATGTGGTGTAGGCCAACACCCCGATCCAATGTATGTGGTGTAGGTGAACTCTCCGATCCAATGCCTCAAAAGGCATGAAATGCACGTGGTGTAGGCGAACACCCCGATCCTAGCCTCACAGGGCATGAAATGCATGCATATGCACCATGTGTATGTATGTCGACAAACAATACAAACATCACGCCACAACAACAGTCTCAGCTAACCCAACATTTCATATAAAATAACAACCACTTAGCACACAAATCCTGTTCGGGCCGTCGAGGCCACGATGATATCTAAAATGCTATAAGGAAAGGAGTTACTCTCAAAAATTTATATAAAGTAACAGTCAGCTAGCACACAATTCTTGTTTGGGCCATTATGGCCACCATGATATCTAAGAAAACGTAAATGTTGTATAAACAAAATAAAAACCCCACAAGGAAACTATATTTAACAGTACCTCAGCCTCCTCCGTACCACAATCTGAATACAACAACTAACCCACTAGCCAGTGTAATCTTACAATCGCAATAGTATAAACAACCAGCTCATACTAACCACCTTGAACATAAAACTGACACCACCGAATAGGAGTTTTAACAAGAACAACACCAATAACAGTTTAGAGACATCTAACAACCGACTCTTTGATAGCTTGCTAGATTTAAAAATTATAAATCTTAGGGAATCATGCAAAAAGGGAAACAAAAAGCCTTTACATACCTTAATCTCGCTTCTTTAACTACACGAAGCTTTCCATATAGCCCTACTCTACCCCGTAGAAATTAATCCCTACACCACCTTGAACTTTTATCAACACAGCTCTAAGATAGCCGCTGTCTGAGAATCTATCAATTGTTTGACGTAACTTAGCTTGGAAAAGTATATGTCTTATGATCTAATTGGAAAAAAAAAGAGAGAAACATTGGAGACAACTACTGATTGATCAAGAATTTATGTGATGAGAATGATTTAAAAATACTAAGGTGCACATATAAATGTATAAAGGCTACAGGTGATGGGAGTTAAGTATAGTTGAAGTGGATAAAGATACATAAATTAATTTACTTATCTACGAAGCTCACATTTATACAACAACTATATTATGCTAACTTGTTAATTATATATATATATATATATATATATAAACATAATCACGTTACTCCGGATGCAAAACGAGAATATGTAATAAATGCTAATACCTTTAGTATCAATTGAAGTAGTCATCATATGCATAAACAAAAGGATAACTTTTACACATATTGAAAATATAAATTCATTTTGGTTAAATATTAATTAACATAAAAAACAATTTTTCCACATATCTTGACCTCATATCTCTATTAAAACTAGATGTGGAATGCCCATGCAAGGCACGGGCCCGAGAAATTTAGATCGACTGCTTATGAATACCAATTTATACTTGTAAATAAAAAACTA
The DNA here is from genome assembly GCA_018342035.1 of Solanum appendiculatum. NCBI lineage: Eukaryota > Viridiplantae > Streptophyta > Magnoliopsida > Solanales > Solanaceae > Solanum > Solanum appendiculatum. The sequence goes on along the minus strand of JAGDQO010000520.1, from coordinate 164,628 downwards.
AATTTTATTTCACGAGTCCAAATTGAAATTACAACTTGAAATTGGTCGAATGAAAAATAAAGTCGAGAGACGAATAAAATTATCATAGAAATATCTTTCTTTTTTCGACAATCCAAAAATGTTGTACATGTATCTTATCCTTAAAAATGCATAGAGGACCAACACACATCTACCTGTATTTTTGTAGAGCCCGAGCAACATAGCATAAATAAATGTTCTTGCGGTAGAGCAAGTGTATTCTGTTTTCTTGATTTTAAGATTTCATCCCAAGCTTATAAAGGGGAAAATTTTCAGGGATGTTTGGGAAAATTCTAGCAGTCCTCTTCGTAGGATTCGTGGCTTATGTTTATCGCGCAATGAAGCCTCCTCCTTCAAAAATTTGTGGCACCCTTGATGGCCCTCCTGTCACATAACCTAGAATTAAACATAGCGATCGACAATACTTAGCTTACAAAGAACATGGTGTACCAAGAGATCAAGCAAATCATAAGATTGTGTTCATCCATGGATATGATTTTAATAGACACGACGTTGTTGTTGCAACTGTCCTCTCTCCGGTAGCTCTCATCCATTTACCTCAACTCCGTCTTCATTTCTTAATAGCTCACACCAAATACTAAAACAACACGTAGCAAGCATGCCACATAATACTGGGGAGTAGAATATTCTTGTTTGCAGGCAGAGCATAACTTGTGTTTCTGGAAAACACATTAAGTCAGAAGACAACATTAGAATCTACAACAATACAAACACAAGTTAATAAACCAAATACTCCAATAGGAAAATGAAAATTCAATTTCAAAACCAAGCTAAAATAAGAACCTAACATTAGTATGGGTAATACTTGTCAGTTAGGAAAATAAAACCAACACCTCAAATCAGTTTACCATGTACAACTACACCTAACATTTTACTCTCTGTATTTGTGGCTCAATATGAATCTGATATTTGACAGACTAACATGCTGCACATGAATCAAATTTTACGTAAATTGGTCCTATGAGTTACAACTTTCTGAACCTCCAAAAGGTTAAAATAGATGGACCTTTCTTAGCTCAAATACACATCTAACGCTACACTCATATTGATATTATACTGCAAAGGAGAATACACAATTCAGTTCTACGAGAAACATGGATTTGAGGAGTTTAGTTTGCAGGGGAAAAACAATTATCATTTCCTTAAGTTTCAACTGTTGTTGTAGTATAAATTGGTATCACACTTCAAAAATCTCATTATTTAAATATTCACTTACAACATTACTTGCTTCAGATATTACATTATTGTATGCACATGAGAAACATTGTGCAGACTATCAAAGGTATAATCGCCAAAATTACATTCATGTGGATTTGCTAGGCCTTATTCATCAGAAATCAACCTATTAGACCACATGTATACATAGGTTGTGGAAATAATATTACTATCAACTATCAAAAGTGGAATCCCAATCCGAGAAAGTAATAAAATAGTATAACAAGCTTATACACATACAAATTTGTGCAAATAAATACAACATATCAGTGTAATCTCACAAATGGGGTCTATTCCAGATAACTACGAAGATAAGAAAATTATATTGGTACGACCCTTTACCTCATTTTTTCTGATTTTGTTGCTCCTCTTTTGTAGAATTTTCTTGCATCATACTATTTTTCTTGTTCAACCAAGTTCCATAATAATATATATAGATTACTAAAAATACGATGATTTATATTTTTAACCAAATACAATGAAGATGAGAAAATCTTACCTTTCAGTTTCATTGGAGCTTCAAAGATTTCATTACTAAGTACAAGTTCATCTCTAAACAATAGGTAGTACACGATCCAGGTTTCTTTACACCCAAAAGAAGATTGAAGGCGGAGAGCAATACTTGCTAAACTAAATGAAAAAGGAGAACAGGTATGCGCCAAGTATGTAATACGTGTTTGTTAGCTAAAGCAACATGATAGAACTATATTGGATGGGCAAGTTGAGGCAAAAGTAAAATTACAAAGTTACCCTTTTGGCGGTCCGAAAAAACTCCCTCTTATTAAGAATGATGAAGTAGGTAAAGAAGGGGCACTAAACTAAAGAATTGTTTCTTTCTGTTGATACATCTTCATACTCGCTGAAGCACAAATAGACTCATATATATAATTGGCTTCAACATAGGCATTAGACAAATAGTGTTAAGTGCAATGACCACTTAGTGATTGCAATCTTCTTTTTAATTTTTTTTTTAAGAATTAGAAAAAGAGAGACGCTACCACCGGTCTATAGGGAAAATAATATGTAAGACTATGCAACTTTCAATTGTAATCAGCACAATCATATAACTTCAGCTCACAAGTTGTCTGCTTGTCACATTCAAAATTTACCACGCATTACAATGTTTTACACCTCAACAATTGGTTGTTCCTTTTTTCTTTTTCTACCAGAACTATCACCATCTATAACGGCACCCTTCTACTTAAGTAAAATCCTAAGCTTCTCTCTTAGCCCTTTTTTCAGCCTATTCTAATTTTACTATTCTATTAGTCAAGATTTTTGAAAGAAAGTCTAACAGACATTGGAAAACTGTCCGATAGTGATAACCATTACCCTTTCTTCCCACCAAACAACTCATCTAGTGGTAAGCAGGTAAAGAAGGAGCATTAAACTAACAAATTGTTTCTTTCTGTTCATACAACATCATACTCCCTGAAGCACAAATCGACTCATATATATAATTGGCTTCAACATAGACATTAGACAAATACTATTTTTGATTTTTTTAAGAATTAGAAAAAGAGAGACACTAACCTGTCTATAGGAAAAGCAATGTGTAAGACTAAGCAACTTTCAATGGCATACAGCAGAATCATATAACTTCAGGCCACAAGTTCCCTGCTTGTCACATCCACAATTTACCAAGCACTAATCACCGTCTATGTATTATAAGAGAGATAGTAAAAAACGCCTATTTTGAGCTTGAAAGAAGAACTGCTACACCCCTTTACTTAAGTAATATCCTAAGCTTCTCTCTTAGCCCTTTTCTCAGCTTATTCTAATTTCACTATTCTATTTGTCAAAATTTCTAGAAGAAAGTCTAACAGATGTGGGAAAACTTACCGACAGTGATAACCATTACCCTTACTTTCCACCTAATAATCTAGTCTTTTGGATAGCACGGTAAGAAATAGTAATGGTTTTTTAGGTTGAACGAACATCTTCCATCTAATAATCTCGTCTTTTGGAGAGCAGTGTGTTGTTCAGTCTACAACAATTGATATCAATACAGGTCGATTTATGCTTGAGACTGAAAGTCGAAGTGATGGCCTAATAGACCGGTAAGAGTGAGAGTAATGCAGAAAATAGAGAGAAATTGAAATCCATCGATTTCTTCCAATTCAAAATAATATTAAATTTATGCAGAAAATAATAACTTAAGCTAACAAATACAACATTGACTGAGACATAAATCAACGAAACAAAGACGTAAAGATGCACGTCAATAGGGGCTCTCTAAATCCCACAGGGAACCTTTCGACTAAAAGGAGAAAACCTAACACACGAAATGAAAAAAGCAGAGACAGGAGGCATACCTTTCTTTGTTCGTAGGAGCGAGTTTCTGAACAGTTGATTTCACCACAGAATGAATCTGCCATTTTGCCAAGAAAATTACGAGAAACTTTCCAAAACAACAAATGTAGAAGAAGAAAGATACAACACGTGTGTGGCTGTAGATGGAAGTATGAAACAGGTGGCAATGCAAGAAAGAACGGAAAAGAGGAGATAACCAGCTTATCCTTTTGGATATCGACAAGGCAAAATGAAGGAATACCCCTTTGAATGTCCAAAGAAAGGCTAAGGCAAAATGACGGGAATACCCCTTTGAATGTCCGAAGAAAGCCTCCCTTATTAAGAATGAAATGATATTAATATTTCATAAATCTATTATAAAATAAATACATACATAATAATATCGTTATTAAAGAATTTTTCATAATTACTCAAGACATTTTCAGAAGAAACTAACAATGTATATATTTCAAATTCTAATTAACGTGAACATGATTTTGGGTTCGAAAGTGATTGCGGCGTCATGCGAAAGCTTACAATTGCAAATAATGAAGTTGATAAATTAGATTGCAAATAAGCATACTAAAAATATATTATTAATAAGGTTGGGTCAAGTGACCTACATATTGAAAATGACATTAAAAAGGCATAAACTTATTGGGAGAAAATCTCCCCCTAAAAAAAATTCTCTAAACGACTACATTGTGGATGTTCTTGTGTTCTTTGGTATGAGAAGAGGGGTCTTCAATTTATAAAGTTTCAAATTTTTCCTCTAAGGAAGGAATAAATGAAATATGTAAAAAAATTATATTTTCTTTTCTGGAGAAGTTAAGGCATTTATGGTAATACTTTGATTTTCCTTCAAGAGAAAAATAATATTCAAATAAGGTAAGAAAATCAGGGCAAAATACTAACAAATCTCTCATTTTGGCTTGAATTTTCTGGAAAAATAATCTTGATCCTCTTTCTTCACACAATCTTCATGTATCACTGCTACTTACCATGATTTAAAAATTAATATGGGTTAAAATTTGGAGCCCTATGTTAAAAGTTATGAGCAGGGTTGAAAGCAGAGCTCATGCGTTAAAAGTAATATGCATGAGTTGAAAGTGAAGCTCATGCGTTAAAAGTAAATACATGAGTTAAAAGTGGAGCTCATGCATTAAAAACAAAATGTATGAGTTAAAAGTGGAGTACGAGCATTAAAAATTTGCAGGGGTTGAAAGTTGGAAGCTCATGCGTTAAAGTAAGCATGAGTTAAAAATTGATTTTTGTTTTTAAAGATGTTGTAGCAGGATTGTTGGGAATATGATTGAAATTTTTTCACATGTAGTATTTCAGCCCCCCCCCCCCCTTTTTTTTTTACAAAAACTGTTCATTATCATCAAATTGCTTGTAGCTTGATCTTAACCTGTCTTGAGCCATTGAACCACTGGATCATAGGATCGTTAGACCATGTGCTCTGATACCAATTGTTGGGTTCAAAAGTGAATAGGGCGTCATGCGCAAGCTTACAATTACAAATCATATCATTGATAAATAAGATGACAAATAAAAGCATACTAAAAAGCTATTATTAATATAGTTTGGTCAAGCGACCTATATATTATAAAACTAATATTGAAAAACATAAATATGATTAGGAGAAAATCTCCCCATAAACAAGACTTTCTAAATGACTACATTGTGGATGCTATTGTGTTGTATTAATATGAGAAGACGAGTCTTCAATTTATAGAGTTTCAAGTTTTTCCTCTAAGGAAGGAATAAATCAAATATGTAAGAAAAATATATTTTCCTTTCAGAAGAAGTTAAAACATTTATGGTAATACTTTGATTTTCTCTCAAGAGAAAAATAATATTCAAATAAGATAAGAAAATCAGGGCAAAATCCTAACACATAAACGGAGTTACAATAAAATTCTAAAATTGAGGCTCATAAGCCTTCGATACGGGATGAAGGACAACCATAAACACCCGTGGTGTTACAATACCAGTACACTTTTATTCGTACTGACGTCCCATTGACTAGGGATGCTACATTTTTGTTTCGTGCATGTAGGTACAGGTAGGGATTCTGATTGAGCCCTCTGCTAGGATTTGAGGTTCAGCCGGGAGTTGGTAAGCTCCACCTCTTCCTGGAGCTTTCATAGCATGTTTACTTTTGTTGTACAGTTTGGGTATAGTCGGGCCTTGTTTCGACCAGTGCTTCTGACACTCTTAGAGACTATTGTGGACACGATATTCTAGGTTTCTATCTGCAGCTTCTAGTCTCCAGCTCCATAGGCTTAGCATGTATATATATATATGTACGTATGTATGTCTTCAGTTGTGGCCTCGTCGGTCAAGTAATACTTTATTATTTTTTGCTTGTCTACCTTGTTAATATGACTTGTTATTCAGGTTATGACCTTAACGGTCCAGGCATTGTATTTTGGATGTTATGCTGCTCGACCTTCGAGGCTCACAGTTGAGTTAGTTAGTATGTTTCAGCGGCTAAGTCGATTGAATAATGTATCGAGTGCCTGTCACGCCTCCCCTAGTTTGGGGCATGACAAACTTGGTATCAGAGCAGGTCGTGTCCCAAGGATTCCACAAGCCGTGTCTTGTAGATTCTTGTTTATGAGTGTGTTGTGTACCACACTTATAGTCAGGAGGCTATAGGGCATTTAGGACCGGTTACATTTCTTTCAATTTATAGATCGTGCTATAGAACATATTTATAAGTTCGTATAAAATCTAAATAATATTTTTTGTTTCTTATCTGACTGAGTACTTATGCTCAAGAGGATTTATTAAGGTCTTAGGGTAGAGATTTGGTCGTAAGAAATTTGTAGACCTGATAGAGCTATAGATGCTCGACTTTGTTATTGATATGAGCATGGATTGGCAGAAACCTTGTTATGCCAATGTCGACTATCGAGAGAAGACTGTTAGATTTCACCTCCCAAGGGAAGTAGTATGAGAATGGAAGGCTAATGCAGCAACATCGAAAGGTAAGTTTATTTCCAATCTTCAGGCAAAGAAACGGTTGCCAAAGGCTGCATTTATCATATTGTCCGAGTGAGTTTAAGATATTGATGCTAAACCATCGACTCTTAAGTTATTCTAGTGGTCAATGCGTTTCTAGATGTATTTCTAGGCGAGCTTCTTGCTATTCCCCTAGAACAGGAGACTGATTTTTCTATTGATACATTACTAGATGCCCAGCAGATATCAATTCCCCTATTTAGAATTGCACCAGCAAATTTGAAGGAATTGAGAAAAACAACTGTAGGATGTATTAGATAAGGACATCATCGGGCCTAGTGCATCACCGAGAGGTGCACCAATGTTATTGGTGCGAAAGAAAGATGACTCATTGCAGAAGTGTACATACTACAATAAACTGAATAAGGTGACCATAAAGAAAAAATATCCACTACAAAGGATTGATAGGTGTTTTTCACCAACTATATGATGTCGGATGCTTCCCAAATATTGATTTACATTTTGGGTACTACTAGGTAGTTGTTCGAGAGAATAATATTCCAAAGATAACTTTCATAATCAGATATTGCCACTTTGAGTTTCTTGTAATGTCTTTCAGATTGACGAGTGCCCCAACATTATTTATGAACCCGATGAATAGTATATCCATGTCATTTGTAGTCTTGTTCGTAATTGTATTAGTTAGTGATATTCTGGTACATTCTCATTTAGAGGCAAATCATAGAGATCATCTCCAAGTAATGCTTTAGTTACTCCAAGGTTAGAAGTTGTATGCTATGCTCTCGATGTATGAGTTCTGGTTGTGTTCAGTTGTTTTTTTTGGGGCCATATTGTATTAGATTCTGGTATTCGGTTTGACTTACAGAAGATTGAGGCCGTGAAGACTTGGTCTAGACTTACGAACCTGGTAGAAGTTCAAAGATTTTTTAAGGTTAGTAGAATATTACAGAAGGTTCGTGGAATGATTTTTTTTAGTTTCAACACCCTTAACAAAGTTCACTTAGAAAGAAGCTATGTTTCAGTGGACTATATCCTACGAGGGAAGATTCCAAGAGCTGAGAGATAGATTAACTTCAGCACCAGTTCTGACATTACAAGACGGTCCAAAGGGCAATGCATTATGATGATTCAAGCATTAGGCTATTTTATATCCTAACACATCACAGAAAGGTAATTGATTATGCTTCATGATACTTAATGAAGTATGAAAAGAACTACCTGACCCATGATTTAGAGTTGGCTATAGTTATTCATACGTTGAAGATTTTGAGGCATTACTTGCATGTCTTTAATGTTGATATTTATACAGATCATAAGAGTCCCCAATATATTTTTTAGACTGAAAAAGTTGAACCTATCATAGCGCAGATGGCATGAATTGTTGAAAGTCTTTGATGTAGATATCTTATATCATCCAAGAAAAGCCAATATAGTAGCGGATGCCCTCAATCGTAAGTCTATGGGTAGTCTATCATCTTCGGGAGCGGAGAACCGAGAGATGGCCTAAGAGCTCCATTACCTAGCTGGTTGGTGGTTAGACTATTAGATACCAATGATACTAGAGTCACAGTTCAGGACTGAGTAATATCATCTCTAGTTGTGGAGGTGAAGGCCTGACAAAACGAGGATCCTAGCTTAAATCAGCTCAAAGGCAAGTCTTAGGAGCGGAAGTTTTTATCCTTTGATAGAGCATGAGATACTGTCTTCAGATTCAAAAATCACTTATATGTTCTTAATGCCACAGGGCTTCTATAGAAAATTATGGGACATGCAAACCATTCTCACTACTCTGTTCACATAGGATCCATGAAAATGTGTCATGGCATTAAGGAGATATATTTTCAAAAGGAAGAGGTAGAGCATCAAAAGCCTAGTTTTCTGACTCAGAAGATAGTTATTCCATTGTGGAAGTTGGAGGAGATAAATATGAACTTTGTCACATGTTTACCTCATTCGCAATGGAAGATCAATTCCATTTGGGTGATTATTGACAGGTTGATGAAATCAGCCCATTTCTATCTAGTCTGGGCTACATTCTAGTTGAAGGTTATGTTGGGATGTACATTAGAGAGATATTTATACATCATGGTGTCCCAATATTGATTGTTTCAGATAGAGGGGCACAATTTATAGCACAGTTATGGAGATCCTTGTTGAACGGTTCGGGGACTCAAGTTAATCATAGTAGACTTTTCATCTTTAGATTGATGGCCAAGCCAAAAACATGATCCAGATGCTCAGGGAAATGTTATAGGTATGTGTGCTAGATTTCAACGGGAACTAGTATGATCATGTGTCACTGATTGAGTTTGCTTATAATAACTTCTTCCAAGTAAGTATTCATATAGCTCTTTATGAAGCACTATATGGGCGGAAGTGTAGGTCACCGATTGATTAGTTCAAGATCAGGGAAGTAGAGTTGCTAGGTCCTGATCTAGTCCAACATGTGATAGAGAAGGTAAAGCTCATTAGAGATTAGTTGTAGATAGCATAGAGTCGGCAGAAGTCTTATGCACATGTTTTCTGGTGAGACTTAGTGTTTGATGAAGAAGATTGAGTTTTCTTGAAAGTATTCCCTATGAAAGATATCATGTGATTCGTCAAGAAAGGAAAGTCGAGTCCAACGTATGTAGGGCCATATAAGAATATTCTGAGGATTGCCAGGGTGGCGTATGAGCTTGATTTTCCTTTAGAATTGAAAGTGGTCCATCCAGTGTTCCATGTATCTATGTTGTAGAAGTGCATTGGAATGTTTTGCAGATTATGCCCATTGAGGATATTCATGATTATAAAGACTTTTCTTATGCTGAGGTGTTAGCGGCTATGTTGGATCGACACGTAAGAAAGATTTGGACTATAGAAGTGGTTCTGTAAAAGTATTATGGCAGAATAACAACATCAAGGAAATAACTTGAGAAGTCGAGTAGGAAATAAGGAAGAAATACCCCCTGCTATTGACGATTTAATCTGAGTTGCATTTCAATAATTGGAAATTATTCCTGTACACAAACTTAATCGGATTTTAAATAACAGAGAAATGCATTTTATATCGCTTGTCGCGAGGTAGCTATACGAAGCCTTGTAATTTAAATTTTCATAATTGGATTTAAGATTTGCGAATGTAACAAATATAGCCTTGCTAATAACACAATAGCAGCAAAGAAATGCAGCAAAGAAATTGTTTGGATCTATTCGTGGATGAATGTTCTTAAGAAAGGGGGGGGGCAGAATGTGAGACCCCGTGGTTCTTTTGCATAATATATGTAGCATGGCATGAGTGTATGAGGTGTATATGACTTGGTGTATCACATCGGGAGAATAAGATGTAAAGGGGTGGTAAGATCAAAGAATTAGACTAAAGTTATGGTTCAAGGATGCCTTTAAACAAGTTCGAGTTAAATAATGTCTCTGGTAACACCCCCCCCCCTCCGCTCGGAAGGTTTAAATTAACCAGTACCTTCGGGTTAAGACTAAGACAGTCTTATATGCTAAGAAGGATGTTTTATAAGGTAATATAGTCGCGCAATGATCATAAGTTAAGTTTTGAAGTCAAGCAAGTTGTAAATAAAATGTAAGGAAGAATACGTTTAAAATGTAAGGAATCATACGTTTAAAATGGGTCTGACGAGATGATCACTCCCCTAGAAATCTTGAAATTGCTACTTTGACCCTGACGTGTTAATATTCTATCTATAATGGTTGTGTCACATCATTTTGTGTATATTACATACTATAGGGAAGGGGTACAGTCCATATTTATGCCGTAGGACCCAGAATTGAGATATGTTAAGGGTAAACGTTGTACTTCCTTTGAGCACGAATTTTAGAAACCTAAATCGTCAAATGATGTTTTACTATTCTATTGCTAGAAAGACCTTCTGTGAAAGACATTGGGTTGATAGCTGAATTATTTTTATGATGATATTATGTTGATATTCCACTCATTCGGATAAATAAGGTATTCGACATCTACATGTCATTTTATCGGCTTCCTTGACTATATGTCCATATGTATGAATTCTTATTCTTCTTTGGGTGGTATGACTTAAAAATATTATGTGGACATTTAGTATTTGCAGCCAGTCCTCTTTCCCCGCTAAATAGTATTTTGAAAAATCTTTAAAGTAGCACACAATTTTTAAAACTCTCAAATATAACTTAAATCTTTAAACCATTAAAACACTTGATTTTTGAAATACTTTCTTTTATAAATTATCTTGGAACCAAGTATAGGAACTAAGTGAAGCACCTTAAGCTTTTTATGAACATTTTAAAGGCTAATTTATCTTTGTAAAAGTTGAGTTAAGTTTTAAAGCTTATTTGGAAAAACATAGGAGGTTCCATGACACATTTACATGTTCTATGGAAGTGATTACAGAATTACGAGAACAAGAGTCTAAATGGGCCAAGATTGGCAACATGATTATGGTAACATATATGCATTACGAATCCATGACATGACTTTCTATGGATTTTACTCTCGAGCTATAATCGGGAGGTATGGGGCTAATTTCCTATATTTATACGTATGAGACACAAATGGCCACAAGTTGGTGAATATGATGCCGGTTAGCTACCGAAAAGGCACCACCATTGCTAGCACTTGGTTAAGAATGAAATGCATTTGCATCTATATATATATGTATTCATGACATAAGATTACACAAGCATACCATGCATATTTAATTTAAATAAATTCAGATGTCAGCTATGGAGGCTATCAGAGTTTCTGTTTCAGGTGGTTTCTTTATTACCTTTTTACAGTAGTTATTTATGATTCTACTTTCTGCCTTACATACCAGTACATTTTTATTCGTACTGATGTCCCATTGTCTGGGGACACTGCATTTTTGTTTCGTGCGTGCAGGTTCAAATAGGGATTCTGATTGACCCCTCTACTAGGATTCGGGGTTCAGCTGTGAGTTGGTAAGCTCCACCTCTTCATGGAGCTTTCATAGGATGTTTACTTTTGTTGTATAGTTTGGGTATAGTCGGGGCCTTGTCCTGTCTAGTGCTTATGACACTCTTAGAGGCTATTGTGAACACGATATTCTGGGTTTCTTTCTACAACTTCCAGTCTCTAGCCATAGGCTTGGCATGTATATATATGTATGTACGTATGTATGTCTTCAGTTGCGGCTTCATCGGCCAGCTAGTACGTTATTATTTTTGGCTTGTCTACCTTCGTCTATATGACTTGATGTTATTCACGTTATGACCTTAATGGTCCAGGCTTAGTATTTTAGATATTATGTTGCCCGACTTTCTAGGCCCACAGTTGAGTTAGTTTGTATGTTTCAACGACTAACTCGATTGAATAATGTATCGAGTGCTAGTCACGACTCCCGTAGTTTAGGGCATGACACATGAACTGTCACTATCTTTGCTGGATCAACCATAATCCCATCCTTAGACACCATGTGCCCCAAGAATGACTCAAGCTAAAACTTAAACTCAGTGAATTTGGCATACAATTACTAATCTTGAATGGTCAGAAGTACAATCCTTAGATGTTGGTCATGCAGCTCCTTACTCCTGAAGTAGATTGGAATGTCATCGATGAATACTATCACAAAGGAGTACAAATAGGGCTTGAACACACGCTTCATTTACTCCATGAAGGTTGTTGAGGAATTAGTCAACCTAAAAGACATGACTAGGAACTCAAAGCGGCTGTATCGAGTCTTAAAAGTAGTGTTTGGGATGTCTTCTGCCCGAATTCTTCACAAGCAATAGCCATACCTCATATATATCTTAGAAAAAACTGCTACACCGTGAGGCTAGTCAAACAAATCATCAATACGCAATATAGGATACCTATTCTTGATGGTTACCTTGTTCAGTTGTCTGTAGTCAATGCACATACTCAAGGTAACAACCATATTCTTCACGAACAAGACAAGAGAACCCAACGGAGAAACACTTGGTCTAATGAACCCCTTACTTTAGAGGTCCTAGAGCTTCTCCTTAATGTCCCATAGCTTAGCTGGAGCCATCTGATATGGTAGAATAGAAACTGGCTGCATGCCCAGCTCAAAATCAATGTCAAAATCAATATCACGATCAGGAGGGAGACCAGGTATATCAGTAGGGAACACATCAACAAACTCTCTAACCATAGGAACTGATTCAAGAGAAGGACTTTCAGCACTAGTAACACGGACATAAGCAATATAAGCTAGACACCCCTTCCCTACCAACCATCGAACCATTAGAAAAGAGATCACACCTCTCGGCCTATGGCTATTGGTACCAGTCCATACAAGCAGAGGAATACCAAGAATGCATAGACTAACAGTCTTGGAAAATCAATACAAAACTACATGATAAGGAGATAGCCAATACATGTATATAATCAAGTTGAAATCCAGCATATCTAACATAATCAAGTCCACCAAAGTGGCACACCCAAAGATGGTCACCACACATGATCTATACACTTGATCTACTACTAAAGAATAACCTACAGGGATAGCAACATGCATATGGAAAAACAATGGCTCATAAGATAACTCTAATCGTGTAGCACAAGAAGTAGACACATATGAAAATGTAGACACAAATCAAATAGGACAAAAGTAGGCTGATGAGAGATGGAGATTGTAACACCTTGGAAATTAGAAAGCCAAGATTTCAGTTTGGGTCACTAGTTGTGTCCTACGAGACAAGTCTACGGCTTGTAGAAGTTTCGACGGGTCATAGATGGTACTTGTAGGAATAAAGTTGAGTTTTTGGAATATTAAGTTTCTGAAGTTTAACCTATGAATGTACATGATGAATAGTACGAAGGTTGACGAGTCGTAGATGGGTTCCCTAGGAAGGTTTCAAACTTTGTGAAATTTTGGACTTGAACTTGTGTTCTACGGATGGGTCTATGGACCGTAGGAAATTTAGATGGTGCATAGAAAGGTATTGTGGGAAGTAAGGTGAAATTTGGGTTTCTGAAGTTGTTTCTACAGTTGACTAGTACGGATAGTAGAAAGTTCTACAAACCATAGGTCACAACGGTAGGACTATTAGGCGGTTTTATGTTAGGGTTATTTGGATCTTTTTATACCCTTCTGATTCCTAAACTACGTCATTTTGCCTATAAAAGAGACCCTATAACTTATTTTACTCCTAAGGAACTACCCATTGCCTTTCATTCCCCAAAATCCCCAAAATTTCCTCTCAAGTTTTCTCTCCAAGGCTCACAAGGGATTCTAGGGTTCTTCAAGTTTTCACGTCTCCAATTCCTCTATTGTTTTGGGCTTCAAGATCAAGGTTTGTAGGGTTTCATCAATGGGTTTAATTCACCCATTGATCTCCAAAGATTTCTCAATTCTCCATGTTCAATTTCATCAATTTGATTAGGTTTTCATTCAATTCTTTATGGGTTCTAATGGTGTTGATTCAATTGTTTGGTTGTGATCTTATCATGATTGTTTTTACTCAATTACTTGATTTCCCATTAATTTTACATGAAACCATGCAATTTCCATGATTTTAACTTTGAATTCCTAAAGACATGAATTTATGAAAAAGCTATGAATCAATGAATGGTGATTTCATGAAAATTATGCATGATTTATGAAAAGGAAGAATTTAAGATATAGGTTCCTTTAAGATAAGAATCAATGAAAATATCAAAGGATTTTCTCACATATAAGGGATCATGGTATGATGAAAGGTTTTCTCACATGTGCATAATTCAACGTTTAAGGAGCTATTCTATAATAATTTAAGCTTGGATTAGTATTTTAATTGTGTTTTGCCATGTTTGATGATATGATTATGTTTATAACTAATTACATTAGGATTTTACTTAGCACTGAGAAGATATTGAGATGGAGGCTCTCCCATTAGTAGAGGCAGGGTCTCTAGTAGCAATCTCCTTGTCCCTAACAACGTGCCCCCGTAGGATTGTCTTATGTGACATAGCTAGTGGATCCATCTAAGCTAGAAGTTTAAGGTATTTGCCTTGGCAAGCAAGGACATCTCTTTTTGGTGTGGGAGCAAGACACCGGATTTCACATTATAGCTAATGTGGTCTATGTTGGTTAATAGTAAATATCCCATAAAATGAACTAAGTTGCTCTTAAAGGTTTATGAAGCTCCAATAAGATTTTAGGATGCATTGACCATGTTCATGATTATGAGTCTTTTTAAAGGTTTTTTTACTATGTTTTAGCATGGTCATGCATATCATGTTTTCCCCTTGTGTCCTCTTATGGTCATGTTTTACGTTTACATGCATATCCCTCGTACTTAGTAAATTCCATACACTAATGCATATTTGTGCCTACATTGTTTCACTAATGTAGGGTCCGACGATCTTCCTCCTCCCGCTCATGGCTAGTTGCTTGATCACTTGAAGTTCAAAGACTTTGTGAGTCCTCATGTTCTGAGGAACATGTCACCTTTATTGCTTTCATATGTCTTAGTTTATGGATTTTGTACGTGGTGTATGGGTTATGTCCCAACCACTCTTTATGTATTAGATTGTCTTGTCAAGACTATGTTAGATTTCCACTTTTATGTCAAATGCTTTACTTTGAATGAACTCTCTTTATTCTATTATATTGTGTATATGCACTACAAATGGCTTATAGAGGGACTCTCAGGGTCTTATACACCATGTCACGTCTAGGGTATACTTTGGGTCATGAAAGAGATCGTACATATGATTAAAACATTTGAAGTCTCCATATTTGGACTCCCCATAAAAACATGCATATGGCCACGTCCACCTAGATAGCTACCTTACAGAATGGCGACCACCTCGAACACCCTAGGGACAACCCCTGCTACCATGTGCACTAGCCGTAAATGACTGAAAGGATGACTCATATGATAATCTCTAGCAAAGTGGCCCAACTCACCATAATTGTATAGATATGAATGTCATTGTATAGATCCATGAGACTCTACTAGACACTTTCACCTATACTGATAAGATTGATAAACCTAAAGTTGTAATAACGTGCTGTCATGACAAGAAGTCGAGCCACGATGGCGCCTACTATAACTCCCTAGTAGGCAAGCCAAAATCCCAAATAAGACAAAGACGAAGACAAACATTAAATAGAGATAAAGAGCAGAAACTTGAATAATAAATTTACAAGATAGAGCCCATAGTATAAATATGTAAATACGATAAAAATATACAAAACGGGCTTGAAAGTGACCGAGAAGCACAAATTATACAAAAGAACCAAACCCTAGACATGGTGTCACCGGTACATGAGCATCTAAGTTTAGAAAGGGTTATATACAACAAAACTGACTAATCAAAATTCAAAATACAAGTCTGTATAAAAGAGGGACAATTGCTGATATTGTGGGGATTACTCCCGGTATTTGCATGCACAAGATTCAGTTGGAAGTTGATTGTAAACCTAGAGTTGAGCACCAAAGGAGGTTGAATCATTGTCACGACCCAAGCCTAGGGCCTAGGTGTGACCGACGAATGGGGAACCCGAAGGAACCCCAAACAAGCCTCATAGTGTATCATTACACATTCTTGGTCGCGGAAGCAATTAAATGACCATAAACGATAAGCCTAATCAAGGGGGAAATCGGGACTAAGGGAGCAAGAAAAAAAAGAAATGATACATAAATACCATAGATGAGTCAAGCTCAAGCATAATACACAACTTGTCCAACACCACGTCTAAACATGAGTACTTAGCGGGGGCCAAGACAAACTACCGGGCTCACCCTCATAGTCAAAACATAACTAGAAAGGAAAAGTTTTATACATAGCAAAAGATCATGAGCAACGTCCCCGAAATGGAGGACTCACCAATAACAACTATAGAAAATCGTACTAGCCACGCGGAGGAGGATGGTCAAGCGGTGCTCCGGTCCCTACATGGTGACATCATGTAGGCATAGAGTATGCGTAGTACATTTGAATGTACTAAGTATATGGGATGCAATGCAAGGCTACATTAGATGGACATCATAGGAAAAATGCGTAATCATACCCAATAGATAGCATATTAATAAAATAGTATGTATAATGATGCTTACATAAAAAAATCATATTTAATGGGACGTAGTACATGTGTGGCGAGTGACCATCAATATAGTATTTCCAAGGCCTACCACCCCCTTGGAGAGGCGAAAGAGGTACAAACCCCTCAATATGGTTACACGGGCCCTACCACCCCCCGAGCTAGGGACCAAGGTACAAACCCCTCGATATGGTTATACGGGCCTACTACCCCCCGTACTAGGCAACCAAGGTACCAACCCCTCGATACGGTTATACGGGCCTACTACCCCCCGTACAGGGCAACCAAGCGTAACAAACCCCTCGATATGGTTATACGGGCCTACTACCCCCCGTACTAGGCATGGTCGACTCACCACACTTATTTAGAGAAAATCATATACATGTGTCCATTTCATCATCATTTCAGTAATTACATAACCATCCGTCTCATAGGACGTACCTTGGACCTTCCCTTTCCTAAGAATTCTATAATGGGCATTTTATCAAACACAAGGTGGGCAATTGTTAATGTAAATGAAATCATGTATTTCAAGAATACTAAGTCCAACCAATTCCAAAATCCATATAAATCAGCCCACCAACAACATACATATATATATCAACCTTCATAATTTGATCATGGAAGCATGTAAACCATAAACATCACATAATAATTCCATTTAATGATAATATGCAAAATGGACCATAATAGGGTGTGTAGTAGTAATTCCATAATTCAAGAGTTCATAAATAATCATAAGGACCCATAAACTTGAAGTAGAAATAGAGAATAAATGGTTGGACTTGTGGAAAGGAAGGTTTCCACAATCAAACCCACATACCTCAACTTTGGAGAATCCTTGATGAAGATTGGAATGGAGAATCGAAGCTTGAGATTGAGTCTTGAATCCGGAATTAGAGCTTGAGATGTTTGAATTTGGTTGAAGATCTTGGAGGAATTTTTGGAGAGTGCTTAGAGAGTGATTTTGGAGTTTAGAAAATGACTAAGTATGGGACATATCCCCTTTTTATAAAAAAAATGACTCCAACCCGCCTCAAAAAAACTGCTCACTGGAAATTGCAAATCTGCACAGACAGGTTTTACGAAAATGGTCATAACTCCCTCATCCTAACTTGGAATGAGGTGAAACCAAGTGTGTTGGAAAGCTAACTCAAAGAGCTTAAATTTGATAGGTTACAGCCCTTCCAGTTCCTTGTGTGCTAAGAGATATGCCCCTTTAAAGTTGACCCTCCAAATCGCAATTTTTGCGATTTTCGAATTTTGATACGGTTGCTCTAAAATTCGGGTTAGACCAATTCCCCACTCAATTTGACCCCACAAATAAGAATATGAAGTCAAATTTCCGAAATCATGCACGGATTTTGAGATATATGGAAATTACAATTATAGGTGTTTCCGAAGCACATTTTCGGGCATTTTTGGGGTCGTTTCAATATCTCCCCCTTGGGAACATTCGTCCCTGAATGTTAAAGAAACATACATGAGAGACACAAACATGGCAAATTTCAGCCCACATAAGGATGCAACAATGCACTTATACCTTATTTCAAAACCTCAACATAGTTGTAAAACCACAATGAACTTGTCAACTTAAACATGAACGTATGCAATGACATGGGGGCTGAACTTAAGACCTGAGATTTTATAAAGGGCTTAGATCAATACCTTAGGCTCGAGTGGAGTGGAAAAGATAAGGATATCGCCTTTGCATGTCCGCTTCGGCCTCCGAAGTAGCACTTTCAACTTGTTGATTTCTCCAAAGGACT
The DNA here is from genome assembly GCA_018342035.1 of Solanum appendiculatum. Classification (NCBI taxonomy): domain Eukaryota; kingdom Viridiplantae; phylum Streptophyta; class Magnoliopsida; order Solanales; family Solanaceae; genus Solanum; species Solanum appendiculatum. The sequence continues at coordinate 146,324 of JAGDQO010000520.1, read as the reverse complement.
TTTAATGGAAGCCACATTTTTGTTTCTCAACCTCTTCACTTGTCTATCTAAAATCTTGACCGGAACCTCTTCATAGGTCAAATTATCTTCAACAACACCCACAACATCAAGAGACACAATGGCATTCGGATCACCCGCACACTTCCTCAACATAGACACATGAAATACCGGATGAACCAAATCCATCTCGCTAGGCAATTCCAACTCATAAGCTACCTTGCCAATTCTCCTCATCACCTTATAAGGACCCACGTATCTTGGGCTCAAACTTGCCTTCTTACCAAACAACCACACCCTTCAAATGGGTGTCACCTTAAATAAACCCCCAATCACCACTCTGGAATCAAAGAGCCCTTCTCCTCTGCATCGCATGGAACTTTTGGCGACTTTGGGCCAATCTTCACCTTTCTCTAATCATCCTAAACCTTCTCAAGAGCCCCATAGACTAGGTCTGGTCCTACAAGGCCACCTCACCAACCTCAAACCACCCAATCCGTGATACTACAACGCTCCCATAGAGAGCCTCAAAAGGAGCCATTACCGTGCCTAGAAGATAGTATTGTTATAGCAAACTCAATCGAATGGAAGTGATCATCCCAAACCCTTAGTCTCCAAATACACTACCCTAACATATCCTCAAGTGTTTGATAGTCCTTTCGGCTGTCATCCGTTTTTCACGGTGAAAGGCCGTAGTAGCTTAAATCTCGTACTCTAGACACTTTGACAAAGACTCCAAAGTGGTGAAGGAATTTGAGTAGCGGTTCCGATATGATGGATAGAGGAATCCATGCAACCTTACCAAGTCATGAATATATAACCTTGCATAATCTTCCGCCCCATATGTTGTCTTTACCGGTAGAAAATGAGCCGATTTTGTCATCCTATCAACCACCACCCAAATAGAATCAAAACCTTTTCTAGTCTTGGGTAAACCAACTACCAAAATCCATATTAATTTCTTCCCACTTCCAAGTAGGAATCTCTATGTCTTGGGTTAGACCACCCGGCCTTTGATGTTCGGCCTTGACTTGTTGACAATTATGACAACCGGAGACGAATTTGGCAATGTCCTTCTTCATGCCTCTCCACCAATACACATCCCTCAAATCTCTATACATTTTGGTGGAACCCGGGTGGATGGAGTAGGAAGAATTATGAGCCTCCTCAAGAATTTTCTCCCTCAAACCATCAACACAAGGCACACACAACCTACCTTGGTACCTAAGGGCACCATCTCCCCCTTGGGAGAAAACTTCCACCTTGCCCTCTTTCCCCAAGGCCTTCAATTCAAACAAGGAAGAGTCAAGATCTTGTTTTGCTATCACCTCATCCACCAGGGAAGACCTAGCACCATCAACAACGACCACACCACCATTACCAACCTCTTCCAACCTAACCCCCAACCTAGCCAACCGATGTACCTCCCTAGCCATTTCCCTATCACCAATAATCAACATGAGCTAGGTACCTAGACACCCTACTCAAAGCATCCGCCACCACATTAGCTCTACCGGGATGATAATGCACACTCATATCATAATCTTTAAGAAATTCTAGCCACCTTCTTTGTCTCAAGTTGAGATCTTTTTTGGTGAAGACATATTGGAGGCTCTTATGATCGGTGAACACATCGACACGTACCCCATACAAATAATGACGCCAAATCTTTAAAGCAAACACCACCGCGGCTAATTCAAGATCATGCGTAGGATAGTTCTTTTCATACACTTTGAGTTGTCTAGAAGCATAGGCTATCACCTTACCATTTGCATTAGGACACAACCCAAGCCAACTCTAGAAGCATCACAATACACAACAAATCCCTCAAGCCCATCCGGTAGTGACAATATAGGAGCGGACACAAGTTTATCTTTCAAGGTTTGAAAAATCCTTTCGCACTCGTCGGTCCACTCAAACTAGCCTCTTTTGTGTCAACTTAGTCATGGGAGTAAGCAATAGAAGAAAACCCATTCACAAATCTCCGGTAGTAACCCGCTAAGCCCAAGAAGCTCCTAATATCCGACGGGGTCAATGGCCTAGGCCAATTTCTAATCACATCGGTCTTCTTAGGGTCTACCTTAATACCATCCCCTGACACCACATGACCTAGGAAGGCAACCTTCCTCAACCAAAATTCACACTTTTCATACTTGGCATACAACTTCTCCTCTCTTAATCTTTGCAACACAACCCTCAAGTGACCCGTATGTTCTTCCTCGCTATGCGAATAGATTAAAATATCATCAATGAAGACCACAACAAAGGAATCAAGGTAAGGTTTAAAGACCCTATTCATTAGGTCCATGAAGGTAGCCGTGCATTGGTCAACCCAAAGGACATGAAACCACAAATTCATAATTCCTACTAGTCCGGAAGGCTGATTGGGAATCGTCACCCTCCCTCACCTTCACTTGATGATACCCGGACCGAAGATCAATCTTAGAGAAGTGGCTAGCCCCTTGCAATTGGTCGAACAAGTCATCAATCCTAAGAAGAGGATATTTATTCTTGACGGTGACCCTATTGAGTTGCCGGTAATCAATACACATCCTAAGGGACCCATCTTTCTTCTTCACAAACAACACCGGTGCACCCATGGTGATTGGCTAGGCCTAATAAAACCCTTCTCCAACAAGTCCCTCAATTGTTCTTTCAACTCCTTTAACTCCGCCGGGGCCATACGGTAAGGGGGAATAGAAATGGGTTGAGTATCGGGGAGGAGGTCTATGCCAAAATCTATTTCCCTTCCGGGAGGAACACCGGGAAGGTCATTAGGAAAGACATCAAGGAATTCATTTACGACCGGAACCGACTCTATAAGAAGGGTTTTGGACTCCATATCCCTAACCCTCACGAGGTGATAGAGACACCCCTTAGAGATCAACTTACGGGCTTTAATGCAAGAGATGAATCTACGCTTGACTACCACATTTTGGCTTTCCCACTCAAGAATGGGTTCACTTGGGAATTGGAACTTGACCCTACGGGTTCTACAATCAATAGAAGCATAGTATGCATGCAACCAATCCATCCCAAGAACAACATCAAAATCGACCATGTTCAATTCAACAAGGTCACAAGGCAATATTTTATACAAGATGCAAATAGGACAATTTCTATAGACCTTCCTAGTAACAACATATGCACCAATAGGAGTAGACACCTTATATGACTCACGCAACAAGTCGGGCTCAACATGAAACTTTTTGGCAACAAAGGGGGTGACAAAAGAAAGAGAGGCACCCGGATCAATTAGTGCATGATCTAGCATATCAAAGAACAACCGTTAGGGAAGAACTTAATTCAACTCTACAGCACGACTTAGAACATGGAGAAGGGAAACATTTCCTAAAACGTCTCATAGCCTCCTACTCATAGTTGTGGTGCACAACACAACCATGAATCGGACTCTAATCAACGCGGTGTGTTGGACTTCGAGGATCATTCAACCTAGTGCTCTGATACCAAGTTTGTCACGACCCAAGCCTAGGGCCTAGGTGTGACCGGCGAATGGGGAACCCGAACCCCAAACAAGCCTCATAGTGTATCATTACACATTCTTGGTCGCGGAAGCAATTAAATGACCATAAACGATAAGCATAATACACAACTTGTCCAACACCACCTCTAAACATGAGTACTTAGCGGGCGCCAAGACAAACTACCGGGCTCACCCTCATAGTCAAAACATAACTAAAAAGGAAAAGTTTTATACATAACAAAAGATCATGAGCAACGTCCCCGAAATGGAGGACTCACCAATAACCACTATAGAAAATCGTACTAGCCACGCGGAGGAGGATGGTCAAGCGGTGCTCCGGTCCCTACATGGTGACATCATGTAGGCATAGAGCATGCGTTAGTACATTTGAATGTACTAAGTATATGGGATGCAATGCAAGGCTACATTAGATGGACATCATAGGAAAAATGCGTAATCATACCCAATAGAGAGCATATTAATGAAATGATATGTATAATGATGCTTACATAAAAAATCATATTTAATGGGACGTAGTACATGTGTGGCGAGTGACCATCAATATAGTATTTCCAAGGCCTACCACCCCCTTGGAGAGGCGAAAGAGGTACAACCCCTCATATGGTTACACGGGCCTTCCACCCCCCGTGCTTAGACCAAGGTACAAACCCCTCGATATGGTTACACGGGGTCCTACCACCCCCGTTGCTAGGGACCAAGGTACAAACCCCTCGATATGGTTATACGGGCGGGCCTACTACCCCCCGTACTAGGCATGGTCGACTCACAACACTTATTTAGAGAAAATCATATACATGTGTCCATTTCATCATCATTTCAGTAATTACATAACCATCCGTCTCATAGGACGTACCTTGGACCTTCCCTTTCCTAAGAATTCTATAATGGGCATTTTATCAAACACAAGGTGGGCAATTGTTCATGTAAATGAAATCATGTATTTCAAGAATACTAAGTCCAACCAATTCCAAAATCCATATAAATCAGCCCACCAACAACATACATATATATATCAACCTTCATAATTTGATCATGGAAGCATGTAAACCATAAACATCACATAAAAATTCCATTTAATGATAATATGCAAAAAGGACCATAATAGGGCGTGTAGTAGTAATTCCATAATTCAAGAGTTCATAATTGATCATGAGGACCCATAAATTTGAAGTAGAAATAGAGGATAAATGATTGGACTTGTGGAAAGGAAGGTTTCCACAATCAAACCCACATACCTCAACTTTGGAGAATCCTTGATGAAGATTGAAATGGAGAATCGAAGCTTGAGATTGAGTCTTGAATCCGGAATTAGAGCTTGAGATGTTTGAATTTGGTTGAAGATCTTGGTGGAATTTTTTGGAGAGGGCTTAGAGAGTGTTTTTGGAGTTTAGAAAATGACTAAGTATGGGACAAATCCCCTTTTTATAAAAAAAATGACTCCAACCCGCCTAGTATATTCGCTCACTGGAAATTGAAAAATCTGCACAGATAGGTTTTACGAAAATGGTCATAACTCCCTCATCCTAACGCGGAATAAGGTGAAACCAAGTGCGTTGGAAAGCTAACTCAAAGAGCTTTAATTTGATAGGTTGCAGCCCTTCCAGTTCCTTGTGTGCTAAGAGATATGCCCCTTTAAAGTTGACCCTCAAATTCGCAATTTTTGCGATTTTTGAATTTTGATACAGTTGCTCTAAAATTCGGGTTAGACCCATCTCCCACTCAATTTGACCCCACAAATAAGAATATGAAGTCGAATTTCCGAAATCATGCACGGATTTTGAGATATATGGAAATTACAATTATAGGTGTTTCCGAAGCACATTTTCGGGCATTTGGGTCGTTTCAGCCGCCTCCACCCTTCCCATCGTGAACTCTCTCCGGCGAGAGCCACCAGTTATTCCCAGCCCCCCTTTTTCTCCTCTCCTCTTCCGCCCCATCTCTTCACTGTCGCCGAAAGACAACCGCCGCCACCTGCTAGTGGACGTTGTCCCTCTCCTCTCCTCCCCTCCCTTTCATCCTCTCCTCCTCCATCTCTGATGAAGGCAGAACACCGGAAAGCCATCGCGAAGCTTCAACGCCGGTGAGATCTTCATGCAGCAGGCGCGCTCCTCTCTTCTCTCCAGCGAAGGCAGCCAACCGATGAAGCCGTCGGCGAAGCAGCAGCTGCAAACAACAACAAACAGAGCACTACTGCTTCGATAGACAGCAGCAATTACCGGAGAAACCCCTCGCCTCCCATCTTTCCTCTTTCCGGTGAGATCAACAACAACAACGAGCAGCGAGCCAACAAAACCAACCGCTTCGCCAGCGAGCTCCGGTGAGGCGAAGCCAGCAAACGGAGCAGCAAACTCCGGCCAACACCACCGCGAAATCCATCGCGAAAACTGCCGGCGAAGGCAAGCACCACCAGACCACCCCTTCTCTTGCTAGCCGTCATTCTGAACGATGAACTCCGGCAAAGGGAAGAAGTCAGCGACTCCAGTGAAAGGAACATGTTCTATCCAAGTACATCCTTCGGTGTTCAGTTTGATGTTCATGTGATTATCTCTTCCTACTCATGTGTGTTGTTGTGTCTTTGTAGACATAATTGTTAGCGTTTGTTTATTTTCTATAGGATTTGGATATGTGACCAATTTCATGCCTAGTTTATTATTGATGACTATTTTAAATTGCATGTTAAATGACTACAAATTTGTTCAGTAACTTTGATATATAATTGAAAGGTGGGCATGTGCTGATTATTAAAACTGATTGTGTGAGGTTGAATACAATACTACTTGCTTAGCTTAATTTCAGTGTATTTTAATATGTGGGTTCATGCCAATTTGCGCATTCTTCTCCTTTCTTATGATATACTGATTTTATTTCTTTTCCTTTATTAAAACGAGACCTAATTGAATCAAGTTTTGTAAGTCGTGATATTTGTTTTCTCCTTAATTGCCTCTAAACTGATCATTCCTTTTCCTTTAATCAATATGAGTATTTCTTTTACTATAGGTCCTCTTTAAATAATTATATCCATAAACCCTCAGTGCATAGATAGTAATCTTATTTGTTGTGCTTGCTCGCCTTGTTTAAAATCGGTAAGGTTTTCTTTTACCTACTTTATTATGGTAAATTCTGTTATGATTACACATTTTGATAGTTTTGGCATGATTGATGTAGGACTGATTTCTTTAGTGCTTAAATTGATTTATATTATAAATATTTTCCTTTACATCCTCTGCTGATTTTATGTGCCATTTAAGGAATTTCTAATTACTCTTTCCTTTTGAAATCATGACTGCTTGTTATGTGAACTTGTGATATACTTTTTAATTGATTCCCCTGCCTTATGCAAATTAAAGGATATTCTTACACCTCTTATATTTGGTAAAATCTTGTTAGTTTTGGCTAATTTGCTTTGCTGATTTTATTGCTCCTATTAAGAAAATAGTATTTCAAAATCTGCTCCTTAATTATTTGCCTTCCTTTTGATTGTGCTTTCTTACCACCCTATATAAGTAAACCTCGCTTTTATTCTTTGGCTCTCCTCCTCAGGCTTCAATTAGAAAAATACTCTCTACTCTTTAACAATAAAAGGATACTCTCTAAAAACAAAGGATAGTTCTTGCAAACTAAAAGAAAAGTGCTCTTTGCTTGTCTATTGCTGTGTTCGGGTCAAATTTGTCTTCATTGCTGATCTATATTCTGCTTAACTGGTTAGTGCTTTAGCTTAAATTAACTTATGTCTTGCATTATTTGGTGTTTCACAATTTGTAATGATAAAAGGAAGCATCCGAGTCAGGCCTCCTCTCTTTCTTTGTGTGTGATACTACTTATGTGATCTATTAGTTGTTTGGATTTTTATGTGTCGTTTGGATTTTATGTGTGTGATTCTGCCTATGGTATGCTTGTCAATCAAGATAATTATTTAATATATGCGTATGCGGTATAGTGTTTTGCCTTGCTTTGAATATGTAGCAGGTTCTTAAGAGTTCGGAATTTCTGAAGAGTTGGCATGGGAAGGGATGCTTGGATGGGGGCTCTGTCTATTTAGTTTTCTTTTTTTTTGTATTATTTATATTTTGGTTTTGTATATTGTTGTATAAACTTTAACCCTCTCAATATATGAAATAACTTGGGGAACCATCTAAGAGGGGAGGGGATATACGTGCTAATTGTTCTATTTACCGCAAATCTATTTGTGTTAGAAAGAATGCTTATAGGACTGTGATTATTGGTTTTATGCATTTGTCGATTTCACCATAAATCTGTTCATGATAAACTAAAAGGGTTAGTTAAGTCATCATCGTATATCTAAATGCAGGCATTTGTCAAAAATGATCTATTTGTTAAATTGTTAACTAATTTGCTTATTACTTTTTAATTGATAGATTTCACGTTATGTGTCCCTTTAATCCTAAGTCACCAGCCCTTGTCATATTTAAGTGAATTAAATAATAATAGTGTTTAATGGTTCATTGTGTATTGGATTACTAACTTTTATAGATATCGTCCCTATAGGATTTAAATAACTCTTAACATGCTATTTGGATGTAGAAATCATGCTTATATGCTCTTTAACATTTTAATATGTTAAATTTCGAGTAGATATCATGCCTAAGTCAAATACCTGTATCTCAATAATTTTCTGTTATTCATTTTTATCGTAAATTTGATAAATAATCTCAACCTTTAAATTTGAAATTTCCGAATAACCCGTAGCCTATAAAATCTTATACTAATAATTAATTCTAGCCTCTTAATCTGAAATTCTAAATAACCGTGTTAATCTAGAATTCTGAAAATTGGAGCATGTTTAGTTATTTATCTTAACCAGTCAGACATTAACATCGTCATGCGTTAATTAATTAGGGTTAACAATTCGTAGTATGATTATAATTTACTTCCTCGCCGGTTAATAATTAAATCATTGTGTTAATGATTAAAATCTGAGTTTCAAATGCTGATATGTCTTCAATGTTATCTGTTATAGTGAATCTGTTAAATTTCAATATTAAATCACTTAGAAACCATGCCTATAGGACCAAATGATAAAGATCAATAGGTTAATTAATCAGTTTTAAAATAACTAGATTATTAATCGTAGCATAAGATAAGCAATTAAATTATTTGGATCCTAAATTTTCAGCATGTTAGTTGTTCAATTTAATCAACCAGATTTTAATACATGTTAATCAATTAGATTAAATATTTCAACAAGTTAGAATCAAATCTTTAAATAATTTGTTTATGTTTACTAATTAGTCGTGTTTTAATAAACTTAAGAGTGTCAATCACATAGTAATCTTGTCTATAGGACTTAAATAATATCAGCATGCTAATAACTGTTTTTAAAACCTGACAACTTATTAATTCTCTGCTTTCTGATTATTTTTGTGTTATTTAAAATAAGTAATAACCTTTCTGCATGCTGATTGTAAAGTCTGCCTTATTTTAGATTAAAATAAAATAAAACCAAGCTCTACCTCATAATAATTCTGTCCGCTTATTAGTAATTAGACTATTGTTATAATGTTTGTTGGTATAATATTTGTTTGTGCATACACTTCGCATGATATCATTTCACCTTATTTGTGTTTGTAAGCATGCTAATACATTAAAACTTAAGAGGCCAATTTGAACTTTTACATGCTAAATGTCGTCCTACTTGTTTTGATTGGCGCTTAGAGAGTCTAATAGTCAACTTATATTTTATTTAAGTCTAAAACCTACCATTTAGCAAGTCCAATGCCTCTTGAACCTTAAGTTGGGACGCTAGGCACCTTTTAGGACGCTTACTTTTATCATTTTTCTTTTTTAGATCGCCTTAGTCTTTAAATAATAAATGAACCTAAGAAAAGGGAGGGTATGGATATTTAGGCCCTTTGGAAATTATGAAAGACGACTCGAGCAAAAAGCCGACAAATGAAAAAAATTATTATGAAATTGTCTTGGCATGCCGAATAAGCCAAGTGCTGATCCAAAAAGGGCAAATCTTACTTAGGTTTTCGCTTTTTCTTTCTTTCTTCTTTTCTTCTCTTTTCTTTTATTATGTATTTTATTTGGGGTAGTTAATTAATTAAAAAATATATTTCTTATATCTAATTGTGCATTTTCTGTCTTCTCGCTTATCTTCTTTTATTGCGTTTACGTTAATTATTTTATTTAAGTGTTTAGTGTTCCATTATTTTATCACTTAGTTTAAGTTAATTAATAATAATTTATAAAAATTAGCCCTTATTTGCTTAATTGTAACCCCCACATGAAAATATGAGATACGGCCGAGACCCACCTTTTGTGAACCTCGAAGGGTGCTTAACACCTTCCCATCGAGATAATTTGAACCCTTACCCGATCTCTGGTTCGCTTGACCTTTTAGATTAGAAGTAGGTAGGTTAGAATGGTGCCCTAACGCGCCTTTAATTCTTTAGGTGGCGAATCTTCTTTCATTTAATCAAACCCAAAATAGTTGTTAGGTCGTGCACTCAACCCGTTTTGCGAAAAAATGGGGCGCGACAGAATGACGACTCTGCTGGGGATATTAGGTTCTTACCATTACGTGTTTAATATTTTTATGTGGGGTTTATTTATTTGCCATCGTTGTTTATGTGTTCTTTCCATGTTTGATCCCCTTCCCTTTTCCTTACTTGCTTTCTTCCATGTTTAACCATTCCCCTATCCTTATATGTTTAATTTGTTTATTTATTTCGTATTTTATTTATTTATTTACCACTTTCCTTAAACTGCCTATGTGTTACCGCTTTCCAACCAAATGCTAATTGTTATACTGCTTTAATAAAGTGGCATTCCGTTCATACTTCCCCCAATTGGGATCCTCTACTCCTTTATTTTTATTTTTATCGTAATGTTGTGCCTTCGCACCTCTCACAATATTCCTCCAGAAAAATATCTTATATTAGAGAGATGGCATATGCATGGCAGAAGCGGATAGTTTTACTACCGTGTAACCATGTGCCTTCTCGCATAGAATACCTTCAGTCCTTGTCTATCCAACTCTTAAAAAGCTTAAGATAGAGCTATCCGTCCTTGATTAAGTCATGCATGCATAAACCTAGGTGGATTGACCCTTGGCGTCAACTCACATCTTTAGTAGCTACCCTATCGTCTAATGGGCCCCAACACCTTTTAGACCAATTGCATACTATGTGTCAATGTGATCATAATAATTAATTTAAGCCAAATTATGCCAAAATGGAGTTTAGAACTTGTCTGTTGTTTTGTTTGCAGAGTCATGACCACGCCTAGCTTCCCCAACACACAAATGGTTGTGAAAGTAGGTCGACTTCTGAAGAATTGGTGGATGAGTATTAAGAAAGACCGTGAATTGAAGGCTAACGCATTATTGGGGGGTCTGACATGCCTTTTAATCATTGCTCTCGATCGGTACATGATCATGGCTTTGCTGCAGTTTTGGGATCCCGCAAGACTGGTTTTCAAATTCAGAGATTTTGAATTAACCCCAACTATTGAAGAAATTGGTGGGTTTCTTGATCTTCCCTATCGAGACTGTCAAATGATCGTTCCTCACAAGCAGTCGCCGAAGAAATTCCTAAGGAGTCTGGGGTTGAAATCCAATCTAGAGCTAACTTGTTTAAACTCTGAATGGATTTCAATAGAGTTTCTACATTCGTGTTTTTGTGACGACGACGCTCACAAGAATTTTGACCAAGAATTTGCTTGCTCCGCTAGAAATTGGCAAAGGTATCGTCTACACGCTTTCGCCATTGCACTATTGGGCTCATTAGTTTTTCCCATGAAGGAAGGAAGAATCAGCACTACATTGAGTTATGTGGTCCGCATGTTAGCTCAAGCAAGAATAAATCCTAGAAAGACTATCGTGCCTATGATACTAGCAGAGATGATCAGGGCCCTATCCGCATGCGTCAAAGGTAAGAGACAGTTTGAAGGGTGCAATCTTTTATTGCAATTATGGGCCGTGGAACACTTCCACAAAAGAGACGACATGGTAGATATTATGAATGGGGTCGAAAACAAGACCTTCAGCCACCCTGATAGGATGAAGTTTTTTCGTGCTCTTATGGGAATGGAGGACTGGTTCAGATATTTGAAAGAGCGTTCTAGTATTCAAATTCAATGGAAGTATTACTGGTTGAGGTCTCATCGTGCCATAGTTAGAGGCCATGAGCTTTACTTCATTGAGCTTATCGGCCTGAATGGAGTTCAATCCTATGCACCGCTCCAAGTCCTCCGCCAGTTCAGCCAAATCCAAATGATACCCTTGCGGTCTCATATGGACCCTTACGCATACAATTTTGGGCCAAAAATCCCACAAGTTGACACCGTACTACAAAGGTGGGAAGGGGTAATAATCGTTGATACTCGCGAACAACACCCTTTTTGTACGCCTGAGTATTATGTGTGGATTCTGGAGGATGTTGAGCATAAAGACTTGAGTGAAGAGGGTCTTTCGGGTTTTGGTGATGAAAAGGAAAAGAAATGGGCACGCAATCTCCTAAATCATGACAATAACGTCACCCCGAAGATGAGGGAGCAGATTGTGCCCAACATTGGAGATCGACACCGTTGAAGTGTTTTCTTTATAGGCTTATTCCCTTATGTTATCCCTGCCCCTTAGTTTATTTTCCGTTTTTAATTACGTTATAATAGTTTGAAGTCCATGAATAAAAGTTTGCTTTCTTTAATTTTTACCTAACTCTAAACTTCATATTGGCAAATATCGCTTAAATTAATCATTTTGCATCACCTATTTGTCATCTTAGGCCTACCTCTGGCTCAATGAGGCTCCTAGCATTTAGGGCGTTTACTTCAAACAACGTGCTATTATTATACTATTATTCTAACATTCTAACATAGTTTTTCTGTTGATTTTATTTCTTTTCCCATTCTCAAAGGTTGATCTGTCTTTACATTCTGGCCCATACGAGATTAAAAGGGGCTCCTCCTTCTCCTCCTCTTCTTCCTCAAAGATCAAGTTATAAGACGAAAGGGAAAATGGTTGATAACAACAGCACAAATGAACGGGTAGAAACTTCTGAAGGGGGAACACTCTCCAATGATTTGATTCTCAGACTCGAGCGCAAGATCATCAAGTTAGAAGAAGAGGTGGCCCATATGCGTGATCTAGCCAAATTATCCCTCTCTCTCAGCACCCCTTTTGGGGAACACGCGGAAAACCTACCCAACCAAACCACCCTACCTTGTAACCCTCCACTCCATAATATAACTCCGCCTACCTCCACTCACCCCAATATTGTTCCACCATCTCACACTCACATACAACCAAACTCCACCCACATGCTTTCCCCAAATGCCCAAATTCAAATCCATCACTACTACCAACACAACAAACCATTTACCGCCGAACCAGCTGTCAACCATAATATACCCACCACACATACCAATGTTCCTGGAAGTCATACGCTTAACCCCATATATGTGAAGACTGCTCCCCTAACGTATGACGATCGCGAATCACAATCCTCCCAAAAGGATATTCTGATAAAAGCCGTGTCCGAGAGGTTGTATAAATTGGCTAGTAGAATGCAACACGTTGAGGGAAGCAAATGATTGGGAGGGCTAAGTTATGAGGATCTCTGCATTCATCCAGATGTTGAGCTGCCTGAAGGATATAAGCCGCCAAAGTTCGAGTTGTTCAATGGTATTGGAGACCCTAAAGCTCATCTACGCATGTATTGTGACAAGCTTGTAGGAGTCGGGAAGGACGAGAAGATTCGAATGAAGCTGTTTATGAGGAGTCTTACTGGGGAAGCCTTGTCATGGTTCATTGAACAAGACCCTCGCAAATGGGTCGAATGGGTTGATATGGCTACAGACTTTATGAACAGGTTTGGGTTCAACGTAGAGAACGCGCCGGACTGGTTCTTTATTCAAAATTTGAAGAAAAAGCCAAGTGAATCCTTTCAAGATTATGCCATCAGATGGAGGTCTGAGGCGGCTAGAGCCAGACCTCCTATGGAAGAGTCTCAGATGAAGGACTACTTTATTCGTGCTCAAGAACCCCAGTACAACGATAGAATGATACTCGTTGCTGAAAAGAGTTTCTCTGATATCATCAAGCTGGGTGAGAGAATCGAAGAAGGTATAAGAAACGGCACCATTATCAATTTGGAGGCTTTACAAGCCACCAATAAGGCATTGCAATCTGGCGAAATGTCTGAAATCGAAAAAAGAAAGAAGGGTCTGTGATGATGGCTCACGGTGTCAAAACTCCCTCTAAATACCAAATAACAACCCCTCCTCCTCCTCCTCAATATCCCACATCCTCATATCCCATACCTCCCTATTACCAAAATCCACCTCCACAATATCAACAGCCCAGCTATCCTGTCTATAATGCTCAACCTACCTATTTCCAATCTCCACCACCCACTCAACCACCAAACTACAAAAATAGACCTCCATTTGAAAAGAGACCCATAAAAACCTACACTCCCTTAGCCGAACCCATAGCTCAGCTTTACGAAAGATTGAAAGAAGCTGGCTATGTTACCCCAATCCCTGCTTTACCCGTAGATGTCCATGCCAAATGGTATGATCCCAACAAGGCTTGTGCTTGCCACTCTGGAATGAAAGGTCACACCACTGAAGCTTGTAGATCTTTGAAAGACAAGATTCAAAAGCTTATTGATACAAAAGCTATCCAGCTTAAAGACCCTGCACCCAATGTGGCAAACAACCCTCTCCCAAATCGCTAAGTGAATATGATAGAGGTCGATGATATGGTGGATTTAAAGGGATCCATTTGGTTTCTCAAGCCAGAAGAGATGACGACTGCCACGACCCAGACGCCTCTTGTAGTGCAAAGGCGTGCTCCTTTCGAAGTTGAAATTGCTACACCAAGACCTCCATTCACTATTGTTAGAGCTCCTCCTCCCGTCAAGTATAACACTCACGCTGTCCCGTGGGATAATGGAAAAGTGAAGGTAGAAGAAACAGATTTCGCAGCAGGAGTAACCAGGTCTGGAAGGATATATACCTCTGAAAACTTGGTTCAAGGTAGTTCTAGCAAGTCCAAGCCCCCGATCGTGGAATTGGAAGACCATAGTATTTGGAAGAAGATACAAGCTAAAGGGTATTCCATTGTTGATCAGCTGAGTAAAACTCCGGCCCAGATATCCATTTTGTCATTGTTACAGTCATCGGAGACTCATCGCAAGGCTCTTATGAAGACTTTAGGTAAAGCTTATGTGCCTACTGGCATCACTGATGGAGAGGTAGCCCAGATGGTTGGACAGGTGTTCGAGGCGTACAAAATATCCTTTCACGAGGATGAGTTACCAATCGAAGGAACATCCCACAACAAGGCTTTGTACATTACTACTCAATATCATAACAGAGTAGTCACCAGGGCCTTAGTTGATCCAGGGTCTGGTTTGAACATCTGTCCTCTCAGCACGCTGATCAGACTCGATGTGGATATTTCAAAGATCCAAACTTGGAAGATGAGCATGAGAGCATTTGATGGTTCTCAAAAGGGGATGATTGGAGAGATAACCTTGGACATGATCATCGGTCCTGCAACCTTTCCTATAGTCTTCCAAGTCATGGATATCCCTGCTTTTTACAACCTGTTGCTCGGCCGACTCTGGATCCATATGGCTGGAGCGGTACCTTCAACTCTGCACCAGTGTTTGAAATTTGAATGGGAACATGTGGAAGTAGTGGTCCACAGAGAACCATTTATGCAGTCAAAGGGAAAGATCACCTAGACGGAGAGATGTTCCATACAGTGGAGGTTGTTGGCAACATTGAAGTACAACCATGGTACAGCCAAAAGATCATAGATATGATGCAGTGGTTTGGCTTTGAATTGGGGAAAGGTTTAGGTCCTAGATTACAAGGAATAGTTGAGCCCATAAAACCCACGGTTCATTCAACCACTTTCGGGTTGGGTTATAACTACACTACTGAAGAATGGCTTGACTGGCAGCCGCCTACAGAAGGGTATTATTACCCATTGAAGAAGCCCATACCACCGTTGTCTCACTCATTCCGATCTGCCGGGTTCATGAGAAGCATCATTGATGAGCTACTAGAAGAGATGCAGGGCTTGTACTTAACCGAGAAGAAAGAGAAGAGCTGCAACGTCGTGATCAACGAGGAGGGGAAAGAGGAGCCTAGAGGAAGCAAAGGAGCAAAGGATGCTGTTAACAATTGGGCTTCAACTCCGTCCAGACCTCGCTGGGCCTCTGGGTAGCTTTGGAGAGCAATTTCATTTTAATTTTCAAACATTTCCAATAAATTAGTTTTATTTTAGCTTTCTCAAATATCGATGTTTTCAAACACCAGTTTTATGTTGAAACCTTTTAATAGGATACCTATTGTTTTATACTAAAAAAGAGTTTATTTATAAAGAGAGTCGACACTTAATTTTTCAAGAAAAGTTAATTTCAAAACGATTTAAAACAGAAAATCAATTTGAAATAACCAGAGGGGTTTCGGGGGTTCAATGTACATTTCGGAAAGGTGTTAGGCACTCAAAATTCCCACTAACTTGCGGTTGACCGACAACTTGAAAATATTTGGCTAATACGATAAAAATAGGCACACTTGTTATTTTAAGAAATAAAACACAAATAACTCAAAATGAGCATCTTTTGTAGATTATGAATTAAGTTTTAACTTTAAAATTGACAAACAAATAAGCAAGTAATACAATTAAACAATAGTAAAGAGAGAGAAAGAGATTTGGGCCCTTTGGGCCTGAATTGCTGTTTTTGAGCCTTGGGCTCAATTCCCATTTTGTATACACATTATGTATATCAGTGTATAGAGGCCGTATTTTGGGCCATTTTCATGTATATCGGACTGAATAACATATTTACACAGCCCACTTCAACTCCTGTAACCTGTAATTCCATTTTTAGACCTCGTATTCTTGTATTTTGACCTGTGGCTCAAAATCCCGTTTTTGTATACACATGCTGTATATCAGTGTATATCATCATGTATATCAGCCTTCTTCCCGCATTTTTTACTTCCAAAACCTGTATATTAGCTTCCCTTTCACCCGAGAAAGATTAAGGCTGACTCGAGAAAATTTAACTCGAGGAAATGAAAGAATGGAGTCCAAGGTGGACTCAGGTTGATGTCACATGCAAAGAATATAAAAGATAAAGATTAGAATGATTGAAAGGATTATCGAATCTAAAAAAGGGGAAATTATAGCAGGGCCCAAACACTAACAACATAAGAATCTATCAATATGACATGTTATAATGAGTGCAAATGTATGCACCAGTACACTAGTTAGAGAGGAAAATGTATTTCTCATAACCCAAATCTAATACAAGGATAGATATGAATCTTTAGAAAATACAGAATTTGAGCAAAATCAACACTCAATACACAAACACTTAGAAACAACATGACGGATGGCAACAACATACAATGGTCTCTCACTAAAAAAATAAAACGCATTATGTCATCTTTCAAACACGCAAAATATGTCTTAATGAGTGGTCGGTGATTAAATTGAACCAGAACCTTAGTTGAAACTAGAGACTAAAAAAAAATGAGGGCACGACTAAAAATAACATATGAGGTAACTAAAGAACTAAAATCCTACCCAGCTGGATGAGTCAAGATTCAAAGAGACTTAGGTGATTTCAATTAACAATGATCAAAAATAAAATGAACAGGGTAACTATAGGTAATCACATAAAAAAATGATACCGACACAGTGATACATATTTAAACATACCACACAATTCTGTAACATGAAATTTTACCAAATGACTTCAACAAGTACAGGTGAAAGAGGAGAATACCATATTTTAAGTTTTAAACTTTTAACAGAAGCATATCATAGTGTCATTTAGGAAATCCTCAATTTTAAAATAAATAACCAATTCTATTTAACTATATGGCAGGAATATGTTGCGAAAATGAGATAAAACTCAATGACCTAAAATAAGACAGCATAGTAGATATAAAACTATTTTCAACAAGATACAGAGAGGAGCAGAAGATCAACTTAACAGATTTGCTAAAACTCAAATTAAGATAAAAGAGCAAAACCTGGAACATGTTCAAACAATAAAAAAAAAATCAGATAAGAAGCAAACATGAGCTATGTGAATTTGAGTTAGGCTAAATAACCCATAAAATCCGAGAACACAATCAAACACCCAACTGTATTCTATATTCAAGAGCCAAAGAATCAAACTCAGAACATACTGAAACTACATTGAAAATATTTGAACGTAAAGCATAAGAGGCAGGAAAGAATCAAAACAAAAAAATATAAACTAAAGAACACTCAATTTTATACTACTAAACACCTAAAAGAAAGAAAAATGGGGAAAAAAAAAGAAACTCAAAGGGAATGTATTTACCTTCTTTGGAGCAGGAACTAGGAACAACGAGTTTAACCACGAAGCAACCTCCACTATCACAACAAGGTTTCGTTGGAGAGTTCTTAGGATTTTAAACACCAAAAGCTTTCCTCTAAATTCGGTCCCGGTGAAGCTATTTGAGTGGTTCTTAATCTCCAAAATCTCTCTATTTTTCGAGGTGAAATTGTGCTATTCTAATAGAGTAAAATGGGTAACATGTGTTCTTTTTGAATTCCCCCAGCCCCGCCCCCTCTAAACAGTGAAAGTGAGGGTTTAAATAGGCAAAAGATTGGGATTGATTTTAGGGAGAAATCGGGAAGAAAATTTTGGATAAGAATTGAATTCGAAATTCAAATTCTCTTGGAGGATAAGGTTGACAACTCCAAACGTACAAATCTCCAACGGATTTGAAAGGAGGAACATTCATTCGGAGATGAAGGACGAAGAAGCACCGAGATTGAGAACCTGGATTATTCTCTAACGTTCTTGTACGAGAGGATAAGAACAAGAGAGGGGAGGCGATGAACTGGGCTGCTCGCACGAGCTCAGGTCGATTTCTCGCTGGATTGGGTTCGCGAAGAAGAAGACGCGTACATGGGTCGTTTTTACGTGTATTGTTGTATGGGTTATTATGTTGGGTATTGCTGGAATTGTATTGCTAAGGTGGGCTAATGTATTGGTGTTGGAATCAGTTGGTTGTGTGCTGAAAGTTGGCCCAAGATTTGGTCTTAAATTGGGTATAACGTGAGGTAAAAGATGGCTAAAATCGTAATAAAGATATAGCCAGTAAATTTCAATTGTAGCCAAATTGAATTGATTTGGATAAAATTGGCTAGCAATTAAATAAGATGAATTAATATCAATTAATTAACAAGCTTCTTAATCATAACAAAAATAAAATAATTAATTTAATTATAAACCAAATGACTTTAAAATTATTATTATGACTCAAATTAAGCTAAATTAATAGAATAATTAAGATAAAATCTTTTTGAGGTTATTTTTCGAATATTTATAAAAATATACTAATTATATAAAATTATATCTAAAAAAAATTATATTTATCATTTAAAATTTATACAAAAGACTCAAATTACTTTTAAAAACTTGAAATATATTTTGAATTTCACAAAACTAATTATTTTAAATCGTTTGAAATTAAGAAGCTCAAAAACTAATTCATATCGTGGAGGTCCAAAATTGGGTGTCAACAACTATTCTTTATAGTAATCTTATTCAATTACCGATAGTCAATGCATATTCGGATGGAACCATCCTACTTTCGAACAAATAAAATCGGAGCACCCCATGGTGAGATACTCAGCCTAATGAAACCCTTATCCAATAAATCCTTCAATTGGTCCTTTAATTCATTAAGTTCTGCTACGTTCATACGGTAAGGAAGAATAGAGATAGTCACCGTATCTAGGAGAAGGTCAATACCGAAGTCTATTTCCTTTTTGGGAGGAATACCGAGAAGATCATTGGGAAACACTTCCAAAAACTCATTTACAATCCAAATTGACTCAAAAATAGGGGTTTCTGAATCTATATCCCTCACTCGAACAAGATAATAAATGCAATCCTTAGAAATTATTTTCTAGCCTTTAGGCAAGTTATGAACTGACCCTTAAGAGCAGAATTTCCACATTTCCACTCTAAGATAGGTTCATTCAAAACCTAGAACATGACCAATCATGTCCTACAATCTATGGAAGTATGACAAGAATGAAGCCAATCCAATCCAAGAATAACATCAAAATCTAACATATCAAGCTCTACAAGATCAACATGAGTGACTATGAGAAACAGAAACAGGCAATTTCTATAAACTCTTTTAGCAACAATGGAGTCACCAACTGGCATAGAGACAGAAAAGGGATTAGAAAGGATTTCAGGACCAACATCAAATCTCATGGCCACATAAGGAGTAGAAAATAACAAGGTAGCACCTGGATCAAGCAAAACATATATATCAAGATGAAAGACTTTCAACATATCGATCACAACATTCGGATAACCCTAGTGATCGTGTTGAGTCTGATGTGCATAAAACATATTCTGATGAGGAGCACCTAAATCAAAACCACTAGGCTGAGCTTGCCTACCATCCTTTCCTTTAGTAGCTTGCAACAGACAATCTCTCATCATGTGTCCACTCTTCCCATAACCATAGAAAGCATCTGTATCGGCTAAGCATTTTCCCAAGTGACTCTTGCCACACTTTTGGCAAGCGGAAATAGAAGATCCATTTCCACCACTTCCTTGAGGCTTAGGGTTAGATACCCTATCTTTGTGGAAATTAGGAGCCGGAGAATTTAAAGAACCTTGACTGAAAAACTTTTGTCAAAATTGAGGATGACCAAATCCATACCGGACCTAGAATGAGAAAAGTCACCATCACCGGTCCTTGTCCTCTTTGACTCCCTAGACTTCTCTTTTAGTTTTTTCTCTTTAATTTGTTGGGCATGTACCATCAAACGAGAGATATCCATCTCCTTAATCAACATGGCGGTTCGGCACTCTTTGACCACCATTTTGGACACATCCGACACAAACGTACTCATCTTTGCCCTAGAGTCGGCAACCATAGTTGGGGCATACTTAGCCAATTAGGTAAACTTCAAAGCATACTCTTTCACACTCATATTTTCTTTACGAAGATTAATGAACTCAAGCACCTTTGTCTCTCTCATCTCAAGATGAAAGAAACGATCAAGAAAAGCTCATTTGAATTTCTCCTAGCCAAGAGGATCCGCATCAATAGTCCTCTCTTTCTTCCATTAATTGAACCAAACTTAAGCAACACCCTTGAGTAGGTAAGCATCCATTTCCGCCCTTTCCACCGTTGATACTCCCATAATCTCCACTATCTTGTAAATCTCATCAACAAACTCTTGAGGATCCTCATCAACTTTCGACCCATGAAACTTTGAGGGATTCATCCTAGTGAAGTCCCTCACCCTTATCACTGCCATACCCACATTTAGGTTCATGGAAGCAATGGCCTCTCTATTAGCTTGGGCCGTCACAGCTTGAGCCAATACTTGGAAAGCGGCTCGGAATTCGGCATGAGTCACTTGCTTGGCCAAAAGATCGATTGGATCTTGTGGAACCTTGTGCTCCACATTCCTTCTTACGTTAGCTCTTCGAGAAGGCATATCCAGAAAAACATTGGACAAGAGTTAGGAGAAAAACCTTTATAGATATGAACTATATCGCACGACTTTAGAGTAGTGAAAGAAGTGAAAATTTCTAAATGCTTTGTAGCCTCCTATTCATAAATGTGGCATGCTTCACACTCATGAACAAGACTCTACTCAACGTGGCTTGTCAGACATCCTAGAATCTTTTTAAAACCTGATGCTCTGAATATCAAATTTGTCACGACCCAAAGTACACCCTAGACGTGACATGGCGAATAAGACCCCAAAAGATCTTAAACAAGCCACTTGATATAAGTATGACATAAAATAAATACAACAAGAGAGAATAGGCAACATAAGTCTCATATCATATAAGAATTGTAAACATAAGCGCGGAGTACTAAATTGTGTCTAACATAGTCTAACATCATAAAAGTGGTTGGGACGTAACATATACACCACGTACAAGTCTGAAATGAAAAGACAATAGAGGAACTAAAATATCAATGATCTTGTCCTCAGAGCATAAGGACTCACCAATCCAATGTGCTAATAGAACAATCCAAGCTATCCACGAGCGAGAGGAGGAACGTCAGACCCTATATTAATATAGGCACAAATATGCATTAGTACTGTGAATGTACTAAGTATGGGAAAATGCATAAAAACATAGGCATACTCATATGAGAAACTTTAAACATGATATGTATGACCAAGTAAAACGTGATAAAAGCCGTTTAAAGAAATCATAAATCATTTACAAGGTCAATGCATACTTAAATCCATTTGAAAACTTTCATAAAGCCTTTGAAGAAAACATAGTTCATTTGTGGGATATTTACTGTTAACCAACAATAAGAC
Source organism: Solanum appendiculatum (assembly GCA_018342035.1). Lineage (NCBI taxonomy): Eukaryota > Viridiplantae > Streptophyta > Magnoliopsida > Solanales > Solanaceae > Solanum > Solanum appendiculatum. The sequence goes on along the minus strand of JAGDQO010000520.1, from coordinate 124,470 downwards.
CATGTGAGCTATAACATGGAGTTCGAAATGACCCTCACACCGAAAAAGAGAATCTACTTGATAAGGTAGAACTCTGTCACATTCATTCTTTGCTAAAGTGGATCCACTAGCTTAGGTCATTTAAGACAATCTTATGGAGGCACTTAGTTTGGGACAAGAAAATTGCTACTAAAGACCAAACCTCTACTAGCAATAGGGCCTCAATTCCAAAGTCCTCTCGGTGCTAAGTAAATCCCAACGAAAAAGACATAATCATATTGATATCAAAATACTTGGAAAGGCAACAATTAAGACTACCAATCCAATCATAAGTTCATATTAGAGTAGTTCCTTTCAAATCATGATTTTGTAAAACTTTTATAGTAAACACTCACCTTTCTAAGCACCTAAATCATGATTCCATTCAATTGTGAGAAAACCATTCACAAATCATTGACACTTTATCTTAAAAGCATCCTTTGGTCATAAATCGTCCTTTTCGTAAGCATGCATAAATCCTTAATCAAATTCATGATCATAGTTCATACTTTCATAGGCATTGTTCATAATTCAAGTTTATAAAATAGGCATAGGAATGGGTCCCTATAAAATCAATTGAAATTCATGTAACTGAATCAAATCATGCATAATAATATTGAATATAAGCAATTGAATCACAATAATTAGAACCCATGGAGAATTGCATGAAACTCTAATGGAATTGGGTGAAATCAACTTAGGAGATTGAGATTCTTTTGGGACCCAATGGATGAAAGGGATCCATTGGTGAATTCCCACATATCTTGATAACCAAAGCCCTCAGAATGCAAGTAGAATGAGACCTTGAAGCTCGAAACCCTAGCTCTTCATCTTAGAACTCTTGAGAGAATTTTGGAGAAGAAGACTTGAGAGATTTTGGGGAAGAGTGAATGAGAGGATTTAGGCTAAGTTTGAAGGGTAAAAACAGTTATAGGGGTAGTTATAGGGCCAAAATGACATAGTTTAGGGATTAATTAGGTAGGAAAAGACAAAACACCCTTAATTAAAAACTGTTGGAGGATCCTACGGTTTGGACCTATAGTTCATAGGACCTCTTACGGACTATACTAGTCAACCGTAGACCCAACTACTAGAACCTGAAATCCAGCCAACTTCTCACGAAACCTTCTTACGGATCTTTGACCATTCTATGGTCCATAGACCCCTTCCGTAGACCTCATGTTCAAGCCACAAATTTCACTAAGTCTGGATTACTCTTACGGGTGCCTCCTACAACCCGTAAAACACTATACGACTCGTCAAACCCTTTTGTAGACCTGAGGTCTCAAACCACTTCTCTAAATCAACTCTATGGGCGCTTCCTACGACCCGTAAATTGCGCTAAGATTTGTTATGTTCATTCAGGTCAACTTATTGGGATTTGACATTCTCCAATTTCATAAGGTCACTTCTACAACACCCTTCTACGGTCCGTAGACCTCCTTCCGGGTCGTAGACTGATCCGTAGACACTGATACCAGGTCAGTTTCCTACAACTTTTCAACACAAATTCAACTTTCAATTTCTGAGGTGTTACACATCAACACAAGCAGAATGATGCCCATAAAGCAACAAAGAGAATCGAGCCCAAAATCGGATAAAAAATAGGCTCGAGGGACCTATTCATAGAATCACCAAATTGACTTTGTCATTAGGTCCGCACCAGCTCAAGAAAGTTGTGCCCTAAAAATGGGCACAATCTGAGCTTAATCAAAGCTAAAACAGCTCCAAGATTAATCTAGCTCAAGAACACTGAATTCAAACTAAGAATGGAGAAATTATGAGACTTACGGGTTTTAAAGCACGAACAACAATCCCAATAATGCTATGCAGCTCAAAGACAATAAAACTACTGCAATCACCTTAATTCCAAACTCCAACTCTTCTCCTTTTCAACGAAAGAATGAAGAGATGATACAACTACATCGATATCGCACCGGTGGAAAAGACTCAAAGAAGCGATAGTCAATAGTCAGCTCGTGGGAGCGGACTTAGCTCCACAAGCGCGGGGTCGCCGAACTTCAGGAGTGAGGTATGCTGGCTTCCTCAGATAAGCTTCTGTAGGAGTGGCTCCGCAAGGGCGGTTGCACCAGCAATTGATGCATTAGCTACTTGGGATTAAAGTCTCAATTCTAACCTTCGGAATTCGATCGGGGTCCAATCAACGCAAATCGAATATGCTATCTAATTAGAAACAATATTTCAAACTCAACAGACTTGTCAAAATCTCCAACGGATCGATAAAAAGTGGGTCCCACAGTCCAAGCTCCATTTTAACTAAAATCATAAGATAGTCCAAAATGAGTTCGGAAGCTTTAGGACCCACACCAAAGGTCCTTCTAGATCAAACTAGACGTTTCAGAGCTAACGAAATAATCAAAATCACATTCCGAAGTCGTTTTCCTGAAGTTTTAACCGAAGTCAAACAAAACTCTAGAAGCTCCAAAACACATAAACTTGTAAAAAAAAAGTCAAATTAATTGTTTGGTGACCATCATGTCAGTCCCAGAAAGTCATAAATGACTTGTAATAACTATAGAAAAGCTCTAAATACTGAAAACACCATAAAGTAAAATAAAAAGACCTAGAAAGCCATTACAGTGAAAAACAAAACATACAAAATAAAATGAAAAGACAAATGTATCCTAATAATGATTTTTAAGAACTACAGAGAAAAAAATCTCACGTTAAGGACATTAGTACTTTATTAAAAGAGGAGGAAACACTAATAAAATGAAAATAACCTTGACACATTGAGTAATTGAAATATAACACCCTTTTCTTTTCATTTGTTGAAAATTCACAGTAAAAAAAATAAATTAAATATTCTATCTGAAACAATCTATGCCAAAAGATATAGAGAAAATATCAAATTTCAAATTAATAAAGATGAAAAGGAAAAATGTTTTTATTACCATAAGATGAGAGATCTTCAAGAAACAGCATACGTCAATAAGATGAGAGATGTTCAAAAAACAACATATGTCAATTAATGGATATTCAGTGTAGTTGAAATCAAATGTGAATCCATGTGAAAAAATAATGACATCAAATTACAAATGAATAGTCATCAAACAAATAAGTACCTAGAATTTCTCTAAGCAAAGCAATTCTCTTCCAATTTTTAATATGACTTAGTCGACATATTTGTTTACGATTTTGTAAGTCACTTTTCATAATTAGTTTTACTTGAAAAGTTGTGACTATTAATAGGAGCATTAAGAAGTTGTTTTAAAAATAAAAAAAATTAAAAGTGAGTATTTACATAAAATAAAATTTAGGCAATTTAACTTGTAAGTTAGGAACTTTATGCATTGAATGTAGTATAATTTTAAAATTAAAATTAAAATTGAGTATATACATAAAATAAGCTTTTAAGGCAATTTACCTTTTAAGTTAGGGACTTCATACTTTTACTATAGTATAGAAGTATAAATAATTTATACATATGAATTTATTCAGTACGATACTTTTTTTATTTATTTTTATAAAATTTAAAACCTACTAATTAATTATTCGGTGTGATTATGTCACGACTCAACCCACCGGACTGTGCGGACACCAACTATAGTACCTAGATAGGAGAACCTTCAGCACCTGATTTGATCAAACAAGCGAAAATTAAAAAAATACTGCGAAATTGTTTTAATACCTTAAAGATTTATACAAGCATTCAAATTTTAATAAATCCCTTTTTACAACACTGAAAATACTCCCCAAGGAACTAGTCCAAACAGGTACAAGAGCTACTAAAAGAGTATAGTTTATACAACAAAATAAGACATAACTGCCATCATAAGGAAGGAAAAATGGAAGCTATCAGAAAACATCATCCTCTTCAACTATGAAACATCACTGACCCTGCAACCAGATTATATCAAGTGGCATAGCAAAAGTAGTATCAGTACAAACAACATGTACTGGTAGGCATCATCGACCGACCTGAATCTACCACATAATATAGAATAGACATTCAGAAATAATCATGCAATATAAATGTTACACCACCCCACTTTTCTATTCACATACGCTTGACCATCCCAGAAAAATGCCATAACTAATGTGCCTTGATCTCATACCACTTTGTTACTCCACCATAGTGCCAACTCATAACCTAACCCTTCTGCCACATAAACATCCACAAATACAAGACCATCACAATGTCAAATCATAGCCTAACCCTTCTACACATTAACATCCACAGATACAAGACTACCACAATGCCAAATCATAGTTTAATCCTTCTGCCACATTAACATCCACAAATGTAAGACTACCACAATATCAAATCATAGTTGTAACACCTCGGACTTGGAAAATGAAGGAAACTAAAATTTTGGGTTGCAGGCAGTACCTACGGTTGGTAGAAGCTCCTACGGGCCGTAGATGGCAACTGTAGGAAGGGGGGAAATAAATTCTTCAAAAAAAGTCCCAAGGTCCTTTGTACGGTTCACCAGGATGGCCCATCACCCTATCTACGAGTCGTAGGTAGGTCTCGTAAGTCACTCCCAGACTTAGTAAAATTTTAAGGCCTAAAGTTGGTTTCTACGGTTGACATGTACGAACTGTAGAAAGACCTACGAGCCGTACATGGGTTCCGTGAAAATTTGGTTCAAATAATAGTTTCTAAATCTTTCTACGGTAGACCAGGACGGTCTGTAGGACACCGTTGATGGGGGTTCGTCAGTTAATTTTAAGGGGCTTTTGGGTCTTTTCCTAATTGTTTTAACCCAATACTATATCGTTTTACCTTCTACCCTAAGCCCTATATAAAGGTTTTAAACCCCCAAATTACCCATTCACAACACATTTTCCTAATTTCTCAAAACTTGGCCAAATTCATCTTCCCAAATCCTCTCAAATCTAAGGAAGAAGAAGAAGAGCTAGGGTTCCATTCAAGTCTCCATTTTCTTGGGCTTAAAGGATCAAGTTATGTGTGCATTCACCCATGGAGTCCTTTCCTCCATGGGTCCCCAAAGATTTCAATTCCCTCCAATTGATCAAATTAGAGTTTCAATCCAATGGATGTGAGCTTCTTCCAATTATGATTGATTATGATTAATTAAGTATTCTAATGCATAAATTGATGTTAACCTATGATATTTAGTTGAAATTGCATTGACCCATGCCCAAATTATGATTGTCAACTATGATCCTATGATGAACCCATAAATTATGAATTATGAATTTATGAAGATATGCATGTTTTCATGAAGCTATTGTGAATGAATAGATGATGCTTTGAAAGGAAAGTATTGACGCTATGGTGAAAGGATTTCTCACTTACTATGATGATCATGATTGTGAAAGGTGTTTCTCACAAATGAATTCACATGGGTGAAAGGTTTTCTCATCTATGTTGAATTATGTTTAAGGAGCTATTATGTGTTTTTGATCATCAAAAGTATGGATTGGTATTGATCATTGTCTTTCCCTATGTTAAATTGCTATTTGACACTTTATCTATTCCGTTGGGATTTAGACTTAGCACTGAGAGGGCTTTGAGGTGGAGGCTCAAATAGGGTAGTCTCTAGTAGCAACCTCTAGTCCCAAACTACGTGCCCCGTAGGATTGTCTTAAGTGACCTGGCTAGTGAATCCACTTTAGCAAATGATGATATGTACGGATTCTACCTTGGCAAGTAATTCCTTTTTCGGTATGAGGGATATACCGAATTCCATGATATAGCTCTCATGGCCTTATTGTCGGTTTAAGTTGTAATCCCACAAAAATGACTACGTTTCTTCAAAGCTTTTCCTATGTCCTTTATGCTAATGTATTTGACCATGTCTTATGATCTTCATGTCATTTTTATTCTCTTCAAAGCTTTTAAATGTTTTATTATGATCATGCCTATTCGATTTAAGTCATTTTTAGTATCATATTCATGTTTATGCATATTGCCTCATACTTTGTACATTCCATGTACTAATGCATATTTGTGCGTACATTATCTCATGAATGTAGGGTCCGACATTCCTACCTCACATACTCATGGCTAGACATCTATTTTGGTGCTTCAAGTGATTGGTGAGTCCTCATGTTCCGAGGACCGAGAGACTTTTTAGCTTTATGTCTTTTCGTTTCATACTTTGTATGTGATGTATGGGTTATGTCCCAATCACCTTTCCTATGATGTATTAGATGGCTTTGAGACTTATGATTAGACTTCCGCTTTTCATCAAAATCTTTTATATGAAATGCTTTCTTTGAACTCTTTAAATTCTATTATCTTGTATGATGTATGCTAAGTGACTTGTGTGAGGCCTCTCGGAGTCCTATACGCCATGTTACGCCTAGGGTATACTTTGGGTCGTGACAATAGCCTAAATCTTCTACCACATTAATATTCACGAATACTAGGCCATCACTAGCCCTATTAACCAACCTGCTATCATTTCTCAATTTCTTATGATCACTTCTGGTTCTTGATAGAACAGTAAATGAAATTGGCACCTTAGACCCACTCATCCATATCAAGACTAAACCCAACACCATTTATAAAATCAAGTTCAACATGATAATTAAGAAGCACAATTAGAAACAACTAAGAACTGAGTCCCCATAAATTCAATCCAATAATTGAAATAATTATTGGGAAAATTACCCCTAAGCACTGAATTTGTCACAACAAATGACATACCTCTATCATCAAAAGTAACACATAGCCCGGACTCCCAGTCCTTACTCTGACTTACATGATTGCATACAAATTATATCTGAGATCAACTCACCTTTCAAGTAATCTGGATCACTCACGGATTCAACATGAAACAATTATATTATGAAAAAGTAAATTAGGTCCACTCATGGAACCATAAACACATACTTGGTCCTCTCACGTAATCCAAAGTCAAACTGTTAGTGTACCGGCATAGTACCCGAGACATCTGTAGTTAATGTACCGGTGTGGTATCCGAGCCAACCATATGTGGATATCTACGTACCAGGTGTGGTATCCAAGTCAACCGTTAGTATATACCAGACGTGATATCTGAGACAACCGTGGAGATATTTTGTATTAGGTGTGGTACCCGAGCCAACCATCAAACACAGAGCATCATGCACAATCACAAACATCATGAACAATAACACTTGAAATCACAAGTCTCATAACCAGTTCATTGCATGAGATTATCAACATGTTGTCATTACATATGCTTCATTATGATTTCCCCATTATGCATACACAAGTGATACAACAGGCAGTAAACATGCATGCCTATATATATTGGATAACGCCAACCATTCTAACAGTGTACTCAACGCTAAATAAGAACTAGAGCACCACCCCTAGCTATTATCTCTTCTCCCACCTTAACAACAATAAACAACAACCTATAACCATCTAGACTCTATGCCCGAAGGCCTATGCATATCATCTCCGAACATCTACAAGATATAATGTGGTAAAACGGGTTTGAACTACTCAAATTAAGGAAACTTAGCCTACTTGGGCGCCAAGCAATTGCTGATGAACCTTGCCCTTGAATTTTGACTCTGCGGGAGCAGCCTATGATGAACAAGCACTGGAAATCCTTAGGTTTTCACCTTTCTTGCGCGGTAGTTCTTCCCCTTCATTGCTCCCTTGCCTCAGGTGTATTTGGAGGGTTTTTGGTGCATTCCTCATCTATTTTCTCTTTTCAAAAGTGGGAGAAAAATAAAAGACGATGCATTAATTAGGTTATATAATTTTGTTATCCCGCTATAGCACCTTTCAAACCGCTATAGCGGCGCTGCCATAGTGGGAAGCCTTCCGCTATGGAGGGCTGACGTCAGCCTGATCCAAAATTGTCTTGTGCTCAAATTAAATTCTTGCACTGCACTTCAGCACTTTTGGGACCCCACACCGAGATGCCCTTTAGTAACGATGAATAAAGTCGTTACAGATTATATTTTTTTATTGAAACAAATAGTTTATTTAAGAAAAAAACTCAATAATCATTTTGATACGATTCAGTTAAGTCAATTTTTATGAAAGCATTAACACCTGAGTTCTTGTACATAATTAATATTAATGCAAGTGTTTTCAGCGACCAGATTTCATCACTACTTTAACACTGCCAATCAATGATACTTATTGGTTACACATTATTTTGTTTTCATTTTACACTTGCTACACTTCTTTTTGGGCACATGTCCAGATCCATGCACCAGTGGTGTATGACGAAGTATTTTGAGTCTGTAGCTGTTCGCACAGAGATTAATTTTGAGACAAGTTTCTTGACTTATCCGCAACACATGATTTCCTTCTTTTATCTTTTTCATTGTCTTTACTATTTCTAGACAATTACACCTTACTATTTTCAGTCCCGTAAACTCTTTAGATAAGTATGACTCATGAATAACATAGAGGCGTATGACTGTGATTCGTTTTTACTTTTTTTCTAGAATTGAACTTCAGAAAATACGTTTTGAAATTCAACTACAAATTTCAAATATCATTTTAATCTAAAAATAAGAACTATTTTTTTTAAAAGTTCACAATAAAACATAACCAAACATACATGAATTTGAGTAGATCAAGATTGTGGTTTCGTAAATCAAATACTTTACTAAAAATAGATCCAAGAGGCAGAACTTGGGTTTTGGTCATTTTCATTTTTCTACAAAACCCTTTCACTTTCCAGTCTTTTCACTATTTTTCACTAGTAGCACCGTCTTTGTTTCCAAGGGTTTCCTCCAAGGGTTTAACTTTCCCCCAACAAATTTTCTACCATGGAAACGCCTTCTTCCCAGCCCAAAAGGCGTGGCAGGCCAAAGGGTTCTGCTGCCAAATCCAAAGACGAAAGAGAAAAGGAACCTCACAGTTCCGGCAAGATGAGAGGTAGTGCTAGCAAGAGAGCTGCTGCTGTCGACGAGGAGTATGTTCAGTGGAAGTCACTCGTTGCTGTGCTTTATGACTGGTTCGCTAATCACAACCTCATTTGGCCTTCGCTCTCTTGCAGGTATATATGTCTCTTTTTTTCTTTCTTAAAAGTATATTTGGTATGTTGTACATTTCTAGAACCTCTGCTTTTCGGTTTTTGTTGCTTTAGGAGTCCTTGTTATGTGTATTCAATGTGTGCTTGCCGGAGTCTGTTTGCAATGATGTTTGATTACTTTAAGTCTAGGATTTAACAACCTTTGCTCTTTGGTTTGTCTTGGCCCATGACATTAATGGCAGATGAGGGTTATTCATGGAGAAGCTCCCACATTGCCTTCTTGTTTCTGTTGAAATGTTTGTGATACACTTTTTCCCTTTTTTCAATTGGGAAGATATAATCAATTTGGAATCTGGTGGTATCAGTTTTATTAAAAGGAAAAATAGCAAAAGAGAAAAATAAACAGAAAGTGAGAAGAAAGACGTGAAGTATACATTACTCGATTCCAACACAAGCACTGTTATATATATTTATTAATCGCTGAATACAAGCTACAACATAAAATATGCACAACAAAATAATTTATCGCTGGATGAAAACACCAACAAAATAAGTAACTTATGAAAAATTCAAGATTGCAAACATATATGAATTTGGTCCTGTAATGCAGTGCTGTCAAAGGTGCGCCTAAAGCGCACTTACAACAACAATAAAAATAAATGCAATAGCTAAAAACCTGAAGTGAGGCTCAAAACGCGTCAAGCGTTTTGCCTCATTGATGTGCACTTCAATGTCGTCATTAAGGCTCTGAGACAATTTTTTCCTTGCAAATAAGTGTTTCCTAAAGAGGCGACATTAAACAATTGACATTTCACTTTATCGTAAAAAGAATCAATTTCTTTGTCCACATATTTGTTATTCATGTGTGTGTGTATATATATATATTTTGTTTGCACCTTTTTTCATAAAAGCATGCTTTATTTTGCACTTTGCGCTTAAAGCCCCAACGGACCTTAGAGCTTTTTTGTGTCTTTGCTTTTGATAACACTCCACCGAAGGGCATTGTTACATGAGTCGAAACTTGGTGGATGATGTGTTTGTCCCTCTACCCTTCTCCACCTAAAGGCTTTTGTTTGTGGAGAGTTCAAATTCGTATAGTGCATTTAACTCATATATCATGCATTATGTTCTTACCTCTAGACTAGAGCCCTGGTGGCATAACTAATTTCAAGGTTTCAACATCTAATATACGTAATGCAGGTATTTGTCCAGCTCCTTTTTCATGAGGTTAAAAGAATTGATCGTTTCACATTTGGATCATTTTCTGCGTCATTGTTTGAAACGAACTTCTCAAAAGCACGTGATTCCTCTCATGTCACATTGCTTCATCGCTTTAAGCTACAAAGCGATAGTCCTCAATAACACTGCCTAGGCCATTGTTGAACTGTCATCTGTAGTGGATAGTAGGTAGTTTTTCTGATGTTGAATAAGTAAAAATTTAAGAGAGTAGTAATATGGATATTTGCAAAACCTGTCTGAGTAAATAATTTATATGACATAGATTCTCTGTTTGCTTTCCTTAATTCAATGTAATCACTGTAGTGACTGAGTTTTTGTAACTGTTCGTAATTACCCCGGCCAACATCTCCTGTTTTGCTGGGAAGTTTCTTCAATAGAATTTTAACCCTTATTCATTGAAAAATAAATAGGCCTACTAAATACCTAAATACATGGTGCCACTCTTTACTGAACTGTTTACACTAGAGGTTGACTTTATGAACATAATTGGGGGATGTTTTGGACTTGGGATCAGTAGATGGATTTTTGTTTTTTGTGGCACATGCTTCAATTATTTGAACCACTTTGTTGGATAAGAACTATGTGTTGCTTCTTATTGTTTGCTAGGCATTGCTAATGCTTTGATCTAGGAGATATGTCAGCTAATTTAGTATATTGTTGTGCTCAGTGGCGGACTCAGGATTTTCACCAAGTGGGTTCAATATATAAAACGGAAAAATAAATTCGCAAAGAAGCGAATAAAATAACAACAAAACAAAGTTTGATTAATTAAAATATATTATCAAAATTGTATTTTGCGAGTTTTCATTTCTTGAGTCCTATTCATAGTACTATCATTGGAAATACTATTAAATATTTTTTTTGCTATATGAGGCACCCACTCATGAAGTCATCGTCCATTCGATTTCGCAATTTTTTTTACGAAAGTACCCTCCACAAATATGATGGAAAAGATGTGGAAAAGGTTTTGACGAACAGTTGTGTCTTTAACCATGTTAATGCATATATTAGAACTCATTGCATTACTAATACCATGAATTTCCATGCACTAGCTATATGCGCCTTAATACCAAATAGAGTGTATAACTAATACAAGCAATATTAGTTATACACAAGTTGAAAAATATACCAAACAAGGTACTAATAATGCATAAAACTAATACATGCATTATTTTTTCTAATATACTCTACTAAATGATCCCTAGGTTTTGATCTTTTGGGAATTGGGGACTATTATTCCTTTTTAGATTGGAATTGGGAACCTTTTTTATTTTATTTTAAGTTAAGTTATATTATATTAAAAAATGGTTTTGGGGCAAACTACAGAAAGGGGCAAAAGGACCGAAGGGGTTTAATGTTTAAAAGAAAAAGTCAGCTAATTTGTAGTTTGTGTGGTTCGAACTTGGGGTCCATTTTTAAAAATTGAACCCACTTTGCCACTAGGCTAGGCGTTGCTCTTTGTTCTAGTGGAGTAAAATGTTAATATATAGCAATATTGTTTAAAAAACAGATTATATATGTATGTATATACGGTGTAATTTTTTAAGGAAGTGGGTTCATATGAACCCTCTTGCAACCATGTAGGTCTGCCCTTGGTTGTGCTGTTTCAGATTTCCTTTTGAGTTTTGGCTTGCTGATTTCAGTGACTTGGCTTTAATGTACCTCTACATCAATCTAGAAAGCTATAATTTTTCATGAGCGGTTTAAAATAATGAAGTTACTTATAAAGGTTATTGATATCTAGTTTCTTAAGATGAGATGGATTTTGAGGCAACAATTGCTACAAATTTGTAAAATAGGGTAATAGTGTAGATTGGTAGTTATTGCTTTCAAAATTTTTAAAGCAGTGCTTACAGAAATGTGGAAACGCAATCTGCTGTTTAATGAAGTGTGATATTTGACTTATTTTAACGCTGGAGTTAATTCAATAAATTCTTAGTTGAACTGCTCACTTTTGGAAGTTTTCGCAATTCATTAATGTAGTGAATCCTCATGTAGGGGTATAATTGTCCACTAATTATCCACGGTGAAACCCTTGTTTATATATCTCTTTTTCACTTTGCCTCCCCATCTGCCTCTCCATCTGAACAAAGATTGTTCAAAAAATAAGTTGTAAATGGTCAATTTAGGATGATTGGAGGTTGTTTGATGTTACTAAATCAAACAATATTTTTGTCTTGTGCAAAGTATTTCGTATGAAGGTTTTTTAAGTTCTTCATCTCTTACCCGTCCAAGTTTACTTTGGGGTCAAATGGGCTAAAAAATGGGTTGGGTCTTGACCCGCCCAATTTGACCCGCTTAATCTCAATAATTTTAATATATTGATATTTAACTTTTATAACCACAATTTGAATTTCAACTCAAGAATTTTTTTTTAAAAGAGTTACAAATGGATTGATAAATCCTAAAAGATATTAAATAGATAATAATTCATACCTTCAAAATAAAAAATATATAGATAAAGGGAGACAAAGTGTTATTTTATTAAAATATACTCTCAGGCACTAATATCGACGTGATGGCTTAACTCGATATTTCTCCCTCTCCCCTCCTCCGGTGATCCTTCTGATCACCGGAATTTACCTTCACCTCTCCCTCCTTTTTCCCTCCTCATCTCTTCATTGCTAACACTCGATGGAAAATACTATATACTTTGCTGTTGGATTTAAGTCCTACGATGTCACAAGAACATCCGGAATAGCAGGTGACTGGTACGACTGGACAGAAAGAAGCAAGAAAGCCGTCACGAGAACAACTTTCAACGCCAAAGCAATGGAATGGATCTCTCAGACTCTGAGGGAGGCCTCAAAGACAAAGGGGAATACGGTGCGAAGATGGAAGGAAAAGGATGTTTTTTCAGAAATTTATTGTGCCAGAAATTACAACAAGTACGGAAGATACATCAGCTTGATAAACATAAAAGGTAAGAGAAGGGCAGTTATTATCATCCCTGAACTGACCCTCAACTCAGGATGGTCAGGAATAGCAGAAAAGATTGGAAAATTTGTTAGCAGTCTTATGTGGGGAACCTGGGAGTCCACAGGTTGGTGGATAAAAATATACCGTATGCAGAAATGTTAAAAAGTATTAAATGGGCACAAAAAGGGAACAATGGTGCTACAGAAGAAGGGACATTTAAGGGGGGAGATAGAATCTGCATTAATGATGATGCAAATTCTTACAGTGATGTTTTGAAGAAGAGCCTAGTGGGAAAATTCGAGACTAGAAAAGGTGAAACCCCAACCTTGGTCGATATTAGAAGGTGGGCAAATGGACTTTGGAAGCAGACTCATGGCTTGAATATTTACGAGATGGGAAACGACCACTTCCTATTCGAGTTCTCCTCCATAATCACGGTGGAACAAGTAGTTGAAGGAGACTGGATGTGGAGGAACTCTCCGGTGCAGTTTAAATGGTGGAACCCGACGATTTGTACATCATCAAAGAAGGACAAAGCTAGAACATCATGGATCAGGATAGTAGGTCTGCCACTCCACTTTTGGTTCCAAAGAATTTTCAAAGCAATTGGTGATTTTTGTGGAGGTTGGATCGAAACAGAGGAGGAAATAGAGCTACGGAATCACCTTAAATGGGCGAGAATCAAGGTTGAAGGAGACGGCACCAAATACCTAAAGAGGTCACAATCGATGACGGCAGCTTCCAATATTCTATGCAAGTTTGGACTGAAAGTCCGGCAAGGGTTCTGGCCGGAGAAAAACAGATTCAAAAAACCCCTCTGAAGGTGGATATTACCCAGCGGTTCAAAGACCCTGTGCCGAAAAGCTGCAAGGAGTACAGTACTATGTCCAGTGATAAGTCAACCACAACTGGTCAATCACGTGCCAATGCAAAAACATGTGCGGAGGGTTTGAAGTCTTCAAATATGACTATGGGCCAAGACAACTTGGGCCTCAATTATATCGGTGGACTTAATAAAATAACCCAAACTAAGGGGAAAGCACGTGTGGGGCATGTGAGTTTAAATGAAAGGGCAACGGAGGGCCTAATCAGTCTTAAGACTCTGGCCACATAGTTCCTCGAAGCTTTTAGTTCTTGGGAAGCGACTTCAATGGAGAATAAGCCTAAATCAACACCAAATCCCAGACAGAGAGAAGAACCTGACATGCAACATGAGGCAATGATCCAAAACAGATTCGACAAGAATCTAGAGAAGCAATTACAAGAGACTGGGGAAAGTTCGAAGCCGCCAGAAAATGGGGATGCTGAACAGAGTATGCAAATACAGCAAATTCACGAAGTTGAACCAGTGTCTACCAAGACGCTCGCGAATCGACAAGATGAAGAGAGTGAGGCATCACAATGGGTCAACAAGCATATCCTAGAATTGAGTGCTGCATACGGGGTTGCTTTTGAAGGTTTTAGGGAAGAAACACATGCCTTATTGATGAGATTAGACGAGAGAAAAGCAATACTGGAGAACGAAAATTTTGATAATTCAAATATCACACCCAGAAAAAGGGGAATTGGAAAAAATGAGCTTAAAAACTTGCAATCAAGTGGCATCACTGCCAACTAAATACCTAGGAATGCCTCTTGGAGCAAAAAACAAAGAGCTAGAAGTGTGGAGTGAGGTCCTGGAAAGAAGTGAGAGGAAACTAGCAGGATGGAAAAGTCAGTATCTGTCTTTGGGTGGAAGATTGACTCTTATCAAATCAGTCATGGATGGTCAACCTACATATATGATGAGTCTATTCCCTATACCAGGGATTATAGAGAAGAAATTAAACAAGGCAAGAAGAGTTTTCCTATGGCAAGGCAACAAGGAAAAAAAGGGGTACAATCTTGTCAAATGGGATATGGTAACCCTTAGCAAGCAACATGGTGGGCTGGGCATAAAGAAGTTAAGTACACAGAATGAAAGTTTACTGAAGAAATGGCTATGGAGATTTTGTTGTGAAGATATGGCATTATGGAGGAGGTTCATCTCATAAAAATATGGGCTTCAGAATAGCTGGATTACTGAGGAGGTGACTGGTACCTTTGGATTCTCTGTGTGGAAAACAATTAGAAGATTGTGGGTCTCTTTCAATAACAAACTGAAGTACAGAATTGGTAATGGGGAAAAGACAAGTTTTTGGAATGAACTATGGATCGGGGAAGAGGATCTGAAGACTAAATTTCCAGACCTATTCATCTTGAGCTTGCAATAGATGGATAAGGTGGCACAAGTATGGAGTCCTCAAGGGTGGAACCTGATTTTTAGGAGGGTACTAAATGATTGGGAAATCAACAGAGCAGCAGACTTGCTCCATACCCTAAATGCCTTCCCAGGGACAACTGCAGGCCCTGATTTGCCAATCTGGAAGCTGCATAGTAAGGGGTCCTATACTGTGAAATCATGTTACTGGAGCCTGAACTCTAGACAGACAATGACAATAAAATGGCCATGGAAACTGGTTTGGAAAGTTAAAATACCACATAAAGTTTCATGCTTCATCTGGTTGTTGATAAGGAGAGCCTGTTTAACCCACGAAGTACTACAGAGAAGAGGTATCCAGATTTGCTCAAGGTGTTTTATGTGTGAGCAAGAGGCAGAGATAAATAGTCATTTATTCATGCATTGCAAAACAGCTGCAAATCTGTGGGACATGTTCTTCTGTATACTTAGGATAAGCTGGGTAATGCCAAGGACCTCATTCGATATGCTGCAAAGTTGGGAAGGAGTGGGGAGAAGAGGATCACAAGAGGATTGGTGGAGAAGTATCCCAGCCAGTGTTTGGTGGACATTATGGAAAGAAAGAAACGAAAGAAGCTATGATGGGGAAGCTAGCAGTCTTCAGAAGATCAAGATGAAGAGTATAAGTTTTTTGTATTTTTGGTGTAAACAAGATATAGTGGGGGAGATAGATAGCTTAGTTGATTTCATAGGACAATTGTAAAGTTTCTATCTAGGCTTTGGTCTGAAGTATACCCTCTAGGGTTGTAAATCTCACCCCGTCAGCTTTTACCTGATGGGCCTTTTGGTTTGAATATACCGTTACCATTATCAAAAAAAATAATTCATACCTTCAATATAGGAACATACATTACATCAATACAAATAAGAGTCTTAAACCGGGTTGAAATTGGAGATTGAATTGGGCTCAATTGAGGATTCTCTTAAAATGGGTTAAGGCTTGAATGAGTTGAGATTGAACCCAATTCAAATTATCTTGAGCCCAACCCTTAAAATTCTGGGTGGGTTACCTATTTTTGGGTTCATTTTTGACACCCCTAATCTAGACCATACTTTCCCTAATATTTTCTCACATCATACTAGGGCATGAAATAATCATGACTGCTATACTATCATTTTTGGTCTTTTTAACTTACTAGGGTTCTGCGGTGATATATATCCACTTTGAGCCATTAAAACTTTTGTTGGTTCTTGCTTCTGTTTATTGTAAAGATTTGATCCATCTACGAACCAACATGGTAGTTACCCCAAGTGCTGTAAGTGGCAACGAAGGAAAACGAAACTGGGCTCTTAGGGCATCAAGTAGTGAAGATGGGGAGAAGAATATTAGCAAGTATGGTGAGGAGTATCTGATCTGGAAGTCTAATATCCCTGTGCTGTATGATTGGTTCACTAACCATAGCAATATATGGCCTTCTCTTTCTTGCCGGTATTATGATTTCTTTCTTCATTTGCAGTATACTATAGTTTTGTTATGCTGAACCAAGTTGTATTGATGAAGATGAAAGTTCATTTTGTTTTTTTTGCTTTCTTAGGCATGTAGTTGATCTCATGAAACTGAATATTTGCTTATGTTATTTGTATGTATAGTTGCAGGTGAACAATTAGAAATCACAGAGTTGATGACAAAAGTTAAATCTGAGTATATGCCTAATGTTAAAACTTAGGCAATTATTGTAATAGAGCTTTATAAGTAAGTTTTGTAGTTTAGAAATGGAAAGTTAATCTTTAAAATTTGGAAGATAGATATTAATTTGGTATATGACTTTGTGATATGCCTTTTGATTGTTCCCTTTCATCATTAAAATGAAAATCTCTTTAGGAGAATCTCCTAACCCTTTCACCAAGATCTGAATTCGAGATAGCAGGTGGTGGAATAACTGAGGTGTGTTATAAAAAATAATTTGTATCCTTTAAACCAAGTTTTGAATTCCCAAAAGAAGCGAAAAAAGATCTGAATAATTACCATCTGGGTGATTGCTTTGTTGAGGAGGTATGCTCTGAATGATAAGTAGGACACATGCGCTTATGTATTTAGGAGTATATTGTATCCATACCTGCACATGGTGGTCAAATACTATGTATGTGGTAGAGTATATGTGTCTTGCACATGATTAAACACCATATATGGGATGTCCTTTCTACTTATGAGCTAGTTGGTTTCATGGTTTATCATTTTATCATTTTCAGGTCATGTTGTTTAAGTTCTGATCTCAAATTAAGTAACTGGGTTGTTTTGTATATGGTATGTGATTCTTTTTTTTTTGTGTGTGTGAGAGAGGGTGATGTGGTTATTATTTCTATGTGATGGTTATCCACAGAACTCTTTGGCCTTGCATTTATATGTTTAATGAAGTGGATAACAATCTTGGTTTTTTTATGAACATTTGATAATTAGTGTTGCTGTCTCTTTTTGATCTTGGTCTTATCAAGTTGTTTGGTCTGAAAATTGATCAGTCATATTAATGGTTATGTCATTGGCAACAGGTGGGGTCCAGTAGTTGAGCAGGGTCGTTATAAAAACCGCCAGCGACTCTACCTTTCTGAACAGGCAAGCTTGCATTGCACATGATTATTGTTTTCTGGTTAATATTTTCAGCATTTTCTTGTGTATTTTACATTTGATATCCCAAAAGATTTACCATATCGCCAAGATTTTGTAGAAGTATACTCTTTCCTTAATAAAAAAGGTTTATCTTTAGTGTAGGTGATTTATGTCTTGTTTTTTTTTTTTCGTTTCTTTTTGGGTTGAGGGCACCTACTCTCCCTCCTTTAACAAATCTCTTTTATTATAAAATTAATATCAATAATATACTTGTCTTGGGGTATATAATCCTTGTTATTCTCATTCGTAGATACTTGGGAGTTCCTTTGGTTTGTTGAGATGTTTGAGTGGAAGAGGTACTGGAGCACACCTCCACCTCTGATCTTAAGGTTGTTGGTTCGAGTATCATATATGAAAATTTCTTGTCTGAGGTTTGGTGGATTGTGTGAGGAATAGGCTTAGAAGCTTAGAAATATGACTTAGAGCCTGTTTGGATTGTGGCTTATTTTAGGTGCTTTTAAGCCAAATGGCTTTTAAGCACTTTTATAGTGTGTGGGTAAAATAAAAAATGCTTTTAAGCACTTGTTTTTAAGCCAAAAAGACAAATAATCCAAATTTTTTAACTTAATGGCTTTTGGCTTGTAAGCCAAAAGCTAAAAGCCTATCCAAATAGGCTCTTATTGTGGTTTTAGATTATCTATTGTGCCTCTGGGTTGGTGCTAAGTTATCATCCCTACTAAGTAATTTGTAGTTCCATTGTAAAGGTGGAAATAAAATCCATGAGCTTTAGGTATAAAATACTGTTTGAAAACATCTTTCTTCCTTCGTGTCTTGAAGCATACCCCATTAATTTTCTTTTTTCCGTATTTTAGTTTTTGAACTTCCATTGTAAATTTCTTGATATCTTTTGAGATGTATAATTACCCTACTGCCTTTACTTCTTTACTTAATCATGTGTATTGTTAATTTTCTTTCTTCAATCATCTTTGAAAGTAGATATATTCAATTCTCACATTTTTCACAACAGGTTCTCTAACATATTTTTGTTGATGACATAGTTCTCTAACATAGGCAGAGGGTGCTATTATAAAGCTTTCTATATTTTTTATATATAAGAATATCAATATTGATTATTCAATTTGATGTCAATTGCTTGATTTGTGAACAGGTTATTTGTAGAAATTTATAGGTTTTAGTAGCAATTAAGTTGTTTGTATTTAAGTGTGCCTTTTCTTAACAAGCAGCTATTTCTGTATTGTTGCTTGTGACCTTAAATTTAGAAATATAAGATCAAAGATTTCAAAATTTGAAGTAGCATCCTGAAAATTACTTTTGGCTTGAGGAGTTAAGAGGTGGGCTTTGGCATGCTGCAGGCCAGAGTTCCAGACCAGTCCTGAGCTGTTAGAACTTCGAAGTTTGGGATGTGATTAACTGGTTCAAGTTCCCCTAGGGTCCGAGCTAGCTCCTGCCCGCTACACTAGGGGTTGGGGCCAGTTTTAGTGAGCCAGGCTTGGGCAGTTTCGTGGGCTGACCAGGCCCTGCTACCACAGATGGCTAGAGTTCCTACCATTATTATTGTCATCGTTGCTGTTGATATTAGTATTATCAAATAATTTCATTTTTATAGTTTTCTGACAGGCAAGTGTTGACAAATATGTTAATTTATTGTTTCATTGCATGTACAATAAATGAGTTGAGTTTTTGGATTCTATAATTAGGCTCATATTTTTTTTAATCTTTAAACACTTGTCTTTCCAGACGGATAAGTCAGTGCCTAATACTTTGATCATCGCGAATTGTGATGTGGTTAAGCCCAGGGTTGCAGCAGAAAATCACATTGCAAACGTAAGTATGTTTCACATTTTAATACGGTTTTGTCTTAGTTATACTGCAAATCAAATCATAATGACTTTTTTTTATTGGCTTGGTTCTAGTTCAATGAAGAGGCACGCTCGCCATTTGTGAGGAAGTACAAAACCATAATACATCCGGGAGAGGTAAAAACTACTTGAATACTGAAAAAAAAATACTGAACTTGCATGCATGTGCACAGAGCCAATAGTTGACTTAGTTTGTCTGTGAACGTGCAAGTTCAGTATTTTTTTGTAGTTACCACTTACTAGTACAGTAATTACTCAAAAGTAACTACACATACATGTTTGTTAGTAATTAAGTTATTACAATGTAATTCCATGTGTCATGTTTGTTTGTACAAGCGGAATAACATAGATATTTTTCTTGATTAAAAGTAACTTAGATATTTTTTGTTTGAAGATAAATTTAACAATAAAAAAGCACTTTCTTGTTGTTTATACGATAATAATTCTTCATTAATTAAGGGCAGAATCCTCTTTTCCAGTAACTGCTTACTGGATTTGAATCCTTTCTTTCCTTACAGTCTAAGTTGCTCGGACTCTCCAAAAAATGTTGCCGCACCCGTGTCGGATCCTCCAAAAATGCACTACTTTTGAAGGATCTGACACGCACCCGATGACATTTTTGAAGAGTCCGAGCAACATAGCTTACAGTAATAGTCACCTTACGTGATTATTATTTTTCAGCTTTTAATTTCAAGATTTTCGAGCTATGGTGTTTGTTTCCCGGGACATTTCTTAAAAGATTTATTTTACGGGGTCTGATAAGAGTGAGCTTAGCGAGTATTCGATGTAAGCTTTTATGGTGGAAAAAGAATCTACTTTGCAGTATGTTTTAAGTCTTAAGATATCACCAGGCTTGCAGCCAGAGCTGAAGTTTAGTTTGAATGGGTTGAAAGAAACTGGAATCTGATGCGCAGAACAACTTTCAGAAAGAAAATAATGGAATGGATAGTCTTTGTACTTCGAGAAGCTTCAAAAGACTCTGCACCCATACGAGAAGGTGGAAGTTAAATGAACTATACTCGAACTTCTTTTGTTCCAGAAAACACAACAAATTTGGAAGATTTATAAGCATTGTGACTGTACAAGGAGGGATTTAATCTGTCATTATTATTCCAGAAGTTACATTTATGGGATGGGGAGATATAGCATTCAAGATTGATAATTTCATCAAAGAACATAAAGGAACATTTATTACAAATATTCCTAGGAGGATAGACCCAAAGGTTCCTTGTGCAGATTCAACAGAACTACCAAGTGGCAATCAAAAGAAGCATCTCAATCCCTGATCAGCAACAACAATAACTCTATCATCATCTCTGATGGTGATGCTAACCAGGAAAATGGCTCGCTGGGAAGATGTATAGTTGGAAGCTTCAGTGGAGAAGAGAAGGAGAAACCAACACTTTCAGATATCAGAAAATGGGTGGTGAGTATTTGGAAGAACACTTTTGGAATTAATATATACGCAATGGGTGTCTGCTCTTTTCTGTTTGAGTTTCCAAACAAGCACATGACTGAGCGTATTCTTCAAGGTCAGTGGGCATGGAAACAACTGAAGATTCATCTCGAATGGTGATTACCAACTGTGGGTTGTCGCACCAATCGAGAGGCCTCAACATGGATAAGAGAAGTAGGTCTTCCTCTTCAATTTTGGATGGAGAAAATGTTCAAAGCCATCATAAATCAATGTGGGGAATGGCTGGAAACATAGGAAGAGACATCCATGAAAGACCATTTGAAGTGGGCGGGAATGAGATTCAAAGGAGATGGAAAGGAAGTTTCGAAAGAGGTAAAATAGTCGACAATGGTCTTACCTTTTTAATTCCAATCTGGAGCTAGTCAAGAACCATTGTGGCTGCTGGAGAGGAAGAAGTCCTGCAGGATAAGGATCGTTGGGCAAAAAAATCCAACACAGGTAAAGATAATAGGTGCTGCTTTGATACAGAGAGACACATGGGTTCTTTTGAGTAGATACCTATTTCAAATAACACAGCTAGCAAGGGCCCAACAACACGTAGGACAGAAGGATTTTTTATCAAAAGCAATGGACTCTTAATGGGTCAAAAGGAAAGCTCAAACAATTGTTTTAAAGGAGCTACTTTTAGTAAAGGCCCAGTTCTCTTTACTGAGGCCCAGCTTCTCATTTCTAAATAAGCTAATGTCATGTGCTCTTTACAATCAATTCCAATGCTAGTGGAAATAGAAGCAATCTGCACATACCTTGTCTTTGTTGATAGTATCTCTGGAGACATGGGATCAAAAATCCCAGTAGAAATCAGCCCGCAAGTCCTACAAAAAAATGAAATAAAGAAAAGGAGAAAATTATGTAGATGCAGTGACAAATATTGAAGAAGGAGAAGCACAAATTGATATTAATGGTGACCATCAAGACACGCAATTGGTTGATTGCTTTGATGATGCGACATGGAACATCGAGGATGTTGAACCTTTTAATATTGGATACATAGAGGAAGAAAGTGACAGTGAGATTGATGTGTCGATCAGGGGGAAAGGAAACTCTAGGGTGTTTTGATGAATGTCAAAATAATTTCATGGAATGTGAGGGCAGTAAATTGTTGAGATAAAAGGAGGGTGATCAACAATTTAGGTTAAAAATGGAAAGTAGATATCATTTGTTTGAAGGGAACTTAATTGGAAGCACATACTGGGGGAACTAAAACAATAGGTGTGGGGAAACAAGGGAGTCAAGTATGGGCAACTAAAGGCAAGGGGAACTAGGGGAGGTATTTTGATATTATGGGATAGCAAAACTTGGGAAGGAGAAGTACTGAAGTTGGTGCTTATACTTTGACTTGTAGATTCAGGTCGACAACTAATGATTTTGGTTGACACATAATTGCAATCTAGAAAAGGCAAGAAGTATGGTGGGAAATAGGGTCTATTAGAAGTTTGTTTACGGGACCTTGGGTGATAGGGGGTGATGTTAATATTGCCAGATATGCTTCAAGAGTAGAAGAATTGCTCCAAAACCTCTACATGCAAAACTGAATTTTCTGATTTTATTGAGGACATGGAGTTGATTTATCCTCAACTAGATAGGGGAAGCTATACTTGAACTAGAGGGAACAACCTAAAAACCTCTTCCAGGATTGACAGGTTCTTGTACTCTACTGAATGGGGAGAAAATTTCAATAATATTAAGCAAGAGATTCTCCCTAGAATTTGTTCTGAATACACACCAATTGCCCTTTAGAGTGGTAGTTGGAAACACAAAAAGTCCTATTTCAAATTTGAACTATGGTGGTTGGAAACTAAAGGCTTCAATGAGAAATTTAAGGTTTGGTGGTATTCCATTATTATTAACAGAAGGCTAGATTATATTTTAGCAATCAAGTTAAAAGCTTTGAAGGCTAAATTGAAAGAGTGGAACTCAAACACCTATGCGAACTAGGAGAAGAAAAAAGATATGATTCTGAGCAAAATTGCAGAGATTTACTATATTCAACAGAATAGATCTTTAATTTGAAAAGGCCATTTAGAAAATTAATTTATTCATGGAATTTGAAGATTATTCCGAAAAAGACGAGATTGCATGGAGACGAAGATCAAGAATATTGTGGATTAAATAGGGTGATAAAAAAACAAAGTTCTTCCCGAGAATTGCAAATGTTCGCAAGAGGAATAATCACATTGATCATTTGCTGGTAGGAGGAAAAGATATTGTGGAGACAGAGAACATTAAAAGGGAGATCATTATCTTCTTTCAGACGCTCTACTCTGAAAACCAGAAATGGAGGCCCTATTATAAGATGCACCATTGCCCTACTATATACACATAGGACCAACATGAATTGCAAAAACCTTTGAGGAGAACTAAGTTTTGAATAGTCCGAAGGCATGCACAATAGATAAAGCACCAGGTCCAGATGGGTACACTCTGGGGTTCTTTGTTCATTGTTGGGAGGTTTTAAAGAATGATGTGATGTCTACTATGTACAACTTTCATTCTCAAGAAGTTTTTGAAAAGAGCTTCAATTTAACTTACATTTTTTTGAGATTGGTAACATGTTATATTCATCAGCACCCTAAAAAAAAGGCCTGGTATAGCCTCAAACAGAACTTTCAAAGAGGCCATAAAGTCTAGTAATGATTCAACATCATCAACTAACTTTGCTTTACACCAAAAATAAAGAAGAGAAATGTAGAAGCTCTTGATCTTCTGGATTGAAATGCACCGGCTTTCAAAACATCTTGCATTCCTCTCTTTCCAAATTTAACTTACATAGCTCTTATTCCCAAAAAAATGGGGCTAAGAATTGAGAGATTTCAGACCTATTAGTTTAATAGGAAGCATATATAAATTGATATCCAAGATCCTCACAGAGAGACGGAAGAAAGTGATTCACAAATTAGTAGATACTTGCATTCTTGAAAGGCAGATAGATCACATATGCTGATCTTATTGCCAATGAATGCATATATTCTAGAATGAAAGATAAGACACTAGGCATCATGTGCAAATTGGATATTGAAAAGGCATATGTCCATGTGAATGAGAGTTTTTTGCTTGGAATTCAGGAGAAGATGGGGTTTGGAGAGAAATGGATTAGATGGATAAGATTTTGCATTACCACTGTCAGGTTCTTTGTTTTGATAAATGTTTATCACTAGATGTTTTTCTTTCCTTCTCAAAGAGGTTTGAGTTGTGATCCATTATTGCCTTTTTTGTTCATTTTGGTGATGAAAGGACTTAACAATATGGTGAAGATTGCCCATAATAATGGTTGGATAAGAGGTTTTAATCTAGCAAAGGAATAGAATGAAAGAGTGGAAGTAACACATTTGCAATATGCTAATGACTCTCATATTCTGTGATGCAATGGAGAGTCAGTTGAAGTATTTGAGGATTATTCTTATTGTCTTTGAGGTTATTTCAGGCCTTCACTTAATCGGAGAAAAAGTTTATTTTCCCAATAAATGAGATGGCTAGGATTCATCAGTTGGCTGGAATTTTGGGTGGAGAGAGGTAAGATTTCAACAATTTACTTAGGAATGCCTCTGAGTGCAAAAAGTAAATCAAGAGATGTATGGAATGATGTCATGGAAAGATGTGAAAACAGATTGACTAGATAGAAATCACAGCACTACCTACCTACTTGATGTCATGTATTTCCTCTTCCCGCTAATGTAGAGGAAAGAATTGATGCTCTTAAGAGGAATTTTTGTGGCAAGGAGGAAAAAGGCTATCATTTAGTCAAATGGGACACCTTAATTTTGGCTAAGAAAGATGGAGGGCTGGGTATTAGAAATCTGAGAAAGCAGAGCAATAGTCTCACAATGGAATGGCTGTGGAGACTACCTAAGGAAGAAAACTCTTTATGGGGCACTGTGATATAAGCTAAGTATGAAAAGGAAGGTTTTTGGTGGACAAAAGAAGTAAACACTACATATGGCACAAGTTTGTGGAGATCAATCAGGAACCTATGACATGTATTATTTGCAAGAACTAGTTTTAATGTGAAAGCTACAAGAGGATTTTGTTATGGGCAAATAGTTGGCTAGGTAATGGAAGTCTTAAGAAACTGTTCCTGACATTTATATTTTATATCAGCAACAAGATTCTACTTTACAGGAAGTGTGATCAAATCAAGGTTGGAACTTGACCTGTAGATAATTGATGCAAGGCTGGGAGATTGAAAGGTTGGCCAATTTTTATGGCCTTCTAGACTAGTGCAAGGGGCTACAGGAAGGAGAAGACACTCTTAAGATAAAATGTCATTGCAAGGGCATTTTAATGGTAACCTATGCCTATAAGGACATGAATTAGATGGGTTCTCAGATCAGATTCTTACCTTGGAAGCTTATTTGGAAAGTAAAATTTCCATACAAAGTACTCCCTATGTCCCAATTTATATGACTTACTTTCCTTTTTAGTCAGTCCCAAAAAGAATGACACATTTCTATATTAAGTAACAATTTAATTTTAAAATATCCATTTTACTCTTAATGAAATGATTTATAGCCACACAAATTTCTATCATTCATTTTAGACCACAAGTTTTAAAAGTCTTCCTTTCTTTCTTAAACTCCGTGCCGAGTCAAACTACCTCACATAAAATGGAACGGAGGGAGTAGCTATTTTCACTTGGTTGGTAGTGAAAGAAGTTGTTTTATCTCAGGATAATCTTCTGAAGAGGGGCAAACATATGTGCTCCATATGTTATTTTTGTGAGCATAATGCAGAGACAATTAATCATCTGTTTCTGCTTTGTGAAGTGGTTAGCCAGCTTTGGAATTTATTTACGAGCTTCAGAGGCATAAGGTGGATCATGTTGGGAAGAATAGGGGAGGCACTGACTAGTTGAAATTTTGAGGGTGGTGGTAGCACTAACAAAGAAAGATGGAAAATTGTCCCAACAGTAACATGGTGGGCCATTTGGAAAGAGAGAAACTCTAGGTGTTTTGAAGGCAATAATAGCTCTCTGTAAAAGTTGAAAATAAAGTAATGAACTGCATTATAAGTTTTTATTATTGGTGCAACTCAGAGTATACAGAACACCCAATTTCTATAGTAGACATCCTAGGATCCTTGTAAGATGAGATATGATTTAGTGTTGGTCTATTGTTTTTACTCTTGGATGTAGATTCAATGGTGTAATTTTGGCTTCCACCCCCTTGTGCTGATGTTTTATATACAGTCTGTTACCTTGTCAATAAATCAATATATTAAATAAACTTCTTTTAGATGAACAAGTAATATATTTTAGTGAAGTGACAAATATATGTGCCTACAATGAACATTAAGTTTTATTTATTATTAGGTGTTTAATATATATATATTTAAAAAAAATTATATTTAATAATTATAAATTGATAGCTAATACAATGTAGTCAAAAGCGTGCTTTAAGCGCACTTAAGCCCTAAAGCGAGGCTCAAAACGTGTTGAGCGCTTCGCCTCGCTTTATGTACGCTTTAGTGTTGTCATCAAGGTTCTAAGGCAAACTTTTCCTTGCCAATGACCCTCTTCTGAAGAAGTGACACTAAACAATTGATATTTCACATATCATAAAAAATTTTCAATTTCTTTGGTCATATATTTGTCATTCATGCTTATAGTTATTAGTCTTGGACTAAACATATATATTTGTATTTTTTTCTCCCTTTGTGCCTTTTTTCATTAAAGCCCACGCTTTATATGCGCTTTGCGCTTAAAGCTCCAACGGACCTTAGAGCGTTTTTGTGCTTTTCGCCTTTGATAACACAAAGCTAATATCGTTAAGAGTAATTGGTATCTTCCCACTCATGTGAGTATTGTTTTTAACAAGTATTCCACACATATTTGAAATGAAAGACATACTGCATTTGAAAAATAGAAATATAAGAGAATTTGAAAACTCATCCAATTTCATGCTAACAAAGTAATAAATTGGCCAAACGAATTTGAAAAATCATCCAATTTATGCTGAGCAAGTAAAACTTGGCCAAAGAAACAATCCAAAATGTTTGAAATTGTTTTTAACAAGTATTCCACTCATTTGAAATGGAAGACATAATATATATTTGAAAATCATATGGTAATTACACGATGTATTTACCAGATCTTCTTGAGACTCAGAGTGTAATTGCTCCCTCTCCAATACATACAATTTCATGCTGGCCAAGCAATTACTTGGCCAAACAAACAATCTTAAACTGTGTAATTTCATTCAATTACTCTCAAACCTAGTTACAGGGTGTATATCCATCTCCCACCATATTTTAAAAAAAAAAAATCATTTTGACAAGGAACTCAAATGCAGTGAATACAAAATAAATAGTCTATACCACAAAATTAAAATGAAGACAGAAATAAATAATACTTGATGTTTGAGAGTATTGAATTGTTTCAGCTATGTGCTTATATTGTTTCTTATGCTTCTCCTGCTATACTACAACAACAAACCCAGTGTAATCGCACAAGTGGGGTCTGGAGAGGGTAGAGTGTACGCAGACCTTACTCCTACATCGTGGAGGTAGCGAAGTTGTTTCCGAAAGACTCTCGGCTCCAGTAATGCAAAATTATCCCTAGTATATGAAAGAGTGAAAACCTTACATTTGATACTATTCAGATTAAAAGGAAAATAGTTTTCACTCCTTGTCTTCATGCTTTTTGCATTGCCAATTTCCTACTGGATTCGCATTGCTTGATTGTATCCTCATTGAGGGCATTAGCTCTTTTGGGTGTAAGGTTTTAGTTCACGTCAATTTCCAATTCTATATCTTTCTATCTATATTATATCATAGTAAAGTTGAGATTCTGCATTTGTAGTTTTGTGATTTATTTAGAGGAGTACTTGAATGAAGCAAAGTTTGAATTTAAAAAAAAAAACTAAAAAGAGATGTATATCATGCTCTGTTTTGCCTAGAATCAGCATTGTTACTTGTGACATTCTGTGAAGAAAAACACTTGTAGAACTTACTTGAGATTTATTCTCTTGCATAAAAATTGTGCAGTTTGGTTCTCCATTGAGGAATTCTATTTGAACTATTTTTTGGTATCCTTCTCCAGGTTAACAGAATCAGAGAACTCCCACAGAACAAAAACATAGTGGCAACCCATACTGATGGTCCTGAAGTAAGTGGTCTCTTTTCGTAAGGTGTTTTGTGGAAGTCTTTGTTAAGTTACTGTGACATTTTTCTATTTTAGGCATATCAATATTTGTTAATTGGTAACAAGTTTGTTATTCATCCATCTAGGTTCTCATTTGGGACATCGAAGCTCAGCCTAACAAGCATGCTGTCTATGGTGCTGCTGCTTCGCGTCCAGATCTGGTCTGTGTACTTGCTCTCTTAGATCTTTTTGATTGGTCTATATTTTGGGTTATCTTCATTATGTTCATCACTCATCTTACTTCTTTGGTCGATTTCATAACTTTTTTGCTTGTGGAATGTGCTCTAATATTTGATCCCAGCGCCTGTCAACTGTCACCAGTAATATGATTTGGCATCTTAAGCTATACCAACCTTTTTAAGCAAACATAAAATGCCTTTACAGGTATTAAGTGGACATCAGGACAATGCAGAATTTGCTCTGGCTCTGTCCCCCATGGAACCCTTTGTCCTCTCTGGAGGTTTGAAGTTCTCTCATTTTTTAGATGTCTAATTCTCAAAATATTTTCTCATCTAGTTATATTTTAGAATCAGGTACTTGTGTTGCCCAACTGATGTACCAAATTAGACTTCATGTGATCAGATACAGTTTTGGATATGTAAGGTTCATAAAAGCTACTTGTTCTAGTAGTATTGAGAATCATATTATGAACTTCTGGTCTGATGTTGCATCCCCCTAAGATGCTGTCTGGAACTTAATATCATAATTCAGTGGGTGGTAAGTGATTTAGCCACTTCTGGTATTTCCTCATTTGAGGTAATTTTTTGTCAGGAAAGGACAAAACTGTTGTCTTGTGGAGCATTCAAGACCACATTTCAACATTGGCTGCAGATGCACCCAAGCCTGCAGGATCAGGTGGCTCTATAATTAAGTCTGCTGATAATCCTTCTATTGGACCACGTGGTATCTTCCATGGCCATGCGGATACTGTTGAAGATGTGCAGTTTTGTCCTTCAAGGTAATGTCGACTTGAATGTCTTAATTTCTTTGCTGGATCCTGTGGGAGGTTGTCTGGGTAGAGAGAGGCTTACAAATTAGGCTCAGGTTACTAGAGTTTCTGCTGGTAAATTCTTCTTATTTCCCATGGTTCTTCTTTGGTAATCATCCACTTCTACCGAGTTATCAACCAGGGAGAGAAATATTAAGAAATTGTCTTATTCCCTGAGCTCCACCTGTTGCTTCTCAATTGCTTCGTCTTCATGTTCTTGCTACATCCTCATTGGTCCCCTTTGGATTTTATAGTACATTGATAGCAGAATTGTAGCTTATCTTTGTTCTTGTCAGCGACTCCGGAATGTTCGACATAAACATAAGACGGTGAAACTTAAACATTAAAGCGCAACTGTTCAATGCAAACTTAATTATTTCACTTTTTTAATATAATTTTTAAAAAAAGTGAAATAATTAAGTTTGCATTGAACAGTTGCGCTTTGATGTTTAAGTTTCACCGTCTGATGTTTATGTGGAACATTCCGGAGTCACTGACAAGAACAAAGATAAGCTGCGATTCTGCTATCAATGTACTTCAACATTTTGTTCTTGACACAGCTTCTGATTTCTGTGATATCCTTAGCAGAAAGGGTGAATAAGCATTGGACCTGCGAGATTAACGTGTTTTGAAGTATCTGATCAGTCTTCTGAAACTGACATTTTATTTAACCTTCATGAAGTTCACAGGAATTCTGTAGTGTTGGTGATGATTCATGCCTCATATTATGGGATGCTCGAGTTGGTAACAATCCTGTTGTAAAGGTCTGGTGATTACTTTCTTGATTGTTTAATGGCAAATTTCATATTTGAAGGAGATTGTTAATGATATAGAAATAGGTAGGATATCATGAGCCAAAACTGCTAAATGTGCAACTCATCTAAGGTTTCTGAAGATATATCTTGAATGCAATTCTAATGGTCGAATGATGATTTCTTGAACATATGTTAAATATAACCCAATCTTCGTACCAAAATTTCTACCTTTTGAGCATGGCCATATTTAGCTTTTCCCTGATAGCATATGTTAGCTTATTGCAATTCTAATGGTCAAATGATGATTTAACATAGTCCAATTATCTTCATACCAATATATCTACCTTTCCAGCATGACTGTGTCAGCTTTTCCTAGATATTCATGTGTTATTGCCATCATCATCTGTAACTGGTTGTCTCATGCTAGCACCAATATGGTGTCTTGTCCCAAATATAGTTATCATCTATCATATAGCCGTTTCTATTAAGTTGTTTCGAGATATTCTTGATCGTCAAATTTCAGTCGATAATCCTTCATAAGTAATATTTAAACAACCTAATGGGATACTGGTCTTTGCTGCTTTTACAGGTTGAGAAAGCGCATGATGCTGATCTTCATTGCGTCGACTGGAATCCTCACAATGACAATCTTATCATAACTGGGTATGATGTTATATGGTAAATTTATATAAATTAAGAGGATACTGTGCATACCAAAAAAAAAGAAAAGAAAAAAAAGAGTAGTCATGTATAAGGCTGTTAATGGGGCGTGCTGCTGCAAGTGTCTTTTTCTTTTTCTTGTAAATGACCAATTTCCATTACTGGTATGTTATATCATGAATTCGTATAATATAACTCATCAGTGGTCATGTAGGTGCGCGCACGGCTGCTTGGGCCTTTTTTTTTCCATGTAGTTTATCTAGTAACAGATTTCATACCTAGCATGGTGTCACTCAGGTCCGCTGATAATTCGGTACGCTTGTTTGACCGGCGAATTTTGACTTCGGATGGGGTTGGATCACCAGTACATATGTTTGAACATCACACAGCTGCAGTTCTCTGTGTTCAGGTGTTTTATTTGCCGTGTTCTGTTAATCAGTGAAATTGTGTTTATTGATATCTCTGCATTAGATTGCTGTTAACTGATGACTTTTCATTTACAGTGGTGTCCGGATAGGTCTTCTGTGTTTGGGAGCTGTGCAGAGGATGGTCTCTTAAATATTTGGGACTATGAGAAGGTATAGATACTCCTGTCCTTGGCACTTCCTCAGACTTGTCTCTTTCTCCCTTTATCCCTTCTCTCTTGTGTGTTATTCCTCCAGTTCGAAATATTACAATTCTTCTTGGAGTCCAGCTTCTTAAAGAAGCTTTTTTAATTTGTAAATGCTGTTGTGTGATCTTCATCTTCTGTAACAACACTAGTCTTTGGATAGCGAAGTGTTTGTCTGCAAAAGATACATGATGATAACTGTAACTTGTGAAGTGATCTTACATTCTGCAATGCAAAAGGGAGGGGAGAGTGGGTACATTTTAAAACGTTAGATGGTTTCTTTATAATTCCAACTAATACCTTTCACAGAAAAAGAAGCACAATGAAATCTGCTCATGATCTGCTATAAATATACTTACACAGGGATGATCACTTATCAAATTTATTATCTTGTTGGGCCTTTGATGCTTTATTGTATAAAGGCAATGATTCTTTTAGTCTAAAATGTTCCAAGTTTGGAAAATTCCTTCTTGACCGGTGGGGCTCAGATGTTGGTACTATGAGTTATTACTTATTTATTAGTAGTGGGTATCTGGTGCACATTAAAATAAAACAGCAGCCCAATGTTGAGTTGAGATGTGTTCTATATTCATTTATTTATAACCAAGTGGTTCTCCTTATAGTTTTAGTTGATTTTCTTGACAGATTGGTGAAGCAAAAGATTCTGAACCTGACTCTGATGAAGATGAAGAGGAGTCTCCTCCAGGCTTGTTTTTCCAGCATGCTGGCCACAGGTTAGAATCCCTTTACACTGAGTTGCTGCTTCTTGGCTTTGTTTCTTTTTCCCTATTGGACTTGAAACAAAACAGAGACTAAAAATCAATCTACCTAGTCTATATATTTTTGTTTTGTATTTTAATTTATTTTCTTTCTTCTAAGGAGGGGGATAGTGATAAATTTCTAAAGTTTGTGGCACTTAGTTTTGGGTCATGGTGGAGGGGACAAACGAAGCAATGAGTACTAACTACATACTACTCTATATTGGCAACTGAATTTTGTGAGTTTGACCCAGGGATAAAATTGTGGACTTTCACTGGAATGCATCAGACCCATGGACTATTGTTAGTGTATCTGATGACGCGGAGACCTCTGGTGGAGGCGGGACATTACAGGTTCATTATCATTTCTGTTGCTGCTGCCATTTTCAGTATGATTTAAATTTGGCTCTAATTATTAGATTGGATTCTACAGATATGGCGCATGATTGATATGTTGTACCGGCCAAAGGATGAAGTTTTGGCTGAGATGCAACAATTCAAGGACCATGTGGGCAAGTGTGCTCCTAAGTCCAAAGGCTGAGTTATTTTAGCGCAATAGTAGGCAGTAGAGATGCCATATATGAGTAAAACAGTATGTGTAATAGTTGGAATGTATTTATATTTGCATGTAAGAGCTATGCTGGAAAATGGTTACTATGCTACTAGACGACTGTAGAGCATGATGTATGTACTGTATCTGTGGGAATTTGCTCCTTGATGTCTGCATGTTCTTATTTAGCATATTGTTTTCTGTTTGGACTTGAAAGGATCAGGTCCTTTCATCTAGGGTGGGTTGGGTCAAATTTGGGGAGGTATAATGGGTTAAGACAACAATCTGCTCAAGATTTAACCCAATCTAAATTTGCTTGGGTTAAAACGGGTTATATAATGGGTCAAGATCAAATTCAATTCAACTTTTACTAATCTTAATTGTTTTATTTGTTTTTTTAAAAAAATATTTTAATATCTATTTAAACAAATTTCTTTTATTATGACTATATACAACTTATCAAGTTGAAAAAAAAGTTTTTTAAAAATATTTTGACAATTTTTCATGAGTCAATTCGGGTTACTTATCAACTCAATTTTTAGTGGGTTGAAATGAGTTGAGTTAATGAATAGGTGGGTAAATAATCTGTTTAAATTTAAATGGGTTGAGTTTGATTTTGCCATGCTAGTCTACGAAACAGCCATAGATACAAGATACTACCACATGGAGAAAAAGGTTGAAGCCAATAAGTAATGACTCCTCATATTTATCAGTGAATGAATTTAACTTACATAAATAACAATAAAATCAGACATAAATGGCCATCTGGTGAAGTTGTCGACACCAGATGACCAAGAAGCTTAAAAAACACTTTTGAGTCTTTAGTCGTTGTAGTCTTTTTTTCAACTAATTTCAGCATGTGTGTAGAACTATATCATTATTGTATAGAATATGTATCACTACTGATATTCTCTTATTATAAAGGAGACTTGATGCGCTTTGTTGATCTGTCTGTTTCAACAAGGGTACTTGTGGAAAAAGTAATTTTTTTTTGGGTTCTATTTTAGGTCGTTTGGTAAAATGTATTAGGAGAAATAGTCTATGCATTATGTATGACATTATTTAGTACTAAGTTTGGTAGGAATTTTGGGCCTATGTACATGGTATTATAGGGTGTATGACTAATACTTAGTGATACATAGGATTTAATACCATATGGTGTTAATATATGTAAAGATAAAAATACCCCTTGACCTCTTAATTATTTTTTTATTTTCTTGATTTTTTGTTTTATTTGTACTAGTAAGTTTATTTAAATAAATTAGTTTACAAAATTTATTATTTAGAGAGAGTTGCTTGTTGTTAAATAAATTCAATACAAATCAATATAAAATTTGAAATGTGAGATGTTTAACATTTAATAATTGAAAAAATAAATATTTGATCGCATGACGTTTGTGATCTTAATTGAATGTATTATTTGTTGATATATATGTGATTTTCTAATTATTTATATTTTGAACAATTTATAAAATTACATACTTTTTAAAACTACAACTTGCAATTTTTATGTGTAAATATAGATGGTTTATTCGAGTTTACTATTGTTTACCGTCTTTTTTATTTTAAAGTAGATGGTCCATCTTTTTTTATACTGAAAATTAACGTTTTGTGAGTGATCAATTTATTTAAGATGACAATTATTTATTCTCAAATAATTCAAGTGAAAAAATAGCAAACGACAAAATTGTTCTTCTCCTAGATAGTTAGAAGGCTACAACAAAAATTATATTGTCCAACAATTATCTACGTTGACCCAATTACATGAAATAAAATACCTCATGATAATTTAAGAGTATAATTAGAAAGAAGCTGTTTGTAAAGTTTTATCTCAAACACAAGATTAGGTGGAAAGCAATAAAATAAACCAAACACTTGATAAAAAATAATCCATGGGTTACTAATCTTTGTGTTATTAATCTTTGTACCAAACGACCCCTTCGTGTACAATTTTTCTGAAATAATGGGACTCACTTTAGCTATGCTCTTTTAGTTTAAAATTTATATAATTTAGTTATAGCTTTATTATTTGAATGTCGCTAGTGTTTGTGTAAATTTTGTAACTACTTTGAGTAAAAAATGAACGGTCAATGAAGAAAAATACTTTAATTATGGATATCCAATGTACCTCTTCATATTAGATTTGCGAGAAAAAAGAATGAGATGATTTACCACCACATAAATGTGTATATATATAATTTGTTTTAGAACAAAAATTTCAAATCATTTAATCAATATCACTTAAAATTTATCAATATTAATAATAATTATCAGGTATTTATTTTTCACTTAATGAGATGATTTAAAATCATTTAATTAACGCCCTTTTAAAAAAAGGCTAGTTTCAAATATATATATATATATACATACAATAAAGTAATTACTCCGTTTACAACAAATATAACCATGTTTTATCTACATAAAAAATAGAGTGAACTATCTCCTTTTTTTTGAGTTTCATACCTAAAATATCCCTCATTAGTTTGAGTTCCCATTCAGCATTAATCAGGCATCTTGAAGCACAAATGAATCCTTGGATGAAAGGTATTTTTCCTAGTGCCAGTTTTCTTAATCCAAAGAATGATGGCCATTGTCACTAGTTGTGGAAATGTGCTTGAAGGTGTGGGGTAATGAACCCAAAAACGTTGTGTGATAAGTTGAAGGATGGGGTTAAGCCTAGTAAACCCATGCTGATTTTTACTGAAAACGTCATTGTGAAAGAGGAGAGTTCAAAGGATGAGATCTTAGCGGCAGATCACTTTTGCCTCCAAGGTTTAAACTCAATACCAGAAGATAAAAGAACTATGATTCCTTTTATGAACAATTAGCATGTTACAATAAATACAATCTTCTTACATAAGATGAAATCCATCTTGTTTCTTCCCAGCTTTTGGCGGAGGGCTTATCATACTCATGGATTACGCGATAGCATTCAGAACAATTTGAGTATGTTGGTGTTTGCTTCCTCATTCTATGTCTTGATAAAGACAGTGCTGTACAATTCCATACTCAATCCGGCATGGATGGTGAAAATTGACATTTTGCAAAAACATTTATCAAAATCAAAGATGGAAACTTCAATTAGTGGGATCCAGGCCGTAACCCAAACATCACGCCATGCTCGCTCAAACTGCCTCCAGATAATCTTCTCATTTTCTGCCATAGCCTCCTGGTTTTTCCTTTTCTCAGAGGACCTGAGCTAGAGTACCTCCTAAATGAACCAGATTCTTGCTTTCCATATCTTGCTAATGGACTCAGTAAATCTGACATTGAAAGTCCCCTCTCAACATCCAACTCACTGTCAGAGTTAGAAACCGGGGATTGAGGTCGTATAGGGTTCAGCACTTGGCTTGAAGTTGTACTAATCCTAGCATCCATGTCAATAGACAGATCATCTTGGCTACAACTTCGAGACACTATGTCTTTTGTCTGTCCGCATTCGTTACATACCAGCTTTAAGGCCTGGACAACCTCACCCATGAAAGGTCTGTGTGATACCTCTGGTTGAACACACATTGACGCAATAGCAGCTACTTTTACAATGTCATCAAAAGGGAAATCAGGCCCCAAATTACGGTCCACAATCAACTTCAGGCCTTCTTCGCTCGTTAGGAGTGGGCGTGCCCAAGCCACTAAATTCTCTTGACCTGGTGGCTGAGACATATCCACTGGCTTTTTTCCAGTTAGCAGCTCAAGTAGGACAACACCATAGCTGTAAACATCACTCTTTACAAGGAGATGCCCTGTCATAGCATATTCTGGAGCTACGTACCTGGTAAAATAACAAAGTCAGAAGTGTACAACAGAAGAATAAAATGTTAAGACAACTATAGAGGTTTTATTATACGTAGTCAATTTCAATTGATTGAGGACGATCCGTTCACTATGTATTAACACCTTTCGAGTAAAAATAAATAAGGCATTCAAAAGGAAAAAAATTATACTCCAGGAAAGCAGACCAGCATGAAGCAGCTGATCTGCTTAAGGGTTTGGACGTTTGTCAGTCATGGATAGAACGGGACGAAGGCTGGCCTAATGAAAATACAAATTTTAAAGTCAGATGAATATTTTACCCAAAAGTTCCCATGACTCGAGTGGATATGTGTCTGTTTCCTTCATCTAATGCAGCTCTAGCCAAACCAAAATCAGACACTTTCGGGGTGAAATCATGTTCCAGTAAGATGTTACTAGACTTAAAATCCCTGTGTATGACACGGGGACTGGAATCTTCATGTAAATAGGCCAGGCCTCGGGCAGCACCAAGTGCTATTTTCATTCGGGCATTCCAATCAAGTGGAGAAATTTCCTTGTCAACACCTGAAAGACGGTTTTTTAGCCAGTCTGAAATGTAAATACTAATGGCTTCAACCAAAAAAGTTAGGAGTGATCCAAATTGAATGCTACCGTGAAGGTGAGATTCCACACTGCCATTTGGGATGAGCTCATAAAGTAAACAGCGACTGCGCTCCTCAAGACATATACCTATCAACTTGACCAAGTTCCTATGATGGAGGCGGCTAAGCATCTCTACTTCAGCCAAAAATTCACGACCACCCTGTTGGTCATCTCTCTTGAGGACTTTCACTGCCACTTTCATCCCATCATCAAGCACACCACTATAAACACGACCAAATCCCCCTTCACCTAGTACTCTTGCTTCATTGAAGCTGTCAGTTGCTCTATCAATTTCCTTTGAAGAAAATGTTCTAGCTGAACCAGTATAAGCAGCAAAGCTTGAACTAAAGGATAATGAAGGAGAGTTCGGCCTACTTCCAAGCATGGAGGCTGCAATCCCTACACCATGCATAAAGATCACGAAATAATTCTGTAAGTCTTTAGTACACAAGACTAGCGAGAATCACATATTTGTACACATTTTAGATGCATAGTAATAACCACGTCACATCATAAATTTGTGAAGCTTAAAGGTTCCTGAATGCACCCATTAAGAGTTGATACTTCAAGATATTCCAGTCAAAAAATATTGGATGACTCACCATATTAACATTATGCAACTAACCAGTTAACTTTTCCTATATTCCATTTCATAATTTTGGACATTTTATTCCATTGTATACTCAGGATAAGTAGTAAAAGAAACCAAGTTGAGCAACATATAGCATATTCAAAACTCCAAAATGTTTTTGGTTTCCCCTAACATAGTATTTACCTGGCATGCTACAAAGGCACGACGATAATGAAAGGCTAGGCTCCTGAATTTTACTGTTTGAATGTCTTTTTCAGCATGAATGAAGAAAACTAACACAGAGAATACGAACACTAGACAAACCACATGGCAGTAGATCATTTACATGTCAAGAGAAGGATTTCACCTGATGACTTTGCAAGGGATGGTAATGTAGTTGGTGGAGTTGGTTCTAACTGATATCCATGATCTCTATGTCTGAAAAGCAAAACCCATGCAACGGCGCAACAAAAAATAACTGCGACAGAGGCTGACAATACAATTACTGCTATGACACTCCGATTTGGCCCACTTTTGTGCTGTTGCCCCCTCACATCAACTCCAAGGGGCTGTATGGTCCTTCCGTTATTATCACCAGGATATGGTTGGCTACCTATGGTATCAATGTCTGAAGCTGCTGAAGGTGGAGAGGGAGGAAGACCTGTACATAAAACAATTCTATTTAGTTACTCAGGACATAGTATGTGGCATCAAGATGACACGATGGCATTAGGAATGATTCTATACCTGGATATTGCACATATAATACATCATAATCACCAAAAAGTGATGATTTTATAACAACTTGTTTGTGCCAGAATCTTTGTGATGTCACAAATGCTGTAGTGTTATCAATTTTTTCTCCGAGGGGTACCAAATCAATAAGGACAATGGTCTTTTCTGGATACTGGCTGGCTGAATTTGCTCCCATAATACGAACTTGACTTGGATCCATAAATACCCCAACAGAAATTTCTGTAGCTAGCTCTGAAACCAAAGGGAAGAAGGTGTAGAGTGCTACACTAAGGCGTAGTCCAATACGCATGGGTAAGACACAAACACAAGGTGCTTTTGGTGGACCGTTTGTGAAAGGCTCCGCACAAGCCAATGATACGCAATCTGCAACATCAACATCATGTTTAGAATAGTCAATGGGGCAAAAACCTGGCAACTTGTGCATATAAAATCTATATCATTTAGAGGAGAAAGCAGAGGCATATAAAAGATACCTTCATTAGGAGGTGGAGGTGGTAGTGCGTGAAATGGATGCGGTATCTTTGGATGCCTTGATGAAGACCCAGAGGGAGACATTTTAGGGGAAACAAATGGCTCTTGCAATGACAAAGATGATATAGAGATAAGCATTAACTATGCACAGGAATGAAAATAAAATATAAGGTTAATGCCTTTACTATGGATTGCATGAAAAGGGAACATATGACATACTCTTACTTTTAGTTGGTCTAGATGAAGCACTTGGAGACGGTGATATTGCAGGAGAATCATGGCTTTCTGGAGAAGTTAAAGGCGCAAGCAGCGGTGGTACTGACGATCCTGTAAAGTAGGAGTTATCAGAATCACTTTTTTTCTTTTCACTATTCATTTTTCTTTCAGAGTGGCGAACGGGTGGTCAACTGAGGATGACTAGAATGATCACAAACCTGCAGTTAACAGTGAATGAGAGTAGTGCCTAAGGTTAGTCTTTGGATATGATTTTGAGTGAAACGAAGGAGATGGAGGAATCAAGGGACCTTCATTAATTATAGACTGAATTCTGGTTAGTGTCGAATATCAGAATAAGTATGTCAACTGACATTTCTCAGGTAAGATACAGAACCTAGTTCAGTTGAAACAGGAGGATAAACTTCATAGCATGACGGAGTGATTTCTGTCATATTATCTTTTAGGTAGTGATCCCTCTGATATGAGATTGAAGGTGCAGATAAGGGAGGATATGATCCTTCCACAGGGGGAGAATTAGGGAATTTATGAGGAGGAGCATTAGTAGAGCATCCCATGGCTTTGTGTTCAGTATGAGTGACAAGTGAAGAAGAAATCCCTCAGTGACATAATTGGCCATTCCTCGTGCTGCTGATGATAAGAAATGATAGCAGAAAAATATTGACATACCTTTTGCTGGACGCTGATGGGTCATTCCCTTAGGAGGTGCAACAGTTGGAGCACTTGCTCTTTTGCGGTTGATGCTTGGCCACGGAGTTGATACAGGGGATATATCATGCTTAACTACAGTAATAACACTGACTCAAATTAACTATGCTGACAATGCCACTTTGAGAACCAAGTAGCTATTTAACAGAAAATGGGAAAACAAAATAAAACACATTCTTATATCTTTCTGCACACAAGGACAATCCAAACAGAGGAGTACTGACTATTTCAACTAGTAAGCATCAGTTCATTTTTCTTAGCTAGTTCTACATTGGCAATCATTAACGATTTGGAAGAAAGCAAACCTCTAATTAAGATTCTATTGATTTGGTTTTTTACTAGAGGAGGTGACTATTTGAGGTACAGTTGCCAAGAATATGTGTAGATTGCATCAAGCCAAAAAATATTTGGTTGAAATATGAAGAGCACATGTACACGAGCAACACTCGCAAGCACTGTTACCTGTTGAACCGTATGGAGGTTTTATAGGATATCTTGAATGGCTGGGTGGTGAATTGTTAGGCAACTTCCTCGGGGGTGGTGCAACTGTCGCTGCAAATTCATGGCATAGATGATCAGATCTTGTTTACAAACAATTTATTTGCAAAAATATCACTCACTAAATACACACGGGAAGTATACCTGGTGGAATAGATGGTGAAACTCTTGGATTGGTTGGCCGGGCGGGCAGTGGATTTTGTGGCTTTTCCCTTGGAGAAGGCGCATTAAGGACTGAATGCAATGAGAGAAAGCTCTATAATGTAAAAATTCATGCATTCATGATCACATCTACTTTACACTTTTTTTTTTTTTTACGAAGTATCACATACTTCCTTTGTGCCGTTTTTATATGACAATCTTTCTTTCTTTTTAGACTGTTCTAAAAAGAATGACACTTTTCTATATTAAGAAACTCTTAACCTTTGAACTTCCATTTTACCCTTTCATGACATGCTCCTATAGCCATAAAAATATCATCATATGTTTAAGACGACAAGTTCTATGGCTACCTTTGGTATGCATTGGAAGTCTTTCTTTCTTTCTTTTTAACCTCTATGCCCAATTAAACACCACCGTATAAAATGAAATGGAGGGAATACTAGATAAATATAGTGTGAATACCTGGTGGAATAGATGGTGAGACTTCTGGAATGATTGGGTGGGCAGGCAGAGGATTTTGTGGTTTTCCCCTTGGAGAAGGCGCATTCAGGACTAAGTAAAATAACAGCAAAACAAAATAATGTACAAATTAATGGCATCCATGATCAGATCTAATTTACTGTGAACTTTGTTCTAAAAGGACTGTCACAATTTCTTTTAGAAAAAAGGCAAGGATACCTGGTGGGATGGATGATGAAATTTCTGGATTTCTTGGGATGGTAGGCAGTGAATTTCGCGGCTTTCCCCTTGGAGCAGGCGCATTCAGGACTGAGTTAAATATCAGCAAAACAAAATAATGTAATAATCATTTTCTATCTTGAGATACTGTGTCAAAACCAAAATTATCGTCAGCCAATTATTACCCGGGGCAATTGAGGTGAGAGGACCCTCTGGTGGTAACTTGCTCTCACTGGGTGGCATAGATCCAGGTAGCTGTGGAGCTTTAGTTGGTGCATCTTCAGTAGATTTCCTTCCGGGTGACGAGACTGGTGCTGCTCTCCAAAAAAAAAAAATCAACTTAAACAGAAATCAAGTCATTTCAACATTATGACTACAGTCAGCCACATACCTGGAACTTCTGGAACAACAACAGGCTGTTCATTATGTCGATGCTCTCTCTTAGGAGCACTCGGAGGCTGAACTGGAGCGGGATCATTCCACACTATTGGAGGAAGAGGAGGAGGAGGAGATGGTAGAAAAACAATTTGTGGCGGGGCTGAATTGATTGCGGGTGGAGCTGAACTAGGTGGTGGCAATATTATAGGAGCATTTGGTTGCAGAGATGGTGTAAGAACTTCTCTCGGTGGAGGGACAGGGGGGAACTTCAGTATAGGAGCACTTGGTTGCATAGACGGTGTAAGAACTTCTCTCGGTGGAGGGACAGGGGGGGACTTCAGTGGTGGAAAGACATTTACAGGAGGAGATATTACTGAGTTAAAAAAAACAAACATAAGATGAATAACATAAAACATCAATTTGGTTAATAGATTTGGAAGCCAAGAATCACGATCTCACCATTTAGCTCAAATGCAGGAGCAGGTGCATTACTTCTGGATGCATTCGCATGAGAAACGGAAGAGGGTATTCCCTCTTCAATAGGAGGAACTGCAGAGGATGCTGATGGAGAGGGGGATAAACTAAAGCCTAAAATGAGCTCCAAAAAATTATATTAGGATAGAAAAAAGAAGTAAATAGGAGAACATATGTATGATATGCAGTTCTTCATTTGAAAAGATTCTCCATTTCACAAAAACTTAGTGCAAATGACAGCTCGACAACAGATAAAAAGACATTAGTAGAATCATTTCCCTACTTTTCAACAGACTTAGATTAATTACAATCATAAAACACTAGAATGAATAAGGAGGAGGAGGAACATGGACTGATTAAGGTATTTGCAAATAAATCCAGAATTCCAACAAAATCGCACATCATTCTCCGCCATTGAAATAAAACCAGGGTAATTATCCCGTGGGCGATTAGGGGAATAATATAGTCATCAATTTGCAACCAGCTCCATAACCGAGAAGAAACTTTAATTAGAATAAAATTAGTAGGGCCTCAAAAGGGGAAATCAGTGATCAATGAAACAGTTAAAGTGCAAAAAAAAACCAAACTAGAGAACATAAGGCACAAATTTGAGCTAGTAAACAAAATTCAGAATGTAATAGTCTCAATTCCCTCACACACACCAGATGAATCAATCTGATTTGAGTTCTACAAAATTATCATATCTAGGTATTTTCCAACCAAAATTCAGAAATCAATGTTACCAACACAAAACTCATAAATCTTGGTAACATAAACAAATAATTAGGTACTTGAATGAATGTAAGAAGTAGAGAAAGAGAAGAATTACCAACAGATCCCTTAGAGAAAGCAAAGGCACATAATTCCAGCACCAAACAAAGAAGTTGTAGCTTCACTCCACCCATCCCATATACTAACAAACCTCAACAACAAAATCACAACATAAAAGCAGAAAATATGTAACAAAATTAGATAAGTTGAAGGAATAAAAAGAAGGAAAATTGAGAAAGAAGCAATGAAGAGGCAGAAAATGAGTTCAAAAGAAGGAAACAGCGAGCATAAGAAGCTGTGTTTATGGCAGAATAGTGAGATTAACATGCTATACACAGGCGTTTCTGGTAGCATGTGAGCAATTCCTACACAAAATTAATAAATACCGACCACCTAAGCTAATAAGCTTTTAACT
Organism: Solanum appendiculatum; assembly: GCA_018342035.1. Classification (NCBI taxonomy): domain Eukaryota; kingdom Viridiplantae; phylum Streptophyta; class Magnoliopsida; order Solanales; family Solanaceae; genus Solanum; species Solanum appendiculatum. The sequence goes on along the minus strand of JAGDQO010000520.1, from coordinate 81,223 downwards.
AAAAAAACAACACTCTTTACTGTAACAACTAACACCTACCTTTTAACATAAAACTCACAACCTTAATTTTTACATCATTAACTTTCCGTTCTTATTAAAAATGGATGGTCTATAATATTTGTCATTTCACAAAATCAAATACATACATAGCCGTATTCTTCATATTTTATTCTTGATAGTTATTAACTTTGAAATTGAAAGTATTAATTTGATCAATATAGAAAAACTAAATTATTTCATTGATCAACATAAATTAATTTATTGGATAAAATGATAAACTTACATTGTTTCTAAATATTGACATATAAAAAGAAACAGAGGGAGTATTATATCCTGCTTTTCTCTTTATTTTAATTGAACACTATAAAAATCATTCTTTGTTGTTTTCGAAAATACACTTACCTAGAATAATTTAAGAGAGAGACTGCACAAAAAAAGTTTCTTTTTTAATCACAAGTGGTAAGCACTGTGCTCTCCATCGAGAATTAACTTAGGTACATTCCTTGAAAAAGTAAAAAATAAAATAATTTTATCATATCAAATTTAATGTTTCAAAAAATTTATTAAAAAATAACTATAGTTAATAATAAAAGTAAATGATAAATTATTTTATTTTTTAAATTAGACAAATAAAATAGACATTTATTTTTGGTATAATGAATAAGTAAAAATGAAGTACTCTATTATTTTATTTGGGGGGAGGGGCTGTAATAAATAGGAAGAAGACACAATTAATAGTGCAACTATTTTCGGTTAGATATAGACTCATAGGCAGAGTTATGAGATTCTCTATCAAACTTTTTAGCCAAGCAAAAAATATCAATACCTTAGGGAAACCAAGATTTATTGACTATTTTTTAAAAAAAAACTTGTCATATTTTCTAGGTCTTAAATTAAAAGGACTTATATTAGAGCATTTGGTGTGAAATTGTAGTGATTTGTGTAATTTAATCCTTTTATAAGTTGATTGTGATTTTAGGTAATTGATGTTTGTGTCAACTGCCATTTGACACCTCAACTTGTTCTACTTTCTCATTTTAATTAACCAACTAAATTATTGGACCCTACCTTAGGGTACAACTACATCTACGCCTTTTTATTTTCCACCTAAAATTTTCACTTCTCTAATGTCTTAACTTCCAAAGAATTTTCCCTCTTGTAATAAGTATCTTTCCCTAATTTATTTTAGCTAACGACTCAATGGCACTTCACATGAATGTCCACGTTAAATCGTAGTAATCAAAAATGTTATAATGGTTAACTGATAAATAAGTTATAGTATATGAATAAAATACTTTTTATTTATCTGTTTTTTGATACAAATATTATTCCATGACCACAAGTGGGGGGTTGTCTATTTAAGGAGCTAAATAAATCAATTTGCCAACAAACGGATTAATGTGATTCATACATTTTTCTGACCGGTTGAACATTCAGAATGTGTTATCGGGACACTTGCGAGGCTCCACAACGGCCAATTTTGCGTAGGGCTCACCATGATTTGGTTCAAATAAAAAAAATTAATTTCAATTTTGATTTTTTTATTTAATCGGTCGATTTCGATTTTAAATTTTAAAATTTTAGTAATTCGGTTAGGTTTTCGATTCTCATTAAAAAAAAATTGTTAATCGAAATTCTCTAATTTGTAACTTTTTTATTTTCCTCATTACCAATTCCTTCATGTCCAACAAATCCACGTAGGTAAGACCAAAAGTAAATGTGCTTTTTCACCGAAGTCAAGACCAATGATATCATTAGTTAATTATTATTTTTTTACCATTTTTCATTTTCTTAAGGATATCTTATTTTCTTTCATAAACAACAATATTTTAATTACATAGCTTAAAGTATTTTTTTCATTTCATCTTTGTTTTTTTTCGTGTTTTTTTTTTTTAATTTTTCATAATCTGTAAAATCTCAAAATTTTCTAATATGATAAGTGCAAATCGAAAAACCAAATTGAAATAAATCGAACCAAAATAATTTCAATTTGATTTTGATTTTTTACTTTTACTAAATTGAACACCAAAAAATTGAAGTGAACTTCTCAAATCGAATCGAACCGTTTGAATGCCCAAGCCTAGTAATTACAAGAGGATAAAGAGACATCAATAGCCTTTTGATTCCATATTATTGAGCTTTCTAACGAGCCCATTTTTGTCTTTTCAATTGAGATACTGTATAAAATATGTTGGTTTAAAATCATCTCCATTATTGAACCAGTAGAGAGAGACAGGCAAGATTGGGAGGGCCCTCTATTTTTGAATGCATTTTCATGGAAAACAATAATTCTATTCCTTTGTTTGCATTTTCATGGAAAACAATAATTGTATTCCTTTGTTTGGAAATAATTTCTCTTTTAGTTTTTTATTTAAAAGGAATGTTATGTACTACGTTCATTTCTTCACTACCTTCTATATATCTTTATTTGTCAACTATTCTAGAAATAAATATTCATTTTTATTTGTCCAGTTTAAAAAAGCAAGAAATAACTTGTCATTTTATATTGACTTTTTACCTTTATTATTAAATACTATTCATTTTTCAATATTTAGATAACTTATAATGCCTCTTACCAACTCGTGGCTCATATTGTTACTAGTAGTTCAATTTAATTTTTTGTTTGTTTGCTTTAAAACCAATGTGTTCTTTTACTTATTATGTGGTCCCACCATTGCAAGATAATTAGATTTAAACAAAAGTGTACGTTGATAAAAGCCAATTATTTCATCTTTTATAATGGTAAAAGCAACTTTAAAATGTGAATTACTATTTGATGAGGAGCCTCTAAAGATGTGATTGACTTTGATTTCTTCATTTTTTTAAAAATCACAAGCATTAGTACCTTGAAAAGTTGCATAAACATTTTCCATCTTTCTAGGTAAGAAACTTGTAATCACGAGATATTTACTTTTTGGGAATTAAGTAGTAATTGAATAGTAGGGGTATTTTTGGTATATACATGTTCTTTTGTTAGCTCTGCCAATTTTTTTTAAAAAAATTATAAACCTATTTCTGATCTTATAAACCAAGTAAATTAGCTCACACAATAAGGTCGACATATTATATCAGTTTGAATTCAAACCTAATCTTTTACCTAGTGTAATTTTTTATTTGGTTCAACGTGGGAGTGTTTCTAAAGTTTAGTATTCCAAACAAGTTAGTTTTGCCAACCTTCAAACTTTTGTAACTAGGAAGACTCACACAATAAACATATACAAACTTAAAATATTGTTGGCACATCCCTTTCATAAAAAAATTAAAGAAGAAGATTATCACAAAATCAAAATATAAGAATTGGCAAAACTATATGATTTGGAAGGAAAAATAGCAGAAAATATAGGTTATATATCTAAAGAAGAGGGTTACAATTGAAAAAATTATAAAACGAAAATTACTTTTGATAATGCATGCTAGATTAATTTGGCAAAATCACTTTCTTCTCCCTAGAGTTGCTAGTTGAGTTATTCTAGAAGATGATAAGATGTCTTTGTTTTTTATTAACCTTGTAGAATTATAATGCAAAATTGAGCTTAGTGTAGAGTCCTTGTCCAACACTTTTGGACCTTAAGGTGGTTGGCATTAGAATTTTCAAAGAACCATTCTTTTTCTCTTTTCCAAGAAACTATCAACATCTTTAAAATAGTATAGTGTAGTTCAATTCACCTAATCATGCCCACGTGTGTTCCTCCATAGACCAAATAATAGAGAGATGTAGTACCTTTTCTTTTTCTTTGTGATTCCCTAAACCATGTGAGTTAATTATCCAACCAATGGACCGCTATATATTGTGGATGTCGACACACCAAACCAACTTCTTTTTAGGCTCCTTACAATACAACACATTCATTTTTTTCGTCTTTTGTCTAATTTTTATAAATATTGGTTTAAATTTCATTAATTCAAATTCATATTGGAAAGTCACTCTTCATGTAAAACTATTTTTTTAGGAAAAATTCTATAACAAGACAAACATATGATATGTATTTATGATAAATCGCTATAATTTAAAATAATTACAATTTTGTAGCTATAAGTAGGGTTCTATAGCAAATTTTTCTCTCCTCTCTCTCGCCCCTCACTGTTTTTGTACTTCTTTTACAGTTTTTGTATTTTCAATTGGGAACTGATACAACTATTTGATTGTTTTTGTATTTTATATTTATTTAATGTATTTTTCTTTAAACTGTATTTTGTATTTATTTTCAATTGTTTTTGTATTTATTTAATTTATATAATTGTTTTTGTATTTATTTAATGCATTTGTTTTGAATTGTATTTTGTATTTATTTAATGCATAATTGTATTTGTATTATGTATCAATTGTATTTGTAATACAACGAATACAACATTATTCACTCTCTCCATCTCGCTTGCCTCTCTCTATCTCTCTCACCTCTCTCGATCTCTCTCTTCTCTCTCCTCCTTATATGTAGCTAAATACAATAGGTTTTGATACAAATATACAACTGGTATTCAACCTCTCTCCTCTCTCTCCTAGATCTCGTTTGCCTCTCTTCGCCCTCTCTTAGTCTCGCTCGCCTCTCTCCTCTCCTAACATATAACTACAATTTATAATTAAACAAACTATAGCTATAAATCACTTATTAAATCCAAATTATAGTCAATTTTTGAAAAATTCCTTTATTTTATAGTATCAAACTAATTTTTTAAAATTAAAAATGATGGGTTACAGATTAATTATCACATCACCACAAAACTCTAACGGTGCTACAAACACATCTGGTGGACCAAATGGACAGAGCAAAGCATCTTGATGTACACGTTGTCTTTAATAGGCGGTTTGTTTTTATTTCTCACATGTTTTTTCTACTGGAAATTCACAATATGTTAGGTTGAAAACAAACAAATATTTGTCTCTTGTACGCACCGCCATATATACTTACTAATCATGTGACTCGACAGTAGATATAAAGATCGAGGATTAGAGCAGAAAGTTAGTTGATAATAATGCTAATCCTCTATAGTTTCCCTCAAGTGGTATAAAAATTTTCCTTTTTTTTTTCTCTGGCCTTTGTTTTATTACTTGTTATTTTCTTTGCTTCGAAGACGGTATTATTTATTGGTACTATACTTCGTATTCTCTTTTCCTTTATGTTTGTTATGCTTTATTTTAATCGAGAGTGTATTAGAATTAATCTCTCTACTTTCATAAAGTAAGAACGCACCATCTTTTTTGAGGCCATATATATATAATATAATGAGGATGTAAAGACGATCACATATAGCTATATATCTAAGAGTCTTTTGTTGTAGCCCTTAAATTATCAACCATGTGAGGCATGCATTCATTCTTCATTTTAGGAAAAAAAGAAAAGAAGAATAAACTTTAATAAATGTAAGTTGTTTTCCTGCTTTGTTAAGACTGCAGTAAGGTAAATAGATGAACATTATTCTGTTGTTTCATATTCTTCCAGAACCCCATCATCAAGGAACCTTTTGTCAGAGGTATCATTCATGTAGTCATCACCATAGAGTGTTGGGATCAAAAGATGCAACCTTCTGCTTCAAGCAACCAATGTATACCTACTTTTATGGTACCACTTCCATCTAGCTAATAGCAGAGGATTCGTTTAATTTCTTCACGGTGTAAAATAAAGGACTCTATCCCTTCTCTCATATATACTAGTAATAAATTTGAAGGAAATACGTAGATAGCTCTTCTTTTCTTTTTTTTTCCCCTTAATTGAAAAGTCAATTGTTTATGCTTTTCAAGATTTTCACACACACACACATATATATGAAGATTTTTGTCTATAATATAAACACTCCAGGAAATCATTCTTGATTTTTTAAAAGATGGTATAACAGTTGGTTGAAATTAATTTACACAATAGGATAAACATATGATATATATTAACGATAAACCATTGTAGTTTAAAATATTACAATTTGTAACTATATGTAAGATTTTGTAACAAATTTCTCTCTCCTCTCTCCTTCTCTCCCTTGCCTCTCTCCTCCCACTGCCCTCTCTCTCTCCCTCTCGTCCCTCTCTCTCACCATCCCAAACAGTTACAGCCCAAAAAATATTCCACATAAATATGACAATTGTATTTTGTAAATAGTATGTATCAAATATATTTGTATTTCATATCAACTGTATATGTATTATGTATCAATTGTATTATGACAATTTGTATTGTATTCGTCGGCACAAAGTGTGTTCTTTAATACAATTGATACAATTATATTCGATTTATGATACAAATCAATCGTATCAATTGTATTTAGACAATTACATTTATATTTGTATCAACTGTATTTGTATTCTGTATCAATTGTATTCGGGATACAACGAATACAACATGTATTCATCCTCTCTCAATCTCGCTCGCCTACCACCTCACTCTCTCGATCTCGCTCGCCTCTCTCCTCCTAAAATGAATACAATTGTATTCAGTTTGATACAAATTAGTTGTATCAATTGTATTCGTGATACAACCTGATACAACAAATACAACATGTATTCAACTCCTCTCACCTCTCCCAAATCTTGTTCGCTTCTCTCCTCCCTCTCCTAGTCTCGCTCGCCTCTCTCCTCCCTCTAACATGTAGTTATAATTCATAATTAAGCAAACTATAGTTGTAGATCTCTCATTAAGCTTAAACTGTAGTCATTTTTGAAAGTTATCCTTTTTATTAAGCATAGAGGGCTTTATATAGCTAACCTAAAAGTAGAATAAAATTTAAATGGGCTAGTTTCAAATATAAATAATAAAGTTATTAGTTTATAATAAATATAGCCGTGTTTTTATTTACATAAAAAATAACCAAAAGTCATAAAAAGTATACATTGAATATACCGTATACCTTGCCAAAAGTTATAGAAAGTATACACTGACTATACAATATAACTTACATATACATGAGTTATACATTGACTATACATTATGATACACTCAAAAAGGTGAATATAGCTTAACTACATATGAAATACACACTAACTATACAATATAACTTACATATATGTGACCTATAAATTGAATATACATTATTATACCCTCAAAAATCTTAATATAGCTTGACTATATATGAAGTATACACTGACTATACAACATAACTTTCATATATATGAGCTATACATTGACTATATATACATTATGATACCCACAAAAAGTTGAATATAACTTAACTATATATGAAGTATATGATGATTATACATGAAATATACACTGACTATTCAATCTCGATCAACTCAAAATCACCTCTAAATAGTCCCAAAATTTAGATATGAAATCTTCTTGATGTTTCAAATTTTTTGATATATAATTTGCTTAAAACGATTTATATTTGCGGTACATCAAATTTTAAAGAAGAGGAAGGGCGAATCAACAACAACACAAGACGAATAAGGAGGAAGAAGAAGAAGAAGAAGACGAAGAAGAAAGAACGAGACGTAGGAGAAAGAGGAGGGACGAAGAAGACAAATATTTTTTTGGAAGAAAAAAATAGGCTGAATGGCCAGTTAAGTAAATTTGCTGAAAAGGAGGTAGACATGAATATACAGTTTCCAAAATAAATTTGACATAAAATAGCCCAAAAGCCTTTTAGCAAAATATGGCCTAAAACACAATTGGTACAAAGTAGTCAGAATAATGCCTAATTTTGAGTGTTGATTTTTTTACCAACCAACACTAATTAGCGTATTAAAAAATGGGTAAGTTACATAAATTACATAGTGTAAAGATGAAATTACTATTTATCCCTACTTTTTTTTTAATTACAATAATCCCTTAAAATTAACCCAATCCGGATACATTAATAAAGCGCAGATACATTAATACGGATACATTATTAAAATAAAAATAAACTCAATCAGGATACATTAATGAAAGCGCGGATACATTAATACAAGCACGGATACATTATTAAAATAAAAATTAACCCAATCCGGATACATTAATGAAAACGCGGATACATTAATACAAGCATGGATACATTAATACGGATACATTATTAAAATAAGGAATTTTAGTTATTTTTAAAAGATATAGGGACAAATGGAAAATAATATACTTAAAGGTGTGTACTTTAGTAATTTTTCCTTAAAAAAAACTGCTGCTACTTTTAACGAATGAAAAAAATATATTCCTTATTTAATCCATTAGAAAAAAAGGCTACACCAACTTTTTAAGAAAGAAAAAAAAGTATTTTTTATTCTTTAATTAATTTATTAAAAAATTGTGACTACTTTTAAGACATGAAAATATATTTCTAATCCTCAATTAACGTATACTAATTATCAGATAATTGGCAATTGTTAGTCAAATAATTTTAAAAAACAATGATTTTTAGTAGAAATTACAATACGTATACATAAATTATATATGTTTGTATACACAAGAATTTTTTTAAATAATTATTGTTGTAATTACATAATATATACATAAAAAATTTAATATACTATACGTATACATAAAATTGTATTCATAAAAATTGACGTGTAAATTATGTTGATGTATACGGTAATTGTAGCGTATATACAAAAATTATATTTTGTTATATATATATAAGAATATTATCAACAATTATAGTAGTAATCATACAATGTATACATAAAGAGATTAATATGATACATGTATACACAAAATTTTATTCATAAATTTTACATATAATTTTGTTTATGTATATGGTAACTACAATATGTATACATTGGTTTGTATTCATCTTTGTATCCATTGGTCTGTATTCACCTAATAAATTTGTATACATTTATTTAAATTGAGATTGGTATTCATTGGTATACATTTATTTATATTCATCGAAATTATCATCCGATTATGTAAGAGAATCTTATGAGAACCTTTTTTACCCATGAAATTTAAAACAAAAAAGCCAATACTACAACCTGAATTTTTGCCAAAAAAAGTTGAAAAAACTTTAATTTCACATATCACAAAATCTCACAATTAATTGGACAAGAAAACACTATAGAATAATATATGAAAGAGGATTTTTGGGAGGATCAATGGATAAACATACAAGTTATATCTGATTTGCATAAGCAAAGTGAATTAAGGAGAAGAAGAGAAAATTTGGGAGAGAAGTAAATATACATATAAAAAGGATTTTAGAAAGAGAAAAAAAAGAAACAAAAAAAGAGAAGAATAACCTTAATTTTAGCATTTTTTTGAAAAAAACTTCAATTCCACAAATCACGAAATTACACAATTAATTGGACAAGAAAATGCTACAAGATTATATATAAAAGAGAATTTTTAGGAGGATCAATGAATAAACGTATTGTTATATTTGATTTGCATAAACATAGGGAATTAAGAAGAAGAAGAGAAAATTTGGGAAAAAATAAATATACGTATGAAAAGGATTCTAGAAAGGGAAAAAAAGAGGCAAAAAGGGGAAGAACTTCATTTTAAGGAAACATTACCTATATAAACATCTTTATTTATCATATTTTCTATTATTCCCTACCATTCTAAAATATTACAAAAATCCCTACTTTTCCCCCAAAAACACATTCATCCGGATACATTATTCTCCCAAACCCACGTTTTCCATTCCAATTTTAACTCCTTCAATCTCTCCCCATTTTCACTCCCACAATCTAATCAATTGCATCATTCAACATGATTTGAATTTCAAAATCGTTCTCTCTCCTGTCGACAAATCAAGTTCCTGAATAGATAGTTATTGTCTTTTCCATCTTACAGTTCGTCCTTTTTTTTATCATCAATATCCTGATACATATGGATGATGCTCTTTCTTTTAGTATTTAGATTACACAATTAAACTCATCTAACATTGAAAGTGTTTATGATTCTGACGATGATCGTTGGGTTGAGAACAAATCTAAAGTTTGCATGATCCATTATCAATGATGAATCAGAATATTGAGAAGGCGAAGTTGAAAAAGGATGTATCTTCATCTTCTAAGGCGAATGTGGAAAAAACTCCCAAAAAAGGATAGAAAAGTTGCATTTGCAATTTCTCGACCTACATTACCAAGAGTATAGATTTTCTATCTATTTACTTTATTTTGATATTTAATATTGCCTTTATTAGTTGTTTCAGATCTCTGATACATTATTGATTAAGTGATGTTTATGATTTAAACGTAATATGTTGATACATAAACCTTAATTTTGTTGTTCATCGTATACAATGAGGCTGAAATTTACAGAATTTTGTATCATATACAACATAGTTTGTATATAAAGTTAATGTGAAAAAAATCTCAAAAAAGGGGGGAGAAAAGCTGGATCTGTAGTTTTCTGACATACGCTACCCAAGGTATGAATTTTCTATGTATTTACTTTTTTTTGTTTTTTATTCTAAATTTATTTAGTGTTTTAAATGTTATGATACATTACTTATTTGAATGGTGCAATATATCATGATTTAAATTTGCGTAGTTATTATAAGTTATAATGTTCAATACAAAAGTACTTGATACATAAATTATGCTTTTAATGTATCATTTGCAATGTATATTTGTTTAATTCAACTTTATAATGTATCTACTGCATTTTACAGGGATTGAGGGTTGGTTGTAGCTGCTTTTGCCGAGTTTCTTAGTGATGAAATTCCGATCCCATCTGATTACCTTCGTACAAGATATGGAGCACTATTATGAAGATATGGTAGTGAAAAAGTCAAGACAAGATAAGAAGTGAAAAAGTTGATCCACTAAAGCCTAAGGGTCTTTTCACACCACAGGCTGAAGAGGATTTAGTCAACGTAGATGTATCAATGGATAGACACCTTTAATATTTTATTGTTTTGAGGTTACTTTTACTTAAGTTTTAGAGTGTTACTTTAAAAACTTGTACATATTATTTTTAAATTTGAATATATTTTGTTATTGATTCTAGTATGTAATTTTTTCTGTTGTATTTTGTAATTATAGTGTTCGTGATACACAACACAACATCTGATACTTAAAACTTTCACTTGATACACTTAAGTGTCATAAAAATAAGTATCAGATTCATTAATTTATTTCACACAAATGCCATTATAAAGAGTTCCTTAGTTTGTAGATAATGTGAATAATAACTTGTTGGTATATATCTGATACAGTAGCTAAGAGTCACAACAATGTATACATTATTTATGTATCAGATACACGCCATCTTTTTTTTATACTGTGATACATTCATAATTTCACTATATTAAACATAACTTATCACAAATTGGGTATCAGATACATTATTGACAAAAATAACACGATATAATTTTTAATTTTTGTATCTCATACACGATATAATATACTAGATACACAAATATTATATCTTTTAACAGTGTGAACAAATTTTTATCAAACACAACTGCACACAAAGTTGAACAAATTTTTATATTGAATAGCAACACTCCAATCTATTGTATCAGAACAGACTAAGTTCTCAGTTTAATGTAGTGTAGATTAATATAGTAAATAACAGTGAAACATTATTCAACATGAACTTGAATGTCTTATTAATTATTCAAAATATTTATATTGAATAGTAATACTCACATCAAATGAATCAGGAATTTTCAAAATAACAGGACAATTTAGTGAAAGTTATTTCAATATTTATATTTTTCTTGCTTTTCTTGGTCGCCCAGACATCTTTTGTATCTAGGTGGCAATATAATTTCATCTAAAATATCTTCTGGAACGAATCAATCTTCCTTATCTGGCATTGGAACCATTGGAACTTCATATGTGTTTGCTAATGCTACTGGCTTGTAGTAATCAGAGCAGTAGGGATGCATATCCGTAATATTCTTGCTCTATTCAAAACAGCAATTGCGTGTGCACAAGATATCTCGTCAAGTTGAAATCTCCCATAATTGCATATTTTTCTCTCAAGGCAAACAATGTGTCTTCTTCCAAATTCATAAACTTAATAAATATATTCAGATGATGCAACAATCTATCAACATTAAGAAAGTTAATGATATATTACATGGAATAGTTTAGTTTCATGTATCAAGCACATCTGATCAAACAGCTCACTGATACTTCTCATCAGATACATTTAAATTATTATATTCTGCTACATACCTTCATTCTCAAATATTTTGATATGTTTACAACCAGAATGTCTTCAAATCTTCTCCCCAATGTTCCTTTGTATACGAGGTTATTTCCCTGTCCAATGTATCACTCACAAATAATATACAGTACTTCACAAACATACTAAAATATTTAAATAGTAATGTATCATGCAAATTTTCTTGATGAAAATTCATACATTCAAATTAACACCTCGTGTATCTGATACAAATTAATGGCTTATGTGTATCATATCTATCTGTCACACATTAATGATCATGATACATTAATACAAATTACTGTCAAATACACATTCTTTGACAATGACATATTCACACAAATTAACACTACATGTATCTGATACATAATAACTATCACACATTAATGTATCGATCTAAAAGAAAATATCTTACGGACAACTTTTACTTCTCTAATTATCTGGTAGGATTACAACACTTAGTAATTTACTAAATATTTTAGAAATAGTAATGTATCATGAGTAATATATCCATGTCGAGATTACAAATAAAAAAACTGACTACACAGGACAGTCTATGTAATTTCATACCTTTTATAATCAGATCTCTTTATCCTGAATTAAAGCCATGCTCTATTTTTTTCCATTACAAAGACAAGTGTTGTTTTATCCTTATACAGTTGCCTCTTCTACACCTTTGTATAATTTGTCCAACAACAATTCTATCACTTCTGTATCGTTCATACCTTACCTTACTTTCCCAGATTCCTGAATGTCTTAGCAAAATCGAGATATTCATGATATATCTGTTCAAATTTCCGATGTATCTACTCAAATTTTTGACAATTTTGAATTAAAATTGAAAGGATTTTGGATGATTTGAAGAGAAGATATTTGAAATTTGAATTTTCTCAAGTTGTTACGCTTCGTTAGAGATTGATTAGGAGTGAAAACCATGTGATGGTGTGATTTATGGAATTGTTACCCAATTTTATGTTTTTTTCCTTTTTAAGCGCAACAGAAAGAAAGGCTATGTATATAGGTATGTATCCAGATTTCAGAAAATTGAAGGGATTTTTGTAAATTAGAAAAGAGTAGGGATATGATGTTATTTAGGTCTTACACAATGAAATTTATGTAAGTTATACTTATTTTAAAACGGTTGACAAATAATAAGGAGAGAGAAAAAAGGAATAATAAAACAATATTTTTTTTCAAGAAAAAAAGGACCAATCAACTGTATAACATGTCTAGGAAATAGAGAGAGATAAATAAGAAAAAAATATTCTTTTCAAGAAAAAGAAGCATGGCTATTGAATGTCAAATAAATAAAATATTTTTTTTGTAAAAAAAATTAAAAATAAGCTATTTATTGCCAATTTAGTCTATATGTTGTCATGATGTGCCAATTTATGGTAAGTAAAGGTTATGGGTTGATATTTTGCATAATTTGTTCATTTTAAAACTCTATATCTCAACTAGACTTAGCTTAACTTAATTAACTAAAGACCCCCATCCATACGACTTAACAACTTATTATTCTGAAAAATCAATAGTAACACAAATAAATATTAAATGCCCCTCTTTTGCTTCATTTGGTGAAATCTAAAAATGTCGATCCTTCTGTTATTTGTGCTTGAGGGTTTTTTAAATACCAAGTACGCATTTAATTCATCTTCAAAAGAGAGAAAAGGTACCATCTGATTTCATGGGGTTGTACATATGTTAGATTTGAAAAAGGAAGGCGAAGTGATCAATTTGATACAATATTGTTAAAATTGGTTAATCATTGTTAGAGTTGGTTAATTACAGTTAAATAAATTATGTGACTATCATTGAATTGGTTAAGGAGTTAGTCGGTGCAGATCACTATATGTTTAGCGTAAGCCGCAGATTTATTTTGTATGCATTTTGCTTGAGAAAGAATTAGCTACTTCCGAAGTAGATATTTTCAGATCCGATTTTACTTGTTTGCATGCTTATAACTTCGTGTAGATCATTGAAAGTTAACATGCTATCAAATTTTCTAATTGCGATTGAGAAACAGTAGACTCTCACACTCAAAGGCTTCCTCAAGCTTCCATAATGGCGAAAATTTAAAAGAAAAAATGTCCATTAATTAGGTTATATATTACACAAAAAATAGCTAACTTATAAATGGCCATTCGACACTTTTGCATTACAAAATTTGGCCTCCTCCTCCTTCTTCTTCTTCTAAAAATTGGCATACCGCAAACATGAATCACTTCAAGTGAATTATATATCAAAAGACTCAAAACATCGAGAGGATTTCATATCTATAATTTGAGATTGTTTAGAGGAGATTTCGAGTTGATTAAGATTGAATAGTCAATGTACTTCATGTATAGTTAAACTATATTCTATTTTTTGAGTGTATCATAATGTATAGTCAGTATATAGTTCATGTATAGGTACGCTATATTGTATAATCAGTGTATACTTTCTATGACTTTAGGCAAGTTATAGTGTATACCTCCTATGAGTTTTGACTATTTTTATGTAAATAAAATGTAGCTATATTTGTTTTAAACTAATTACTTTATTGTATATATTTAAAACTAGCCCAATTTAAAATTCGATCCGCAAATAACAGAGTATCCTCAAGTCGATCCACAAATAAATCATAATCCTCTGTTGCATTTACAAGCTTCGGGCACTCCTAGAATTACCTCAATACCTATAAAGCTCATTAGGCTTGTGAGTTATGGCATCTGGAGAATATTGACACGTCTAGCTTTAATAGTCAAAAATAAACTTGGATTTGTGGATGACACCTACGTAAAGAGCTCGTGCAAAGGAGCATTGCTAACTAAATGGGAGAGATGTGATATATGTTGTGGTTTTTTCCTGGATCAATGTAGCTGTAGCACCAGAGTTGATGATGCCTCGAGTTCGAAGAAGATATGGACATATTTCAAGGAGAAATTTGACAAGTCGAACTTAACTTGGATTTTCTATCTATAGAAAGTGTTAGGAAAAATAATTATTGGCAGAAATTATCTCAAAAAAGGTGTATTATTTTTGGTCAAAATAATATATCTTCTTTTGACCAAAATTGTGCTGTTGCCCAACATTTCAATTCTTCTTCTTAATGACTATCATTGACTTGACATTTATCTTTCTTTTCTTTATCACTTTTTGAAACGTTGGCAGATAGAGTTTTGATACTTTTTCCTTTTACTATATATACTTTCCTATTGCTGATAATCGAGTATGAGAAATACATATCAATAATTTCTTCATCTCCTCTTCTTTCTTTGCTGGGTTTTATTGTTATAAAAATTTTGATGTTCCCGTTCCTAGTTTATTCTAGAAGAGCTTGTTGAATTTTGAGAGATACACTATTCCAGCGAAATATCCTTAACGATAGTGACTTACATGCCTCAAGCTATCAAGAACCCATGTTTGTACAATATGTGTTGGAAAAATGTGTAACACCCCGGAAATTTCTTAGTTAAGACCCGAACAATTCTTGAATTTGCGTATAAGGTCGTACCAAGTGATTCTTAATTGTTCTTAGGTGTTAAGTTCAATTCTCTGATGTGGAAATGATTTTGGATATGACTTAAGGTCACAAGAACCCCTAGCACAAAGTTGAGTTGAAAACTTCATTATCGATTAAGTTTTGACATAAGATTCTACTTAGGTCAATTTCAAATGACCATATCACTCAGCTCATAAATAATTGGGTGACCATTGACCCATCAAATTGAAGGTCTTTGAGTCCTCTTTCGAACGCCACCAAGTTTTCCTTTATTCGATCTCGGAGTAAAACATTATGATTGTTTTACCAGAGACTGTCATATCAGAGTTTTTTGAGTCTGTGAACGACGACTCCAACCGACGGGCCGTAGGTTGAACGATGACCCATCTTGTCAAGAAGTCAGTAGAGTACTGAGAGTCAACTTTTGAGACCCAAAACCTACGGATCCAACCAACGGGCTGTAAGTACTACTACATGCCGTCGTTTGGACCCGTAAATGGACTTTTGAGCCTTAAAAATTCAATATCAATTCCACGGATGGGATCTACGGTACGTAGATCAAACCACGAACCGTAGATGGTCCTGTGGACAGTTTTTATCAGCCTTTAAAGAGGGGTAGTTCGGTCTTTTCCCACCCCTTCTAAGCCTAACCACGACCCTTTTCACCTAATTAAGGGTCTAAGTAGTGTTAAAATATTATTTTATGTTCTTTAACACTTCAACGACTTAGAGCAAGGATTCAAGAGGAGAAAAGCTAGGGTTTTCAATCGTTCTTTCGATTTCACCAAGAACTTCGTTCTTCCCAGGTATGTAAGGCTATTTATAGCGTTGGACTGAGTTCGTCCACGCGTCCTACATCTCAATTCCGTCATTAAAGAGTCAAGTTGAGTTCTAACCCTAATGCTATTGAGTTTTTGAATGAGTTATGATTTCCATCATTGAGTTCCATATTTATTTATCAAGATTGTGTTTATCTATATGAATCTTATTCTCGAATCGCTGTTCATGCCTAGTTTCACATGAACCCTAGTTGAGTTACTACATTGCTTCCTATAATGCACTGTTTTAATTGAGTAAAGAGTATTTTTTTATGCTTTGAGTAAGAGAGGTTTTGAGGGAACATGAGCGTCCATAAGTGCATTCATTCGAGTTTTGAAAGTCTTGCGTCATCCATTATGATGCATTATTTTAAGAATGAGTTTTTCGAAGCTTTTGCATTACTATTCATTATGTATGATTTCCAGAGTTCAAGTAAGATAAAGTATCACCATTATTCACTATGCATGATTTTCAGAGACTTAATGAGTATAGAATCGAGCATAAATGATGTTTTTGAGAAAAGAGTTTGATGAGATGTGAGTAAGTCTTGAAAGCATTTTTGAATGAGAATGAGTTGAGTTCGAGTTGAGTCTGAAAGGTTCTTAAACTTCTATTATTTTGAACATGAGTATTTTGAGTATAAATGATTGAGGAGATATGAATGAGTTTGAAAACATGTTTTAAATGAAAGAATTGATGATTGAGATGAGATTGAGTTTGATGAGAGTTCAATGAGACTAGATGAAATGATTAGAGTAAGTTGATCTGATTGAGCATATGAGCACATTGAGTCTTTTGGGAGTAGTATTGAGCACTGATTTGGGTAAGAGTAAATAATAACTCAAACCCCATAAACTATGTAGCCAGCGTAGGATAGAGGCTATGCTTCTCTAGTCCCAAAAGAGGACTTTGATTGATTTTGAATCCAATGAGGTTGATCGTCCCTTACTCCGGCAAGGTATTGGACGGCTACGTCAACGGCAATGCAAAGCGTTGTATCATCACTAGCTCATAAGTGATGGTTGTCGGTTAGAGAAACTCCCCAAGAGTAAAATATTATATTTTATATACTGAATTGCATTTACATATCCATATCTTTTAAAACATTGTTTTACATATATTGTATGCTTTAGTGAGTTGGGCTATTTCTCAGAGTTGAGTCCTTTGAGTTGAGTTGAGTATCTTTGAGTAAGTTCCTTTTTAGCTATATCACACACTCGTACATTCCATGTACTGACGCCATTTGGCCTGCATCGCTTTATGATGTAGACACAAGTGCTAGAGATCCTCAACAGGCGTACCATTGAAGGTCAGATTCCATCCAGCGTTTTGGTGAGACCTCTTTGCATTCGAAGGTGCTCCTGAGTCTTTACTTTCAGTATTTCAAGGTAGCCGTGGGCTTGTCTCGGCACCTTCTTACGATTCAGTTAGAGGCTTCATAGAGAGAGTCAGAGTTGAGTTAGAGTGATTCTTCCAGAGTCTTTTTTTTAACTACAATTTCATTATTGAATTATGATGTTGAGTTGATTTGAACTGAGTGTTTAAACTATCCTTTTATTGAGTTGATTGTTAGCCCACTTGAGTGTCTTCTTTGATTTATCTAAGTTTTCCGCTGATTGATTGAATGAGTGATCAGACCAAGTGGTTCGCTTGGGACCAGCATTGGTCTCCGAGTGCCAGCCACAGCTAGGGTACCCTCTCAGGGCGTGACAAACTTGGTATCAGAGCATAGAGTTCATGTGTCCTATGGTGTCTATTAATCCATGTCAGTAGAATCTTATTTATGATTTTGAGGGCTCCACTTCTATAAATGAAAGACTACATACATTTAAGAAAAGTTTTCCTTCTTTCATACTCTAAATCGTGCACTAGAACTGTGTCATAAGGAACTTCTTCAAACTCGTGCGTTTCTCAGATCCATTCGACTACCCCTCATACTCAAGGTAGTTGAAAAGCAAAGCCCAGATCCTTATCGATGAGTTACTCTCAACAAAAGTCTTCAGAAAATCATGAGACTGCAAAGGGGCTTGATAGAAGCCCGGGAGTGAGCTTAAGTGTTGGGATTCGAAAGAATGCACTCTTAATTCATATGAATCGAGTGTTCGAGCTAATAGCAAAATGTACTCCCAGACTCTCTTCTCTAAATCTTGTTTCACTTGAGACCCTTTTGAGGTAGTGTGTTTTAGAGATTGGGTAGTATTTTCACCCGGAAAGATAGTATGAGTTACGATGTTATGAGCCAGTAGTAGTAAAAGTGCCCAGAATTAGAAGTATGAATGCTGAGGTATTGTAATCTAAGAAAGGGAGATAGTGATGAGATAAATTATGTTGTTGCAGTCATGCACCCAGTAAGTTATTAATGAGGAGTTTTCCCTTATGGGTAGACTAAGAAGTGATGAGTTTGTGTAGATTTCATGATAGAAGGTAGAGTAAGAGTTACTAGTATGGATGAGTTAGAGTATACATTAACCAGAAGGGAGTTTATGTCAATGCCATTGTGTTGGTGAAGGCTAAGCATATGTGTTGAGTAAAAGAGCAGAGTATTTATGAGGTGATAGATCTAAGCTATGCTTATGATTTTTGAAAGGAGAGATCATAGTATTTAGAGGATTATAGAACTAATTAAGTAATGATGTTTATTAAGTGGGTAAATAGTACTTAAGTTGTGAAATGGAAGTGTGGCAGTAATCTGTAAATAGGTAGACTGAGAGATAAATGTTGACTACTTGTCATGAGATCTTAGTGGGTGAGTATTTCTTAAGTTTATCTAGTAGTTGTAAGTTAGTATAGTAAGAGAGAAATTATATTAATATCTGTGTTTAGTAATAAACACTAAGCTTGAATTTGAGATTAATGTCGTGATAAAAAGGATGGCAATATAAGGGCGATGATGTTAGTTCGAGATCTAATCTAGTAGGTTTGATATAAATTAGGTGAGAAATTAAGGTGCTACTTTTGATAAATGTGAGAGGTACAAGTGTGGTATTATGACCCTTAGATGAGAGCAGTGAAGTGTGGCTAAGTCATTAGATTATCAAGAGCATTAGAAGGTGTATCTGAGATCGTATGTAGTGAGATGAGGTTCTAATTAAGTTTATGATTTTTTTTCATGTAAATAGTATATTTGAGCTGTCAATATGGAGTAGGCTGATGTTAGCATTATTTATTACCCTTAAGAGTTTGGTCGGAGAGATCATATATAGTTAATGATGAGCCTCTTAAATATAGTTCAAGTTTCCTCAAGTTAGGTAGATATGAACTTAGAGAGGAGGTATTAATAGACTAAGAAGGAGAAGTCATACTATTAAGAGTTGGACTAAGCAACTCTATAAGCCAATGAGGAGAGGTTAAGAGAAGTATCTCAGAAAGAGGTCTTAGAAGAAATCTTAGTACCTGCACATGGAGAGTCTAAAAGCCATAAGATAAGCCTTTCCCGAGTATTAGAGTAAAGCGAATGTAGACCAGTTTAGAGATGATGGAATAGATCCATAGCTTTAAAGTGTCATCTTCAGACCTAAGGGGGAGATGATAAGATGCGAAACCAAGTCAAGTGTTGAGAATCAGATAGTGTTGTATTAGAGAGAGTTATGGTGATATATCAATCCATTCATACTCTAGTGTATTCCTTAAAGTTCAATTATTCCAATATCTTATTGATGTTTCTTATATCAAAATTGTGTTCATGACTTATGCTCATACACTTCAGAGAGATTCACATTTATGCTCAGTTTCCAGAATAAGGGGCAAAGACTTTAGCCCATTGATCTCAATCTTACTCCATAAATTTATGGATATCAGCCTCGTAATATGAACCTATGCAGATAAGCACTCGTGTCTTATAGTATGCTCAGCCTTGTAAATTCATGCTTTACTCTCAATGGCTAGCAACATACTGTTATGTCATGCATATTCTTATATTAGATATCTAGAATGAATCGTGCTTATGATCTGTCGCCTAAAGTTCTTTCAGTGATCCTCTTCAGTTTTGCCGGCGATGTTGTCGATAGTAGTTGAGTAATGATAGAATAAGAGGGTTGATATTTCTTATTGTGGTAGCAGTAGTGTGCTTATTCCATAGAAGGTTATAAAAGTGGAGGAAGGATGAATTAAGTTTTACTATGAGTAATAGTTAGGTGAGAGTAGTTAGATAATTCCTGATAGTATGCGTGAAATTTCAGTTGGTATTGGTTAGTAGGAGTTCATGGAGTGGTTATAGTACTAGGCTTGAATGCGGTGTTGTTAACATGTGGATAAATGTATGATACATTAGGTGTTTCTTGATATGGGCTCAAGGTTGGTTGAATGCAGTTATAAAGAGAAGTATTTTTGGTGTTTCTTGATATGGGCTCAAAAAGAATCTCCACATTTCTCAACTTCCTAAGATCAATGATATGATGAATGAGGATGAATGCATCACACCACATATTGCATGGAGGCAATAATCTACTCAACACGTAATAAAAGGTTCAAAGTTCTCAAAACTCGACCAAATCATGTTAAACTCCCTCATATAAAAATAGTGGGAAAGAGTTCATTTGAAATAAGTGAACACCATTTAGAAAAGCATTTCATTTCTCAAAGTATGCTAAAATCCCCAACTCAACCCCTCTCTCGGGCATTACAAGTCAAATAGTGTTGCAAGCCTCTCGCACGGGCAACTCATGAATCACATGCTCACAAAGCAAATAGAGTAACAAATAAGGCCCTCACACGGGCTAAACTGTACAAATAAGCCCCCACACGAGCAACATAATATAATCATGCCCCCACACGGGCATCACAATATACTCAAGCCCCCACACGGGCATCACAATATAATCAACAATCCCAAATCATATTATGATCCCATCCCAAAGCCTATGACATAAGAACAATCAATTACCTAATCCCAGTCTCAAAGAAGGATACCCTAAACTACCTCGAAGGCCGAAAACTTCACCTGAACACTCTATCGGAGCTTTAACCTCAAATACCAACTCTGAAATGATCCCCAACTATCAAGAATGGAAAGAATTCATCAAAAGGAGTTCAACGATACCCATATTGCAATATTTAAGAACTGAGGTTAAAATCGTCCAAAAATCTCCTCGAAAATGAAAAGGGCAAAACTGGAGTTTTTGTTGAAAATCAGGTTCTACACATCAAGAGGAGTTCGTGGTAGAAAAACCTATTAAAATCGAGTAGAAAATAGATTCGAAATCATGAAATTACTAGTTTTGAAATTTGGGGGGAAAACCCCAAAACTCACATTGAGATCTTGAATTTTAAAGAGATTTGGAAGATAAAATCGTTAGGAAATAACTTAGAAATGATAAAGAGACTTACTCCAATGAATTTCCTCAAAAGATTGCTTCAAAATTCGTCTCTCCTAAGCTTCAATTGGGTAACAATGGTGGAAATGAGAAAATGAAGGAAGAAACCCAAAATATGGGCTATTTTCAGCCAAAATGGGTCGGTTGACCGTGGTCGTCTGTTGACCGCGGTCAACTTACACCAACACCATTTTCAAAGCATGTTTTTAACCCTTGAAACTCATTCGGAACCCTATAAACCTGAACCAATAGTGCAAATTGATCAGAAAACATGTTTCGGAGCCAATGGTATCGTCGAATTTCCGAAAAAAGATTGTTATGACCAAAACACCCCTATGGACCTCTTTTAGGTCTAAAACTCAACTTTTAGCCTAAATACCCAAAACCAATTCTATGGTCTCGGGGCTCTAACCAACCACTCTACTTGACCAAACTCGATGTTCCGGACGCAACGGAACTGACAGAATCACCATCCGACGCTCAGATCTCGAAATCTTGACCAAAGTCAACTATCTCCTTAAAAACTTCACCCAAGGTCTCAAAATCACTAAAATCTCACCCGATCGCATCGGGGACCATACCAACCACTCTGGGAACACAAACAAAGCATGAAACCGCTAAGGAGAAAGGAAAAAATGATGATTTCACACAAAAAGGTAATTTCACAAGAATTGGAACATTACAAGATGTTCCAATTCTCAACCTCTTATATTGATGCATTATATTTATACTAAAATAGATAAAAATTAGTAAATAGTATAAAGTTAAATGAATAGGATCAGTAGAATAGGAATAATTTTAGTACATTAAACACCAATAATTATATTATTTGTCCTACAACTAATCAATTGATCAACAACTGAACACAGTTATGCGGCAACTGTCATAGTTGTGGGGACAACTTCTTTAGTCGCCCGATAAGTACAAGCAGTTGCTGGACAATTATGTATCTGATTGATTTATCCAATTATTTCTACAACAACTTCAGTAGTTGTCCAAACAACTTCAGTAATTGTCCAGACAACTATGAAAGTTGTTGGCTGAAACAACTAAATTGGATTCACTAAATTCACTAACACAAAATATTTTATACTTACCAAAAAGCTCTTTTGAGTTAATTTCAAGTTCAAACGGAATAAATACAATGCAAAATAACAAAAAAAAAATACTTAGGAGATAATGATTTTCTTCTTTATGAAACTCTAGTTTTAATCTTTTGAAATAGAAAAGAGAAAGAAAATTTACCTTGTATGAGGAAGAAAATACAATAGAAAAGGTTTGATGATTTTGAAGTTGAAGAGGAAGCAAAAATTTTGAAAAAAAATGTGCTCTCTTTCGTTTGAAACATTTGCCTTCGTCACGTCTTCCTTTGGAAAGTTGAAAAACTAAGGGGAAGGGGAATATGTTAATCCCTATTATCACAATTTTAAAGATGTTATTTTCAATCGTAAAGTTTTTAAAATTATTAGTTTAGTTCTTTTATTAATATTAAAAAATAGAAAATGGCCAAATGACCCCCCAGTCTATTACCGGATTTTCAACTATACACATATACTTCACAGGAGTCCTATTACCCCCTGTGCTACTTTAAAATGAAATAAATAATCCTTTAAGTGTTGAGTTGGCATAGAGAGTGTATTTCACTCTCTTTGAGAGAGTGAGTTGCCTATTTTTTAAAATTTCCATTCTTTTCTCTTTTTCTTTTCTCTTTCTCTTTCTTTCTTCTTATTTATCTATACAACTATACCTTCTTCACCATTATCATTGTTGAAGCTTCACCAATGGATGTTTGGTATGAAAATTATCAACAATTAATGCATTTTATGAATAAATAATTTTTCAATAGACTTATTTAGAACATATCTAACAAATTAAATTTATTTTTAAGAAAATATACCCATTAATTGATTTTTTTTTAAAAAAAGTCATGGACTAAAGAGTAGGAAAGTCAAAGTGAAGTAATTGTATTTTTAAAAAATATTTTCAAACTTGTTAGAAGGAATTGAAACAAAACAATGTCTTCTACATTTTTTAAACAAGGATCCTACATGTTCTCCTAAAACCCATGAAGAATCAAAATCAAAAACTCAAATTATAAATCAATCATAAAATTTTTTTAGGGAGAAAGAATGGGGAAGAGAGAGAGGTTTTTCAAATTGGTATTACAAAAATTGGTTTCAAATTGGTCTTCTTATCCGCGATGGTTTTGAGCCGTCGATGAAATTGTCGAAGGATGAATTTGATCTCAAATGTTCATGACCCATTCAACGTGTATTTGAAATTGTCTAATGAAGAAAATCGAACAAAATGTAAAAAAAAATATGAAAAAGATTATTGAATTGGTTGAATGAAAGATTTGATTAGGACCGCTATCTTCTAGGCTCTAGAGATTCAGAGTAGATGAAATGCTGACCTGAATTTCTGTTCCTATAAATTGTTAGAGATATAGAAATTTATTGAGGTAAAAAATGATGTTTATTATAGTTAGGGTTGAAGAAATGATTGGGGAAGAGAGGAGGAAGGAGGAGAAATTTTTTTCTTAAAAATATTATTGAATGGTGAAATACACTTGACAAGTGCATGTATTACACCACAAGACACATGCCTGGTAATGGCGTTTTAGGGAGGAAATAATTCTACTTTAAAATACTTCAGGGGGTAATAGGACCCCCGTAAAGTATAAGTGTGTAGTTGGAAATCCGATAATAGATTGTGGTCATTTGCCCATTTTCTCTATTAAAAATAAAAAAAAAGTAGAGAAAAAGAAAAAGGGGGCCCACTTGTCCCCTTTTTTAATGGCCTATATACATAAATAATGTATTATATATCCTTATTCACGAGTTATAGAATATCTTTTACTATTACACAAATTAGCCTCATTTTTCTTACCAGAAATAACTAAATACATATATAATAGTCTCATACTCTATTCTTGTTACCAGAAATAGCTAAATATATATTTAATAGTCTCTCTTCTTCTCTTTTTTTTCTGTACGTCTTTCTCTCTCCCTCCTTTCTTCTCTTTTTTCTTTCTTCTGTCTCTTTCCGTCTCTTTCTCTTTCACCCTCTTTTTTTTTAAAAAAAAAAATTCAATTATTTTAATTTAAGACTTGATTTTGAATTGGTATTAATATAAATAATTTAAAAAATTAGAACTTATATCTTAATTTTTAAGGATGTTTGGTGAAGACTAAACTTTATTTATTTTGAAGATAATAAAATATGAGAAAAAAAATTGATGTCAATAATAAAATAAATAAATATAAATTATACTTGTAATACATTTTGAATTCAATACATTATACATATTATAGACATTTTTCAATGCAGATAGTGAATATATAATTAATATATTTTTAATACAATACTAATACATTTTAACATTGTTAATAAGAGAAAAAAGATAAAAATAATTATAATACATTTTGAATTCAATATATAATACATATTATAGGTATATTTCAATGCACGCTTTATATAAAACTAAATCATTTTAAATACAAATATATTATAAGTATTATATGTGAATTTCAAATATTCCGGTACAATTTAAATTTGTTTACATTGTTGGAAATGTATTATATTTGTTCTGGAACAATAACTATCGAATTTATAGTAATGTATAATATCGAATTCGAATTGTATTATAACTATCGTTTATATTTATACATTTTTAGTACAACTTTAATACAGATTTTTCAGAGCTTCACCTCTTTTTTTTCGGTAAATCACCACCACCAGACCACCGATTGTTTATGTTTAATACAGTTTTGATACAACTTTAATACAATTTTTCAGAACTTCACCTAATATATAACTAAAACATTTTTAATACAACTATATTATAAGTATTATATGTGAATTTCAAACATTCCGGTACTATTTAAATTAGTTTACATAGTTAGAAATGTATTATATTTATTCTGAAACAATAACTATCAAATATATAGTAATGTATAATATCGAATTCGAATTGTATTATAACTATCGTTTATATTTATACAATTTTAATATATATTTTCAGAGCTTCACCTCTTCTTTTTAGTAATCACCACCACCAGACCACTGATTGTTTATATTTAATACAGTTTTGATACAATTTTAATATAATTTTTCAGAACTTCACCTAATATACAATTTTGGTACAATTTTAAAAAGGTTTATGCATTAGAACTTAGGTCTTATAGATATTTTGTATTAAAAAGGTATTAAATTAGTTGTGTGTTTAAAAAGGTTTGTGGGTAGATTTTTTGTTAAGGCACAAGATGAACGAAAAATGTATTATAGATAATTTTGTATCAAAAAGGTATTAAATCAAGTATGTATTTAAAAAGTTTGTGCATTAGAACTTAGGTGTTATGTATACTTTGTATTAAAAAGGTATTAAATCAACTATGTGTTTAAAAAAATATTTGTGCATTAGAACTTAGGTGTTATGGATATTTTGTATTAAAATGGTATTAAATTAGCTACGTGTTAAAAAGGGTTGTGCATTAGAACTTAGGTGTTATATATATAATTTGTATTATAAAGGTATTAAATCAGCTATGTGTTTTAAAAAGGGTTGTGCGTTAGAACTTAGGTGTTATGTATACTTTGTATTAAAAAGGTATTAAATTAGCTTTGTGTTTAAAAAAATGTTTGTGCATTAGAACTTAGGTGTTATGTATACTTTGTATTAAAAAAGAATTAAATCAACTATGTGTTACAAGGGTATTAAATCAGCTATGTGTTAAAAAATATTTGTGCATTAGAACTTAGGTGTTATGTATAGTTTGTATTAAAAAAATATTAAATCAACTATGTGTTAAAAGGGTATTAAACCAGCTATGTGTTAAAAAATATTTGGTTCATTAGAACTTAGATCTTATGGATATTTTGTATTTAAAAAGTATTAAATCAGCTATGTGTTAAAAAAAAGTTTGTGCATTAGAACTTAGGTCTTATAGATATTTTGTATAAAAAGGTATTAAATCAGTTGTGTGTTTAAAAAGTTTGTGCATTATAAGTTAGGTGTAAGGATGTATTAAAAATGTATTATACAAAGTTTGTACTAAAAGATATTAAATCAGTCATATATAAAAGGGTATATATAAAATGTAATATAAATAGTTTGTATTAAAAATGTATTAAAAAGGTTGTGCATAGGACTTAGGTGTAAGAATGTATTAAAAATGTATTAAATCAGCTATGTTTTAAAAAGATTTGTGCATAGAATTTGGGTATTGTAGATAGTTTGAATTCTGTTTTAAGACTCATAATGAATGAAATTTGTATTATATAAATTTTGTATTAAAAAGATATTAAATTAGGTATGTATTAAAAAGATACTGATGGTATCAATGAGTAAAATGTAGTGATTCAGTTTTAATACAACTATAATACAACTTTTCAAAAGTACCCCTTTTCTTCTCCAGTGAATGCCCATCACCAGACCTTTGTCAGAGACTACCAGTAGCTCCAATAACCAATTCACCGCGCAGTCAACCCACCCACAAAGCAGCACTAAAATCCCTTTTCCCAATTATTTTTGGTGCACACACCACCACCATCACTTTACCCCTTCTTGTCCTCCTTGTCTTCTCCGATGAAGACACACACCGAAGTGAGCAACAAACAATGCCACAACAATTCATATCACCCATAAATCAAACCAGAAAAATTCATAAAATCCACCAAGCACATCATTAAACACACAAATATGACCAAGACCTTAAAGAACAACTGTAAAAGGAAGTACCTTTCAAATCATCTAAATGTTGTAAGAAATTGGTCAAATTCAACAACTGAGGAATGTGATTATATTACTCATCCATAATCCATCAGATCATTGCTGCAGCTGCATGAGATACTTGATTCAGGGAAAAGAGACAATGAGTAAGGGGGCAATGGCAAGCTCATAGCATGAACTTTGTTTGGTATGTTTTAAGATGTGTTGTAGAAAAATATTCTCCAAGAACTCAAAACATTGTAATAATACTGTAAGTAACACATGAAGTCGATAAAATCATAACAAAATATTAAGGAACAATTCTCAGCCTCCATACACACAGGTTGGACTGAAGAAGTGTTGGAACCTGACACTTTTGGCAGGAAATGAGAATGAAATCTAACCTACATAATGATGAGAGTTAAAAGCTAGACTAGCTTTTTAAGTACAATCTAGCAATTGACATCCGAGAATGAAATCTAACCTCAGTGTTGAAAGCAATGGAGGAAGGTTGTGCATTGCTTTCAAACAATTTATTTTTGAAAAATTGTTCGATGTTCAAAAATTGGATGGAGAAAGAGATGCCATTACCGACTTTGGAGAAGGAGAGATAAGGGGTTGGATGGAGAAAGAAATGTCATTATCGACGCCGGAGAAGGAGAGATAAGGCAAGAAAGAAATGTCATTATCGACGCCGGAGAAGGAGAGATAAGGCGTTGGATGGAGAAGGAGAAGGAGGGAGAGAGATGAAGTGAATAATGGGTGATTTTAAAGTAAATAATTATGGATAGTAATAAAAAAAAACAATACCCTTAAAAAAAGGTAATAATTAATTCTTTTATGTAAAAATTCCTTTTTTTTAATTGGAAACCCATTAGCTCATTTCTCCAGAAAGGTCTGCCCAAAACCCAAAGTTGAAAGAAAGAATCAGTGTTCGATGGCTTCTCTGGTGTACCCACCTCTCACTCTGCCTCAAAACAAGGTGAAAAACATTCACACTCTTTGCAATACATACTCCCATTTATTTCCTTTTGATCAAAAAATTGTATTTCAATTATTGGGATTTCTTGAGTTTTATATCGTTCATTATTGGGATTTCTGGGTTACATATAAAAATAAAGATTAGCTGGTTCTTCCCCATTTTTTATCAGGTTTTAAGTCTCATTTTGTCAAGTCCTTGATCAAATAAAGAGAAACAGAAAAGAAAACGAAGTTGACGTCTCGTTTGTTGCCATATTTAGATAGACAATCTTAAAACTTGTTTATTTTGTGCTTTATATGTTGCAAAGTTTACTGCTTGGTACCTCCAAGGCAGTTTACTGCCTTCTCTATGTAATTGGAGATTGGAAAAACATTGAATTCTATTCCATTGTGTTTACTGTTTTTCTTTCAGTTTTTCGTTTTGAAATAGCATTATATGATGCTTTTTATTATGCTATACGCCAATCACACATTGTATTTTCCTACTTATGGATGACTCTAGAGTGATTGTTAAGGCAGCTTCACCTGTAGTACCACTATTGATACGTTTTGTTCATTGTTTCTTTCACTTTGTTGGTTTTCTGGATATGTTATTAAAAACCCCCCCTCCCTATATTCAGCTGAACCCTGGGGGTGTCCTAGCTGTATCTACTAGTGGAATACCAAACAAAAATTTTCAGCCATCTTCAACACGATGGAGCCACAGGCGTTGTTTGCTGATGAGAACTAAAACATCAGTCGAAACGAATTTGCTGGCAAAAGATTCTGTAGGCACCGGCGCTGTTGATGATAAGGGTGGTCTTTCTTTTCCATCTTAAGCAGCATGCAGTCAAAATTTTCATTTTATTTCTCTATAGCTTCCTTCAAGAAATAGCTATTGTTGATGAATCCATGAAATCCTTTGTGACCCTTTGGTCATGAATGCAATTTAGTACTAGTTTTGTTACCGTGTGAAGAGAATAAGTGAATCTGTTCCTACTTTTGTAATCCTAAATTTATAGACACAGACAAAAGGATAATAGTTCCAAACTAGCTTAATAAACGTAAGTTGGAGGTGTGATATTCTTGTTCAAGATTTTGATACATGTTCAGTGAGTCAGTGACCATATGTTCAGCTTAAGGTTACATAAGGTGACATGTTGAATACACATTTTATTGGTAAATTTATACCGTCTTTCAAGGTTTTAGTTTCATATTGTTCGATAGGTTTGCACCAGAACTCTTACACATAAATTATTTGATCACCGAATATAGAATGGGAAGATTGTTAGGCCGAACTGATCTTCTAACATATTGTTCGTCTGATTTTGAATTATTACTTTGATTTAGTGCAGATTTTGGAGTTGTTTGCATGCACCACGTTGGAATACTATGTGAAAACCTTGAGAGGTCATTAGACTTTTACCAGAATATTAATTCTTGGTAATCTCACTTCACTTTGTAAATGGATGACTAAATTACAGTTGAAATACATAATTTCGTAGTTCTGAAAGTTTCATGGATTGATCAGGACTAGAAATAAATGAGGCAAGACCACATGACAAGCTTCCCTACAGAGGTGCTTGATTGTGGGTGGGTTCTGAGATGATACATTTAATGGAGCTTCCAAATCTGGATCCCTTTACTGGTCGGCCTGAGCACGGGGGCAAAGATCGGCATACTTGCATAGCAATTCGCGATGTGTCTATGCTGAAAGCTATTCTTGATAAAGCTGGTAATTCATTTACCTTATTCCTGTTTCACCTTCTGACTTGAAAATGGTAAAAGAAGAGACTCTGGACATATATTCCGCTCTTTGTTTTCCTTTTCAGGCATTCCCTACACTCTTAGTCGCTCTGGGAGACCAGCCATTTTCACTCGAGACCCTGATACTAATGCACTAAAATTTACTCGAGTTGATGCTTGACAGGATCTGGACTGCTTGCGCTCCAATTTGTAATCCTTATATATAGTTAAATATACAGCTATTGTGAATATTCTACAAGTAGAGTTAATAACTCTTTGAAGCACTTCTGCTATTAGTGGTTATGGCTTATCAATCCCCACAATGTCATGTGTTATTTATATGATTTGAACATTTGTGGTTGATACAATTTTCGCCAATGTGTACTATTTACTCATATTTAAGTAACATCATCTGCAGAGCTTTATGGCCCAAGTCTTGAACTGTTCTTTCTGTGATCCATTCGAAGTTCCACCAGACTATATACTCTTCAAGAATGGTTATTCTATATGTAGCTGCTCTAGTTATATTAGTTATTCCTAAAGATGATG
Source organism: Solanum appendiculatum (assembly GCA_018342035.1). NCBI lineage: Eukaryota > Viridiplantae > Streptophyta > Magnoliopsida > Solanales > Solanaceae > Solanum > Solanum appendiculatum. The sequence continues at coordinate 50,620 of JAGDQO010000520.1, read as the reverse complement.
TATCATTGTGTTTGAAGACATTACATTAGCAGACTCGCAAGGTTGAACGATAATATGCATTTTATTTGTTTCTTCATCCCCAGAATTTGAAAAACAATGGCTTTTTTCAGGGCAAGTGCCAAATGCAAAGAAAGCAGTTTACATGTTTCTGGGTTCTTTACTATCACAAGCAATATAATGTTTACAAGACTAAAATTTTTGCTACTATACACTTTTGAGTAATGTCAATGAACAAGAGTGACACCTATCTTTTGTTCTCGCAACACCCTTCCAACAATATCTAAAAAATATGTCTGGGTTGTTTTCCTTCCAATATTTCCTTTAATTGCTTCTCCAGGCCTTACTTGGCTATGATATATGCACAAATTACGGTGTTTTGAATTCAAACCCCATTTTTAACGTGACCTCCAATCTTGTATGGCAAGGTGTAACGTGTGGTTTGGGGTAAGCATCTTGTGCTGCAATATCTGTTTCGTCACAGGTGAAACGTTATGTCTGTCAACCCTGCCTTTATTGCTCTGTGCTCATATGTCAAGCCATCGGCTGCTATATGTGGCTCTTCCATTACTTCCTGCAAAGATGATGCAGAATAATAGAGCAGAGAGCGGAATGAGATTCAAGGTTGCATCTCATCGAATTTGAATTCTTCTTACCTGAAGGATTGGACAGAAGTACTGCCTAGGTGCCCTAAGGTTTCCCCCTACCCTGACATGCATCTCTGCAAATTTGAATAACCAAAAAAATCAATAAAGATTGAGGAGAACCTCTTTTAGAAACTCCTCTTTCTTTAATGATGCGTTCGGATGAAGAACTTTGATGGCAACAGGGGTATGATCAAGGTTGCCTTTGTAAACTTTCCCATATCCACCTTCACCAATCATCTTAGACTCCGAAGAAGAATCAGTAGCCACCTGAATCACTTCTCTAGTCAATCTCCTATACCTGTCATCACATGATAGTAGTGCATCGACAACTTTTTGTTTTTCTAAGGACTGTTGGAGAGCCTTCAACTCTGCTATCTGCCTCTCACAAGCTTCTTCGGCAAGCAACTTTCTTGCTATCTCGACCTCCTTCTCAGTTTCTACATGTTTCTTCTTCAGTTCAGCTGTTTTCCTTAGGCTTTCTTCTCTTTCCTTGGCTGCATTCACTCTTCTTGTTTCTTCACAACATTTCAAAGAAAGTAATTGGACCTGAAAGACAGTCAGAGAGTCATATTGTGATATGTCGATAGCAACAGTGGACGAGAATATGGTCAGGCAATAGGTATTTTTCCCTAGTGACTGAGTTACTATACTCCTCCTAATGTTCTACCGTCACTTCAAATGGAACTCAAATTAGGATAAACAAGAACTTGATTATGACAGACAGCATAAAAACTTTGTTCGTTTCAGTATGAAAGAAGAGCACTCAAGAATTACCCATTTCGAGGTAAAATAAAATAGATCAAGATTTTACCTTGTTTTGGGCATGGACTAGATGTTCACATGTTTGGTTGTACAATGTTATGGTGTTTCGCAACTCTAAGTGCAATCTTCCCATTTCAACCTGAATGTCTGACTGTTCAATGACATCAAAAAACTACCACAACATACTAATACGTTTCCAGGTTACAAATATATTTTACTCTAATATGATACTGGAATAAGAAAGTACAATATTCAAGAGAAAGCTTGCTAAAAAGAATTAAAAAAAAGGTCAAACTCACATGTTCTGAGTAAGTGGAAGAATGGCTACACTTGACTGCCTCCAGACCTGCTGCCGATTCTTCTAGATCTTGAATGTATCTTTGCTGAGGACTGATATGATTAGAAGTGTTCCCATGTAAAAATGCTGGAGGATTGAGATGTGTAAAGTCTGCAAGTGATGATTCTCTGCTATGAAATTCTATCGAGGCACAAGAGACTCTGGATTCTTGTTGATTGATAGTGTGAAGTTCAGTCTCTGTTACAGAATAGAAATACTTGTTGGAAGTTAGAAGCTACTATCCCAGGAAAGGCAGAAAGAGATGACCAAGGAGATCAAGGTAAATAACTGAGCTTTTCTATGTACCAGTAGATAATAAGGGATTCAAGGAATTTTAAACAAGTCCATTCGATGACACCACATAAACATCAAAAGACTCAGGAGCATGCTTGGGGATAGCTGATGGTAAACCTCCATCCTTCTGTCTCCTGATTAAAATTGATTAAAAAGTTTGTCACAATTAACAATTGAAAATCAAGAATCACCATTGTATCATGTGAAAGGTCAAGTTGCTTCCCAAAGATCAAAATAGTCAGATTAACACAGCTCCAACTATGGAGCTTACGCAAAACAATTAGATTAATCATGATCAACTACAGTTTGGGTAACTCTTGATGCAATGTAATCATCAGGACAGGACTTCAATATTACCTGTCAAAATTTTCGTATTAAAAATGTTATAATTGGAGAGTTAAATTGTTGAATTGTGTGACTATCTCTGATCGAAGTTTAATTTTTTTTGAAATGGTAAGCAAATGTTCTATTACTCCATCAGCACTAAGATGGTGCTATATGTTACAAATGTAGCCTGACAGAAAATGCAGTTCCACTACTAATCAGTGAGAGTACTGAGAAAATCTATGAGCCTAGCAACCTCATACATTTCCCATTTTACACCACAAGCGAAAAGTGAAATGCTATTGTACTTCAGTGTTGAAATGTTTTCTTCATTTCTCCCGAAACATCTTTAATTTCTTTATTTCTGTATCACCCACCAAATACAAGCTGGGATGGTTCTCTATATCCACCAATTTAATTTGTTAGATAAGTGAAACCTTTTTTTATTTACAGAAATTTGAAAATTCTGTAATGAATGATGCAATGAAATTCAAACGCGTGATGTCTCTGGCTTCCATGCCATGGAAAAGAATATGAGCATGATAGAAACCTTAATTCAATAACCCATTATCTTATTGAGCACCGTTATACAACCAATATAAGACATTATACATCTCTAACAAATGCATATCCAAGCCATCTTGATCATATGCCATACCTGCCAAAGTAACTGGGAGAGGAAGAGCCCAACACTAGACTATTAATCCCAGCCTGAGCTACATATTTTAGAAGCACTGTTGCAGGATTATCCCCTTCCAGCACCACAGTTTCAACCTACAGGATGATCAGACATTAGCACATATGACAATCATTCTACCTTTAGATACATCTAACCAACTAAAGGAAGAGAAAGCTTACACTTTTTCTTTTGCATAGATTCTTAAATGGGATAAATATTTCTTCACATTTAACCCTCATATCCTCTATAAACATTTCCACCACATTATCATCAAGCTCCTTAACTGGAATATTTTCTCCTGCTATAAAATTCACCAGTCATAGATATTACAAACCCAGAAGTTTAAAATGAGAGCCACTTGCTGACAAATCAGTTATAATATTAGTATAACCTTTTAAATAGATCCAATAATCATACATCAAGATCGAACTAAGTAATCTTTAAAATGGTGTGTGAAAACCGAGACAAATTCAGTCTCAAGTAGTACATACCAAATACTTAATGAACCTGATCCAACCAGTCAGCTCACTTTCATGAAAAGGCAAGTTAAAAAGGTAAACCTTTTTGAATTTCTCTTCCTGACATACAACAATTGCCACACGTTTTTTTCAAAATATTTACCACCATAAAGAAAATAGCTACCAAACTACAGTGTGTGTCAACAAAGTTCTACATTGGAAATTGAATAGTAGCTACATATAAATGTAATGATAAGGAGTGTAAATACCATGAGGCCTCCTGAAAATGCCTGTTTTAACCCAAGGGAAGACGATATCAATCTATGCTCAAAGTCTTTTTTAGGTTGGTTAAACTCTACATGTAGTATTATAGTCGACGTCTTGATGGGACGAGTATGGAAATGACTCTGGGTAGCTCTCATATTTCACCTCATGAATAGATAAAGAGCAATCCCATCAGAGTGATGGCGTAGGATGTGTTTATTGTCGTAGCCCATAGTTTGAAGATAGAAATAGAATGCGAAGATTGGGGGCTTCTAGCAGCCATAAAATGTTCTGTATGAATTGGTGGTACATAGTGAATCTCTAATAAGCTCATGATTCTCGGCGATGAGTCATATGGCACTTTTAGTTCAAGGATGAAACTGTTACGTGTGCGGACAAAGTTCCACATAAGAAGTGGATGAGAAATGGAAACAACATATAACTCTAATGATACTCTTAATAGTACAAAAATTTCTTGGAAAAATAGTGAGGTTTATCCCAACACAGATAGTATCATACAATTTTAAGAGTCACATTTGAGCTGGTTAACCCATCAAATTGAATATCCCATACTCGAGTGCGGAACTTTTAGCTCTCTAAATAGCAAAGAGAAAATCTAAAACATAAATAATAGGGTAGATTACACTAAAGCATACTGTAAAATGAATCAACATTTAGGGTGTGCTTGGTAGGGAGGAAAACATTTTCCTTCCTACATGTTTGGTTGGGGAATAAGTTATGCCGGGATTAGTTATCAGGATAAACACTGTAATCCCGATATAGCTAATCCGGGATAATATATCCCACGATTTTATCCCAACCAAACATGAGATAAGCTCATCCTAAAATTAATCCCAAAATTATCATACTAAACGAGCCCCTCAATGTATTACAAAATCAAACACTTATGCCCCTATACAAAAGAAGAATATCTTAATTTAGTAGGTGCTGAGTATAGTGAACTAATCTAATCATCCATATATGATTTATCAAATACATAAGAGAGAGAGCTATGAAGCAGAATTTACAGGGAGTTGGAATTGCGGTGACGGTAGGCATGACATAAATGAGGAAAAAGCGATGAGCTTTAGGCAACAACTTGTCTATAGCCCACCGGACGGCTCGTTGACTACCCCTCCCTTCGGCGCTCTTAACTGCCACCGCAACGTTGACCATCGCCGCCGCAGCTGACGGCGGACCATCCCCGTCGACCTTCATAATTTAGAAAGTGATCAGCACAGGCTTATTAGTTAAATCCTCACATAGCAATAAATAATTTGAGGACGAGTGGACCGGGTTTAGTTATTCATTGATTACCACTAATATTTTTTTATGGAAAATGATTAAAAATATCCTAAACATATTAGAAAATGGTTCAAAAATGTCTCATTTCATCTACTACATTCAAGTTTGCTCTTCTTTTCACCTACGGGGTCAGAAACACCCTGACTTATTAGAAATAGTTCAGATTTGTTCATCATTCTATCTATTAGATTAAAAATGTCTTTTACATCAAAGGTGATGAAATTAATTTTATTGTTATGATCAGCTGGTTACAGAAAGCAATGATGAAATTGGTAAGAAATTTAAAGAGGATATGCAACATACTTTTGAGATGATGGATTTGGGAAAAATAATTTAGTTTTTGAGAATGAAAATCAAGCAAGAGAAAAATGAAGTATTCATTTGTTAAAAGAAGCATGCAAAAGATATTTTGAAAAAGTTTAGAATGAAAATTGCTAAGAGACAACTACTCCAATGTGTCAGAAGGAGAAGTTGAGCAAAATGATGCAGATGAAAAAGTGGATGAGACACTTTACATGAGTTTGGTTGGATGTCTTATGTATCTTACAACAACTAGACGCGTCTTCTATCAAGATTCAGTAATTGTGCAACTGACACTAATTTTAGAGAAACTAAAAAGGTGATAAGATATACTCAGGATTCAGGAAACACTGAATTTTCAAGTCATCTTATATGCAAATCATAAATACATGTTGCAGGAGTATTTCGATAGTGATTAGGGTGGTTCTTCGGATAACATGAAGAACACTTCTTGTTATTGTTTTAATTTCGATTCAGGGGTATTTTCTTGGTGTTCTAAAAGTCAAGATATTGTTTCACAATTTACGGTTGAAGTTGAATTCATTGCAGCAACTATTGCTGCAAATCAATCCTTATGGCTAAAAAAGTCCTACTTGATATGAATTTACAGTAAGAAAAGTGCACTGAGGTGATTCTGGATAATCAAGCACCTATTTTTGTCTCGAATAAATCTATTTTTTTCTGAGAAACCAAATATTTTCAATATTAAATTATTCTTTCTTAGAGACGCACGCAAGATAGATCTCCAACTCACACATATGTTTATAAAGCCTCAACAAACATCATATTTGAATTTTTCAGAGAAAGACTTGGAATTTGCATCAACAAAAGCAAGAAAGAGTATTGATTAACTGTCGCAGTTACTGTAGTAAAAAGTCAAAAGAACTTTCTAGACTTTCTTCAACTTTTTAACCATAGTATTAACTTAGTTGTTTTTTTAGGAGTTTACTGATCATGAAATCATGTGCAAAGTAGTTGCTTAAATATATACTCAAATTATTGTATTTTTGGTATTCAAACACCATCAATTCAATGAAATTTATTTTCCAGCAACAATTATTGATTCTCTTCTTCTTACCTTTATTTATATTTCTAAAGTCAAAGTTAAGCTTAAAAACTCCAACAAAAAACACTGCAATCAGCTATCATGTGTGAGTGCAAATCATCATTGATATAAAGCATTTGGATTACCTCTTGTCCTAACCTAAATGTTGATTTGAAGAATCTCCTTCAAATACTTTTGATGATGAATACACACGAACCAGGTTCACACAAAAAGGACTATATAAAGTAGCATTCACGTGATACATGCAGAATTTTGAGAACATCAATGTCATAGGTCAAGTAGCATATCATGATTCGCAGAAGGAAAAGAAGAATAATTCAAACGAGTTGTTTTCCTAGGCAAATATGGAAAGAAGAATAAAAAAGGACTATTAAGTCTCCTAGGCAAACAAGGAAAACAAATCCTGTTTGGACAAGGAATTATGTTTTAATTTGTTTTCTAGTGAAAATAAATAAAACTAATTTCTTTCCTTATAGGACTCTGCTAGGGACAATCAAACTCTATAAAAAGATCGATTGCGAGATAGAAGATAAGCGTCTTTGTTAATCTACAATCAAGAGAGAGTTTTCACAAGCAGAGACTATTCGAGTGTTCAATAGAGAGTTGAAGAAAAGAAGTTCTAGAGTTAGGATTTCTTTTGTAGTGTTGATTCAAGAAGTGGGTTTGGCTTCTTGAAGAGTTGTGAGAGTTGTAACAAGAAGTGGGTTTGGCTTCTTAGAGAGTTGAGAGAGTTCAAGAATTGGGTTTGGATTCTTGAAGGGTAGAGTCTTCAATTATAGTTAATCGAAAGAGAGTATAGTCTTGAGTCAATTTGTTGATTATTGAGTTGTAATCTTGAAATTGAATAATAAAACAGAGGTTTAGTTTTTCCTTCCAGAGAGGAAGATTTTGACAATAAATCTTGTGTTTATTGTGTTTTGAGTTTCTAATAAGTAAACGTGCAAGAACCAGGTTCTTGTATAATAGGGCAAGGTTTCTTCAATTGGTATCAGAGCGGGCCTTTTCAGTAAAAGACTTACATCTTGAAAAGGATAAATGGCTGCACCACCCACAACACAAGAAGGAGCGTCCCAAACACGTCCACCACTGTTCAACCAAAAATACTATGGATGGTGAAAGAATCGCATGATGGATCATCTGATAGGAGAAAATCCAGATCTATAGGGAGTTGTCTTGGATGGACCAACTATACCCATGAAGACTGCAACTGATGGAATCACGAAGGTTCCTAAAGAGAGAAAAGAGTGGGATGCAGCAGATAAACTTGCCATTCAGAACAATGCTAAAGCCAAAAAAATTTTGATATGTGGAATAGGTCCTGATGAATATAATCGAATTTCCTCATGTCAAGATGCAAAGGCTATTTGGGAAACTCTGCAAACTGCTCATAAAGGAACAACTCAGGTAAAGAAATCAAAAATTGATAATCTTAATAGACAATATGAGTTGTTTCGAATGGCAGAAGGTGAAACAATTCAAGAAATGCATATCAGGTTCACAGCAATCATCAATGAGATCTACTTATTGGGAGAAGTAAATCCCAACTGAAAGGCAGTTCGAAAACTCTTAAGTGTTCTTTCGGAGTCATGGGAAAGCAAGGTAGAAGCCATCATTGAAGCACGAGATCTAGACACCCTAGCTATGGATGAACTCATTGGAAATCTCGTGACTTATGAACTCAAGAAAAATCAAGAAAAAGAAATCGGAGGAAAGAGAAAAGAGAAGAACATGGTTTAAAAAGCCACAACACTTGAAGACTTTGAGGATGAAAACATTGCACTAATGACTAAAAAATTCTCTAGGATGTTGAAAAGAGGACAAACCTTTCAGAAAAGGAATTCTTAGAAAACAGCAAACAACTTAAAGGAGCAGGTTTGTCACAAGTGTGGTAGCCCTGATCACTTCATCAAGTCTTGTCCTCTCTGGGCTTTAGAAAACAAGAGGAACGCACAAGAAATGGGAAATGAGTCCAAGAATGACAATTTCATTCCCCCAAACAGACGAATGAGCAACCAAGAAGCTGATATCTCAATGAAGAAAGCTTTTGCTGCTCTGGGGGATGCATCAGATGGAGAATCTGACGATGGATTCGTTGAAAATCAATCACTACTTGCAATTAAGCAAGATAAATATGATTTTCTTACAGTGGTCGCTCTAAGTGAATCTGATGAGGAAAGAAGTTCGAGTCAATCTCAAGAAACAATTCAAGTTCTAATGGCAGGAACTGACTCTGAAGAAGATGAAGAAGAAGACAAACACTGCAAGGTAAGCTTTCAGCATATCAAAGAAAATCTTAGCTCTTATTCTGAAAAGGAACTGCAGCCACAAATGTACACACTAATGGATGCATATCAGTCAATTTGTTCCAAGAATGAACAAATCATGGAAAACTATGCATCGTTAAGAGAGGAGAATGAGAACCTTGAAAAACAAAATCACTGTCTTCAGAACAAACTAGGAGAATTGACAAACAAATCACTTTCTTTAATTAAAAGGAATGAGGACCTCCAAAAGGAACCTCATATAACCAAAATGGAAGCAGAGCATAGCATGCTGTAACGACCCGATACATCATTTTGAGTACTAGACCTATTTATTTCATAAAAGAACATTCCCGTAAATTTGAAATGGGTATTGTGAACTATTCGTGTAACTATGGTTATTTGGTTGACGGATATTTCTTAAGTAATTTATTTAGTTGGTGGGTATGTATTAAATAATTAATTTTTTAGTTGATTGTAAATGGGCCAAGTCTTAAATTTATTTAATATCATATATCACTTGGCCCATATGATTGAAACAAAGATAATACAATTTATCAATTTTAGTACATAATTATTTTATTTAGAAAAGAAAAGAGGGGAAGAGGAGAATAACAGAAAGCAGCGTGAACAAAGAGAAGTCACGACGGTGCCCTCAGGTAATACTTCAACAAGCTCAAGATTTATTTTGTACATGTAAATGGTTAAGGGAGGGGATTTATACTATTATACTATTATGGTTAGATAAGAATTGAAAGTGGGTTAGAATTATGATGAGAAGGCTACATGATTGCTGGAGGAATAGGGAATATTATTTGGCCTTTAGATGATTATTTTGCAATGCCAATTAAACAACGCCCTTCTATTTAATATTTTAAATTTAATGTCTCTTTGAGGAAGTGGACAATGTCTGATCGGTGGGAGGTTTCATTATTTAGTTATTAGGTTAAAGGTTAATATGTTTGGGGATTAGTATATAGGTAAGTATATAAGGAATATATGGACATATATAAGGGTTAGTCCTGCAATTGTTTACATAGCGAGCAATTGGGTTCGCAACACTGACTTTTAATGCCTTTTAACTTATTTTAATTATCACATTATTATTTAAGTTTTGATATATTGAGATATGTAATTAAATATTACGTGTATTATATTATTTGAATACCATTAAGGTTATAATATTCGGAGGAATTAAGACTTAACCCTAGGCTTGAACATAAAAAATAGGAGACTTGGCATATTAATTAACCTCAAGATTAGGAACTTGAATATAGATTTGTGCTTTGATGATTTTTGGGATCTAGGCTAGAAGTATAGCAATAAAGATGTCTGTGGACTCATGTGTTTACGAATATTGTATACTTGATAGATTGGAAACGTTCTGAGGCGTTGAGGAAAGGAAAGGCATTGGAGAATTAGCTTGCTCGACTTCTGTTCTTCGGTTGAGGTAGGTTATGATTTATTCTATGTGATAGATAGACTCTTAGTAGTGATTGATAGTCATTGAGTGATATTGTTAAATTTCCTAAGTACTTGGTTGTTGTGGTTTGGATGATTCATGTGTTGTTGTGATTGGTCTGTAATCCCAAGACCGCGAAATCCATAATATTGAACTTGTTTATTTAAAGTGATGCCTTGGATAAAGAAGGCTTAGTGAAATATTGTTAAGGAAGTGGAAAGAGATAATAAAGAATGACAAATGAATTAACGATATAATTGGATCGGGTGTCACGTTCCGACACGGTATTTTGGATCGGGTGTCACATTTCGACACGATATTATTGGATCAGGTGTCACATTCTGATACGGTATTATTGGATCGGGTGTCACGTTCTGACACGGTGTTATTGGATCGGGTGTCATGTTCTGACACGGTGTTATTGGATCGGGTGTTACATTCCGACATAATATTTTGGATCGGGTGTCACGTTCCGACACGGTGTTATTGGATCGGGTGTCACGTTCCGACACGGTGTTATTGGATAGGGTGTCACGTTCCGACACGGTGTTTTTGGATTGGGTGTCACGTTTCGACACGGTGTTAATGGATCGGGTGTCATGTTCCGACACAGTATTATTGGATCGGGTGTCACGTTCCGACACGGTAACATTAAAGGAAAATAAATTAAAGTAACTTAATGTACTCAATCTCAAAGAACCCAATTCCCAAAAGATCGTGGTGTGGAGGCATGAGTCCTCATGTGTGTTCTTGATATTGTTGACTGATTATGTGCTTGATTCAGTGTTGTTGTCACTTGTTCATGTGGTTTGTTGCTTGCCCCCTGCTAAGTGCTATAGTTGATTTTATACTATGATCAGTTTCTATTTTGAGTCGGTCGATGATATCTACTCGGTACATGTTGCCCTGTATTGATCCCTACTTGTATTGTCCTTCGTTTTCCTTTGGTAGACTGCAGTGAGTGTACCAGCAACTTCAACTCGCCTTCAGTTCTAGCCATTCTCTAGCACATCAGGTTCCAGGGTGAGCTATTTATTCTAGCTCGTGTTGGATTCTCTCGGTTATGACATGATGTCCATAGTGTTCGGGCACAAGCTAGTTTGTTGATCTATTTTAGTGTATTTGATACTCTTAGACTTAGTATTTAGAGATTAGATGTCCTTGATGTGATGACTTTCAGGTTTTGGGGATAATATGTCATAGACTCTAGAGGTTTCTTTTATTGTTTACTTTAATAAGTTTTGAGCTTCCGCAGTATGGTTTTATTCTGTTGTTGAAAAGTTAATATAAGTTGGGGTTGAATTAGTTGGTTCCCCCACCTAGGAGGTTAAGTGTGGGTGCCACTCATAACTCGTTTTGGGTCGTGACAAACTTGGTATCAGATCTTTAGGTTCGGTGATCTCATCACACAAGGACAAGTCTAGTAGAGTGTTGTGGAATGGTACGGGGACACCTTTACTTTTCTTCGAGAGGTTATAAGACTTTAGGAAAACTTCATTCCTTCTTTCTTTCGTGCTATTACTTGAATCCAATTGGTATCTAGGTGATACAAATTTGTATTTGACCTCCTACACTCTACTTCACATATGATCAGAACTAGAGCAACATAAGTGACAACACCAACATTAGCAAGAGAGGATGCGTCCTTGGAAATATGCATGATTCTCCGTTTGACTACAGGGCCTATAATGACTAGTGACCAACTCGATCTCTTTATTAAGTTCTTAAAGTTGAAACCTTCTTTCTTCAAGGGTACTGAATCTGAAGATGCTTATCATTTCCTTGTTGATTGTCATGAGCGATTTGGTGTTGAGTTTGTGATATACCAGCCCCAGGAAGACGCAAAATGTGGTGGCGGTCTCATGTTGAGTGTCGACCAGTAAAGGCACTACCTATGACTTGGGTAGAATTTTCTAGCTTCTTCATGAAAAAATATATACCCAGAACTTTGAGGGATAGAAGGAGAGATGAATTCTTGAATCTAGAGAGCCAAAGTTCGTGCTTTATCTAGATATGCGGCTCAGCCTTGCTTCAGTCCGAAAGAGCGGATTCACTGCTTTGTGAAAGAATTAAGGTCATATTTGCAGATTCAAACTTTATAGGTGGCTGCTTCAGCAAAATCTTTTCAGGAAGAATGATGAAATTATGTTGCACCAATTGTGGTCGGAATCTCTACTACGAATTCATAGATTGAGTGTATATCAAAGAGGGTCATGATACGACTACTACAACAGTACCGATGCTTACTTGGGTAGAGTTATGAATTGTGTTACTTTTGTTATCGACTTGATCTAAGAAATAATGCAAATCACTTGGGCTAGAAAAAAAATGAATTTCATAATATTTTACAGCTATTCAATGGGTAGAAATGAGTGGGCTATTTGGGTACGATCTTCTCGATAGGTATGATGTGTTCTACTGATGGATCTAGCGGACTTTCACGGTGTGGTACTAGTGTTATGTAGAAATGAATACGTCAATTGTCAAGTGTGAATACTAACTACTTAAGGAGTTATCAGTTGTATAGCATGTTCAGATAATGAGATTCGGTGTTGCATTCACATTTGAGAAACCAACTCGTTTGTTACTACGGATGCTTGGGTTAAGCATTATTTTTAAGGAAAATTTTAGTGGTGGAACTTTGGTACGTTATTAATGCATTTAGGTTATAAAGTGTATCTTGAGGATTCTAAATGAGGACATGTGATTTTATCTTAAGCTCCAAACGAGTGGATTGATACCGGAATGACAAGCTTATGGGTAAAGAAAGTGTCAATGAGTATACTTAGGTGAATGCAAGTGAAGATTTAAGTAAGAAAGTGCGTATAAAATTGGGTTAGTCCTTTGAATTTGATTGGTATAACTGGGTTTGAGGTGTCATGTCGATGAAAAGGTTGACTTCGTGGTGATGGTGATGGCTAACTGAGTATGATGGTAATAAGAGTTCGTGATGGATTGTGATTGGGACACCGCTCAAATAGAATTTAAAGGAGCTAGAGTCATAAAAAAAATAGTGAAATGTAGTGTAGCCTTCGAAAAGAGGTGAGAGTAAGAATATTTTCTCTGATTGCAAAAGCTAAAGAGGTATCTTCAGAAGGGTTGAGAATTTGATTCAGAGATGTGTGGTTTAATCCGTTTTGCTTTGGTTATGGTAATAGTTTCGCGGGTTCATCATATTGGTTAAAAACTAATGGATAAGACTTGAAAATGGAGTGTACAGACGTTCAGCTCGAGTGTGATGATAAGTTCTTTTGTGGTTTTGAGTTTGATAATGAGTATGGTTGAATTTTTAGCGAAAAATATGGTAAGATCGATAGAGAGGCGATCAATAATAAGCTAAGATACATAAATTCACGAAAACCTTTAAGGTATGAGCTAATGTTGATAGATAAGGGGATTGAGTTACACAATTGGATTCACAATTTAAAATTTTCATTGTAAGTCTACATTCGTGGTGGTATGTTTTGTCAAGGTATATATTTGTAAGGTTAGAAATGATCGATTGCATAGGGTATTGAGCATTTGGAAGGACTTATGCATGGTTTGGATCGTAAAGTTTGTTACTTTTGATTGTTAAAGGACCTAAGGAAGGGTTTCACTTAAAAGTGTTGGTTTAGAGTAAGGTAAATGGCCGGAGTGGTTATGATGGTTGTTAGTATTGAGAGTGTGGGCTTCAGTGGAATGATGCGAAGAGTATATGGAGTCTGATAAATAGAGTATAGGTAGATCATAAAGGGGACCAGACCGGTGGATTGTGGGTAGCTAAAAATTAAAGAAATGGAGTTAACTGAATGGAAATGTTTGATATTGGCTCTTTAGAGGAAGCATTTAGTGTTATTCAACCTTGGTTCTGTACATTCTTATGCGACCACCTACTTCGTTCTGTACATGATTTGGAGTATGATTCACTAGCTATGTCCATGCGTGTTTTCACTTTTGTGGGTGGATCCATAGTGGTGGATCGGGTGTACCGATCCTGTGATGTCCTCTTGGTTGGGTATGATATTTGGATAGACTTAGTTATCTCAGATGATATATTTGGTGTTGTCTTGGAGCTGTTGAAGTTCTCCAGTGGTTCTACATGTACCACCTTACGTATGAGAATTTAAATAAGAGCTACCATGGGTGTTTACAATTGTCCGATAGTCTTAATATTCATCTAGTCATTGAGGTCATGTTCCGATTATGTGTGGTTGAATGTGTGGACCATTGGGTATAGTTCTACCATTCTTAAGGGTTATCTACAATCATAACTACTAATCTAGCACCTCAACAGTGTTGTTAGAGGTTCTGTATGCCTGAGTGTATCGCTCGATGGGTGGTTACTTGATCATTTCCTTCTTTGGGGTAGATGAGTTTGATTCTCCTTTGATGAGTACCTGATGTCTACAAATTTAAATTTTTATAACTTAAGCTTGTGGAAAATTTATGTTGTGAGAAGGAAATATTGATAAGATCGATGATGGTTTGTGCATTATGAGTGTGTGGTGGTTGGTTCAGGCTAACTTCTGGTTGTAGCCAGTATTGATTCAGCATTTTATCATGGTTATGTGAGAAGAGATTCATTCTAAAGGTTGTGTCAAGGTTCTTGAGAAAATATGGTGAATGTGTGTACGATTAACTTTGGTGGTTATTGGGAATAGTTTTTGTTGTTAGTTGATTTTACATACAACAATAGTTATCATTTGAGATTGATATGGTCCTATTTGAGACATTGTATGAGAGGAGATGTAGATTCCCCATTGGTTGGTTTGACGCATTTGAGGTGAGACATTGAGGTACTGATCTTTTGAGGGAATCTTTGTAAAAGGTGAAATTCATCTAGGAGAAGCTTCTAGCAGCTTAGAGCAGGCAGAAGGAGTATGTAGACCGAAAGGTCAGAGACTTAGAGTTTATGGAGGGAGAGCAAGTATTGTTGAAGGTTTCACCCATGAAAGGTGTGGTGAGGTTTGGTAAGCGAGATAAGCTTAGTCCGAGGTATATTAGGCCGTTTGAAGTTCTTAAGCGTATGGGAGAGGTGGCAAATGAATTGGCTTTGCCTCTAGGATTGTTAGGAGTGCACCCGATGTTTCATGTGTCTATGCTGAAGAAATATCATGGTGATGAGAACTACATTATTCGTTGGGATTCAATCCTGCTTGAAGAGAATTTGTCTTATGAGTAGAGCCTATAGCTATTCTAGATAGGGAGGTCTATAAGTTGAGGTTAAAGGAGATTTTTTCTGTGAAGGTCCAGTGGAAAAATCCTCCAGTTAAGGAGTCCACTTGGGAGACTTAGGCTGATATGCATGAAAGATATCCACACCTTTTTGTCGATTACGGTACTCTTTCTTTCCTTCGCCTTCTTTTGATCATTCGAGAACGAACGATGGATAAATTGCTATCTAATGTAACGACTCGATAGGTCATTTTGAGTACTAGACCTATTTCTTTCATAAAAGAACCTTCCCGTAAATTTGAAATGGGTATTGTGAACTATTCGTGTAACTATGGTTATTTGGTTGACGGATATTTATTAAGTAATTTATTTAGTTGGTGGGTATGTATTAAATAATTAATTTTTTAGTTGATTGTAAATGGGCCAATTCTTAAATTTATTTAATATCATATATCACTTGGCCCATATGATTGAAACAAAGATAATAAAATTTATCAATTTTAGTACATAATTATTTTATTTAGAAAAGAAAAGAGGGGAAGAGGAGAATAACAGAAAGCAACGTGAACAAAGAGAAGTCACGGCGGTGCCCTCAGGTAATACTTCAACAAGCTCAAGATTTATTTTGTACATGTTAATGGTTAAGGGAGGGGATTTATACTATTATAATATTATGGTTAGATAAGAATTGAAAGTGGGTTAGAATTATGATGAGAAGGCTGCATGATTGCTGGAGGAAGAGGGAATATTATTTGGCCTTTAGATGATTATTTTGCAATGCCAATTAAACAACGCCCTTCTATTTAATATTTTAAATTTAATGTCTCTTTGAGGAAGTGGACAATGTCTGATCGGTGGGAGGTTTCATTATTTAGTTATTAGGTTAAAGGTTAATATGTTTGGGGATTAGTATATAGGTAAGTATATAAGGAATATATGGACATATATAAGGGTTAGTCCTGCAATTGGTTACATAGCGAGCAATTGGGTTTGCAACAGTGACTTTTAATGCCTTTTAAATTATTTTAATTATCACATTATTATTTAAGTTTTGATATATTGAGATATGTAATTAAATATTACGTGTATTATATTATTTGAATACCATTAAGGTTATAATATTCGGAGGAATTAAGACTTAACCCTAGGCTTGAACATAAAAAATAGGAGACTTGGCATATTAATTAACCTCAAGATTAGGAACTTGAATATAGATTTGTGCTTTGATGATTTTTGGGATCTAGGCTAGAAGTATAGCAATAAAGATGTCTGTGGACTCATGTGTTTACGAATATTGTATACTTGATAGATTGGAAACGTTCTGAGGCGTTGAGGAAAGGAAAGGCATTGGAGAATTAGCTTGCTCGACTTCTGTTCTTCGGTTGAGGTAGGTTATGATTTATTCTATGTGATAGATAGACTCTTAATAGTGATTGATAGTCATTGAGTGATATTGTTAAATTTCCTAAGTACTTGGTTGTTGTGGTTTGGATGATTCATGTGTTGTTGTGATTGGACTGTAATCCCAAGACCGCGAAATCCATAATATTGAACCTGTTTATTTAAAGTGATGCCTTGAATAAAGAAGACTTAATGAAATATTGTTAAAGAAGTGGAAAGAGATGATAAAGAATGACAAATGAATTAATGATATAATTGGATCGAGTGTCATATTCCGACACGGTATTTTGGATTGGGTGTCACGTTCCGACACGGTATTTTGGATCGGGTGTCACGTTTCGACACGTATTATTGGATCAGATGTCACGTTCTGACACGGTATTATTGGATTGGGTGTCACGTTCTGACACAGTGTTATTGGATCTAGTGTCACGTTCCGACACGGTGTTACTGGATCGGGTGTCACATTCCGACACAGTATTTTGGATCGGGTGTCACGTTCCGACACGTGTGTTATTGGATCGGGTGTCACGTTCGACACAGTGTTATTGGATCGGGTGTCACGTTCCGACACGGTGTTACTGGATCGGGTGTCACGTTTCGACACGATATTTTGGATCGGGTGTCACGTTTCGACACGGTATTATTGGATCGGGTGTCACGTTCTGACACGGTATTATTGGATTGGGTGTCACGTTCTGACACAGTATTATTAGATCGGGTGTCACGTTCCGACACGGTGTTATTGGATCGGGTGTCACGTTCCGACACGGTGTTATTGGATAGGGTGTCACGTTCCGACACGGTGTTATTGGATTGGGTGTCACGTTCCGACACGGTGTTAATGGATCGGGTGTCATGTTCCGACACGGTATTATTGGATCGGGTGTCACGTTCCGACACGGTAACATTAAAGGAAAATAAATTAAAGTAACTTAATGTACTCAATCTCAAAGAACCCAATTCCCAAAAGATCGTGGTGTGGAGGCATGAGTCCTCATGTGTGTTCTTGATATTGTTGACTGATTATGTGCTTGATTTAGTGTTGTTGTCACTTGTTCATGTGGTTTGTTGCTTGCCCCCTGCTAAGTGCTATAGTTGATTTTATACTATGATCAGTTTCTATTTTGAGTCGGTCGATGATATCTACTCGGTACATGTTGCCCTGTATTGATCCCTACTTAGTATTGTCCTTCGTTTTCCTTTGGTAGACTGCAGTGAGTGTACCAGCAACTTCGACTCGCCTTCAGTTCTAGCCATTCTCTAGCACATCAGGTTCCAGGGTGAGCTATTTATTCTAGCTCGTGTTGGATTCTCTCGGTTATGACATGATGTCCATAGTGTTCGGGCAAAAGCTAGTTTGTTGATCTATTTTAGTGTATTTGATACTCTTAGACTTAGTATTTAGAGATTAGATGTCCTTGTTGTGATGGCTTTCAGGTTTTGGAGATAATATGTAATAGACTCTAGAGGTTTCTTTTATTGTTTACTTTAATAAGTTTTGAGCTTCCGCATTATGGTTTTATTCTGTTGTTGAAAAGTTAATATAAGTTAGGGTTGAATTAGTTGGTTCTCCTACCTAGGATGTTAGTGTGGGTGCCACTCATGACTCGTTTTGGGTCGTGACACTTGCGATGGACCAAGTCCTCTATCTGACTCGATAGCATCCAGAAAGAGCAATCTCCTACTAGATATGGAATAGGATTCGATAAACAAACATCACAAGTTAAAAATCCTAACATAGATTGTCTTTGTGCTCATTGTAGATTAACCGGTCATAAGAGTAACTCCTGCCCCAAGAAACTAAAGGCTCATGAAAACAACTTAAAGTCTCTTAAGACCTCAGGCCAGAAGAAAATTATAAAACAGGCACATATGAAAGTATGTCTCCCTAGATGGGCTAAGAAGAACATGATTCATCCTTTCTCTAACAAACAGGGACCCAAGTGGATCTGGGTGCCCAAAACTAACCCTTGAACATTAAATCAGGAATCAGTGATGGAAAAACAGAAGCAATGGTACTTGGACAGCGCTTGCTCCAGACATATGACTGGTGATAAAGACAACTTTCTCTCACTGAGCAATTTTGATGGCGGGAATCTAGCCTTTGGAAACGGAAAATTTGGAAAAATTCAAGGAATAGGAAAGGTAGGTCAACACCATACAAAAGCAATAGACAATGTGTACTATGTGAAGGGACTACGACATAATCTGCTTAGCGTGTCCCAAATGTGTGATAAAGGAAACAATGTAATGTTTACACCACAGGAGTGCAGGGTGATAAACTCAGTATTCGGGAAACTGGTTCTTGTTTGAAAAAGAAACAAGAATGTCTACACAACTGATATCAAAAGTCCCAAGGAGAACTCTCTAAAATGCCTTAGTTCTGTCTCCGACAACTCACTACTTTGGCACAAAAGGCTGGGTCACATTAGCCTCTCAACTATAAACAAGCTAATTTCTAAGGATCTGGTCAAAGGGCTACCATCAAGCAAATTCAATAATGAACAAGTCTGTGGAGCATGTGCTCAAGGCAAACATGTAAGATCATCCTTTAAACCAAAGACAATGGTAAGCACTGCTAAACCCCTGTAACTACTTCATATGGACCTATGTGGGCCAATGCATGTACAAAGTAAAGAGGGAAAAAGGTATATCTTTGTGATAGTAGATGATTACACCAGGTTTACCTAGACCATATTCCTTGCATCAAAGGATGAGACCTACGACCAGTTTGAAATAAATTCAACAAGGAAATAATCAGTATTCGTTCAGATCATGGACTAGAATTTAAAAATTCAAAGTTTATAGAATTTTTGTGCTAAAAATGGAGTCGATCATAATTTCTCTGCACCCAGAATACCACAACAAAATGGTGTGGTTGAACGGAAAAACAAAACACTAGAAGACCTTGCTCGAACCATGCTGATATCAAGCAAACTTCCGAAATCCTACCGGGCTAAAGCAGTAAACACGTTATGTTATTTAATTAACAGATGCATGATCAGGTCAGTATTGAATAAAACTCCATATGAATTGTTGAAAGGGTGAAAACCAAATTTAGCACACCTTAGAGCCTTTGGATGCACATGTTATGTCCATAACAATGGAAAGGATGCACTGGGAAAGTTTGATGCCAAAAGCGATGAAGGCATTTTTCTTGGGTAGTCATCACAAAGCAAGACCTACAAGGTGTTCAACAAAAGAACAAATCGAGTAGAGGAAAGCATCCATGTAATCTTTGATGAAAGAAATAGTCAAGCCAAGGAAGACCCATAGGATGATCATCATGATATAGGCATGACAAATCCACAGCAACATGAGGACATCAAGTCTGACGCTGACCATGAAGAAGAACCATGGGCTAAGTCAACTAAAAAATCCCCTGAAACAGAAGAGGCAGCAGATGAGGAAACTTCTATGGAACCAGGTCCTTCATCATCATCGGAAAATTCTCACTCTATTCAGCCAAGAAACTGGAAACACCAAAACTCACATCCAATACAAAACATCCTTACTCTTATAGATTCAGGGATTCATACAAGATCTAAGATAAGGAACATGTGTGCATTCTCAGCCTATCTATCCCTGATCAAACCTAAGAATATTAAAGAAGCTCTTCTAGATCCAGATTGGATTCTTGCCATGCGGGAAGAACTAAATCAATTTGAACGAAGCAAAGTCTGGAACCTGGTCCCTCGACCTGATGGTAGGACTGTTATAGGCACAAGATGGGTTTTCAGGAACAAGCTGGATGATCAAGGACAAGTCACTCGAAACAAGGCCAGATTAGTAGTGCAAGGATACAACCAAGAAGAAGGAATAGACTATGATGAAACATTCGCTTCTGTAGCAAGAATGGAAGCTATTAGGATGTTGATAGCCTTTGCTACTCACATGGAGTTCAAACTCTATCAGATGGACATCAAAAGTGCTTTCTTGAATGGGTTCCTACAAGAAGAGGTGTACGTGAAACAACCCCCAGGGTTCGAAAATCCGAATCATCCTAAGTTTGTTTACAAACTGGACAAGGCTCTGTATGGTCTAAAGCAAGCACCAAGGACATGGTATGACAGATTATCAATGTTTCTTCTATCCCACGGATATTCGAGAGGAAAAATTGACAATACCCTGTTCCTTCGAAAGCAAGGTAAGGATCTACTCATAGTGCAGGTCTATGTGGATGATATCATCTTTGGAGGAACTGATGCAGAGCTGAGAGTAAAATTTGGAAAACTAATGAGCAGTGAATTCGAGATGAGTATGATGGGAGAACTTAATTTTTTCTTAGGACTACAAATCAAGCAAACACCATTAGGGGCGTCCATCCATCAGCAAAAATACATCAAGGAGCTACTGAAAAAATTTGAGATGAATGAAGCCAAGACGAATGATACCCCAATTGGAACAACAATCAAGTTAAATAAAGATGAACCAGGTGCTCCAGTGAATGACACGAAGTATAGAGGAATGATTGGCTCCCTTCTATACTTAAGAGCAAGCAGACCTGACATTGTATTTAGTGTTGGTTTATATGCCCACTTTCAATGATGTCCTAAGGAATCTCACTTGAAAGCTGTGAAAAGAATACTTCGGTATCTTAAAGGTACTATGAACCTGGTGCTCTGGTATCCAACAGGAGACTCATTCGATCTAGTTGGATTCGCTGATGCAGATTACGATGGATACTTGGTAGATAGGAAAAGTACTTCTGGTATAGCTCACTTCTTAGGACCATGTCTTGTGTCATGGGCTACAAGGAAGCATAACTCAGTTGCATTATCTATTGTCGAAGCAGAATATGTTACTGTTGCCTCATGCTGTGCACAACTCTTGTGGATCAAACAACAGCTTGAAGACTTTGGGATACGCATGGGTTGCATACCTATCATGTGTGACAACACAAGTGCTATGAATATGGCAAAAAATCCAGTACAACACAAGTGAACAAAGCACATCGATGTACGCCATCATTTTCTTCGAGACAATCTAGAAAAGGGATTTATCATGATGACATTTTGCAAAACTGAGGATCAGGTTGCTGACATCTTCACCAAAGCACTTGGAAGAGAGAAATTTCAACGGAATCGCCTAGCTCTTGGATTGGTGTATCAAGACTAATTGGCTAAAAATATTACCTTTAGATTTTTACTACCATGATATGAAAGTACTATCCTAGCAAGGACCAGGTTCTCCTCAAAACAGGTATGCACTAATCCTCATTATACTTAGACACTGCATTGCATCTCAATATATGATCTAATGTCTTAAGAAGTATAAGAACCCGGTCCACCAAATCTCCAAGTGACTACTACCCCAAAAAAAACCATTTTTTAAGCGGGAAAAACATATCAGTGCAAAACTCCTCAACTTCTCACAAAGCCCAAAACCGTCTATCACCTTTCCCATCAAACTGACAGAAATACTCATTACCTCTTTCATAAAATCTCTCTCACCATCTCCAATGCACACCCAAAATCTTCTTCCTAGAAAAAATCCAGAAACAAGCTCAGAAACTCACCATGTTTAACCTAAATCTAGTGGATTACTCTGATGATGATGAGAATTCTTCTTCTCATGAAGAACCTATCATATCTGCACCAACGGATTGAGAAATCCCACAAACTCAGTCCCCATCTATGACTCCGTTTCCATCTTCCCCTCTCCGATCACCATCTCCTATCAGGCCACCATTGCCATTACCACCATATGCTTCTAGGGAACCTTTCACACATTCTCCCTCTCTTGAAAATCTTGGAAGCCCTATTCATCCATCTCTCACAGGAGAAATCCCTAACCCTAACCCTAACCCTAACTCTTCCCCCGATTCATTACCACCATCACTTGACCAAACTCTTCCCACACCCACCACCATACTAGTCTCCAATACTGTTTCTCCTGCTAAGAGCATTGATGAAACACCCCTAAGCCAACTTCGAACCACAGGACCAAGAAAACCACAAAAGCACATTGCTGCCAAGAGGGTTATCCTACGTCCCCCTTTCAGAAGGAGTGCTAGTCAAGCTCTAATTAATGAGGCTGCTGAAGCAAGCAAAAAACGTCGACGTACTGGTAAGTCTCCCATGAGCCCTCCAAAGTCTCCGGTAATACTTGATTCTGAGCCTGAGGAAGAACAAGATGAGTTTGCTAACTCTGATTCTGCTCTTCCATCCAAGAGATTGAAAAAAATGAACTCAAATTCATGACTATAGGGAAGGAACAATATTTCAAAACAAAAGGAATTTTAAGAGGAAGAACGTTTCATCCTAAAATTCGTACTGTTCCTGTTGTTCAAAAATTACTAGACTTGCTGAACTTTCAAGGTTGGGGGGATTTGTTTCTTGACACTAGGTTGGAAGTTTTTGAGCCTGAGGTAATCGAGTTTTATGTGAACCTAAATGTGTTGGAGGATAATGTGGCTACGTCGTCAGTTAATGGGGTGGAACTAGTGTTTGACAAGGTTAGATTGGGGGAAATTCTCATGATTCCCACTGCTGGGTTGGCTGAGTATATCTAGCCCAAAGATGAAAACTGTTTGCTTACTTCTAAGTATTCAGAGGGGAGGGTTGGTACTCGACCTCGAAATGTCTTGAAAGGTGAAATGTCACCTTTTCATAAGTTGGTGTTTGAAATTGTGCATAAAGGAATATTGCCAAGAGGAGAAAGAAGGCATGAGGCCTCTTTCAGGGATATGGGAATTGCACATGCACTAGAGAATAAGGAGCCCATCGACTGGCCATCACTCATGATCCGACACATGGCTCGTATCATAGATCCCAAGAAGCCTCATAAGTTGGCCTATGGAAATATTCTCACCATTGTATTTAAAATCTTTGGTGTACCATTGAAGGATGGCTAGGTTCTTACAAGGTATGACATGTTTACTAGGTCCACCTTGGCTGAGTGTAAACTCCTTGAAGATGATGAATCAGATCATGGGACTACTTCACGTACAGCAGGGCTTGTTGCTAGTTTGTTGAATGAACTACATGCTGCTAGGGCACATAATGAGCTGCTCAGAGGTGAAAATGCAATTCTAAATACTAGGTTGGCTGAGTCTCAGGGGGAAGTAACTGGGCTTAAGGACCAGCTTCTTCAACAGCAGATTGAAGGGAATGCGCGTGTGAATCGTGTACTTAAATTGCTGGCTGGTTCTCCACCTCCTCAAAATCCAACCTCATCCAGTCCTTAATCCTCTAGTTCTTCTTTTCCTGCTTCGTTTAAGACAATTTCGTATTTTGCTATGATGTGTAGTTCTGAATATTTTTGTGGAGCTCTTCGAGCTTCTTCGAGCTTAAAACATGTTGCATACTGTCTTGACGGGTGTCTATACTTGCTTTGTTTGCTTTTGTATTTGGTTTTAAACTAGCTAATATCTTTCTATGATGTCTTTTTGATATGCCAAAAGGGGGAAGAAAGCATGAATCATGAATGACCAGGTATCATAAATGACCAGGATGTATTTTTGGTGTGTGTGTGTGTGTCTTTGGTATTCGTATTTATATCAGGTATCAAATGCAGAAGTAGGAGGATATATGTTTGTCATCATCAAAAAGGGGGAAATTGTTGATTTGAAGAATCTCCTTCAAATACTTTTGATGATGAATGCACACGAACCATGTTCACACAAAAAGGACTATATAAAGCAGCATTCACGTGATACGTGCAGAATTGTGAGAACAACAATGTCATACGTCAAGTAGCATATCATGATTCGCAGAAGGAAAAGAAGAATAATTCAAACGAGTTGTTTTCCTAGGCTAACATGGAAATAAGAATAAAAAAGGACTATTAAGTCTCCTAGGCAAACTAGGAAAACAAATCCTGTTTGGACAAGGAATTATGTTTTAATTTGTTTTCTAGTGAAAATAAATAAAACTAATTTCTTTCCTTATAGGACTTTGCTAGGGACAATCAAACTCTATAAAAGGAGCGATTGCGAGACAGAAGAAAAGCGTCTTTGTCAATCTACAATCAAGAGAGAGTTTTCACAAGCAGAGACCATTCGAGTGTTCAATAGAGAGTTGAAGAAAAGAAGTTCTAGAGTTAGGATTTCTTTTGTAGTGTTGATTCATGAAGTGGGTTTGGCTTCTTGAAGAGTTGTGAGAGTTGTAACAAGAAGTGGGTTTGGCTTCTTGGAGAGTTGAGAGAGTTAGTTCAAGAATTGGGTTTGGATTCTTGAAGGATAGAGTCTTCGATTATAGCTAATCGAAAGAGAGTATAGTCTTGAGTTAATTTGTTGATTATTGAGTTGTAATCTTGAAATTGAATAATAAAACAGAGGTTTAGTTTTTCCTTCTAGAGAGGAAGGTGTTAACAATAAATCTTGTGTTTATTGTGTTTTGAGTTTCTAATAAGCAAACGTGCAAGAACCAGGTTCTTGTATAATAGGGCAAGGTTTCTTCACTAAAGGTAGAAAAAACTATCATTCCTTGTAATAAAGTATTGATTTGATTACGTCCTAAGTTCTCAAGGAACCATGTTCATTAGTAACTATGCAAGAAGCTGAAGTTCAAAAAGTAAATCAATACAAGAATATAACAAGAAAAAACTCTTTTTCCTTAGGAGTCAAAAATCACGATCAAATTATCTACTATAATTTTAAGCTTCAAATAAATAAAACAAACTTTGTAAAAATTAATAAAATTTTAAGTTTTAAAAAAATAATTACGACGCCCAGTTGTCCGTCCCCATCAAAGGCCATCTAAATTCTTAATGGGTAGGGAGTTGTATGGGCCCCTTTTCACCAAAAACATGCCTCAATTTGACCCATTAAGGGCTTCCCGATCGAAGTCGGTTAATGTAACAATAGGCCCTACCTTAGTGATTATTTGATGCTAAAGTTTAATGGAAAACGCTTGATTTGAAGTTTCTAAGTGCTTTAGAAAAGAAAAGAATCGAAAATATCAAGTTTAAAGACAAATGAGGAACTTTGAACAAAATGATGGTCACATTTGACTGGCAAGTGTTGACCGTACTGCAAGCTGCAATGAAGGATTACTGTATGCATTGGAAAGCTGACTGAGATGCTGAGCAGAAAGCCTATTATGGACCGATATGGCAAAATGTGAGCACACTGATGGACGCAACCAGAAACTTCAAAAACATGCATGTTCAAATTAAAGTTGAGACTCCTTCACAATGCTCAAGTGTGGTATGCAGTTCTACAGTGTTGATCGTAGCTTACTAGGCGTCTATGTGAATTCCGAGATAGTGTGGACCACACTTCTCAAGTACTGATCACCACGAGGTCATATTTTTTTAATAATTATTCAAATCCTATGAATATTGTCTTAGGAAAATGTAAAATTTTCCTTTATTATAATCTGTAGAGCTTAACAACCTTTATTTACTATGGACAACTTTGAGGGAGAATATCATCTTAATCACCCAAATTTCCATTTCCTTCTTCTTTCATTATGTCTATTAGCTTGATTTTTTTGTACTTCGTTCTAAGTTCATGAGTAGCTAAACTTAAATCTAAAGGCTCTATTTCAACCCTTACACGTGAATTTTATGGGTAATCAATGATAAGTTTGTTTGAGATTGTTAATTAGTTAGCTCATTGCTTGCTTCATCTTATGGATTAGTGGTTGTGAATATTGGTTCATGTCCTTAATATCTTGATTCCTGCTTAAGAAAGAGGAATTAAGGTTGAGATTATTAGCTAACGAGGATTTTGGCTAATTGAGAGATTGATTAGTGCTAATTAACAAGTTTGAACTAGAGATAGGGATAATCATATTTGGGATCTAAGTCAATTGAACCTAATCCAAATTCTCCGTGGTACGACTTGACTCTCTTGATGGCACTATATTTGAAATGGACATTTTATATTTTATTGTAAGGTATAATTTGAACGGATCAATATTGAAATTGATAGTTCACGACAAGCTTCATTCATCTCGTGAAAAGCACCTCATGAAGATGGCTAGTCAGCAAAATACTAATCTAGCAGCTACAATTAGCAAGTTG
Organism: Solanum appendiculatum; assembly: GCA_018342035.1. Lineage (NCBI taxonomy): Eukaryota > Viridiplantae > Streptophyta > Magnoliopsida > Solanales > Solanaceae > Solanum > Solanum appendiculatum. The sequence continues at coordinate 23,931 of JAGDQO010000520.1, read as the reverse complement.
AAGTCAATCTATCTAGGAGGCTGATCAACACCCCCTGAATATTTACTTCACAGTAGTTTTCACATTCTCTATTCTCTGGCTGGAGATTTTTCTAGTTAAAAATATGTACCATTGATATGGCATGCTTCTTTTTTTGGTTAAGGGCATAGCATATTTGTAGCTATACATTCTATCATTGAAGTAAGATGATAAAATTTAAGTTAAATTATTTTCAAATATAAAATTATATATTCCCTCCATTTCAATGTAAGTGTCTTATTAGTTTGACTAGACACGTAGTTTAAGAGATAAAGAGAGATTTTTGAATCACGTGATCTTAAATTAATGATGACTATGTCGTCTTTTAAATTTTATAATCTTAAACTTGTCATATAAAGTGTTGAAATTAAAAAAACTTACTGTAGACAAAAAGAGACTTTTTTTAATTAGGACAAACCAAAAAAAAAGAATAATAAGATGATTGTCAGTTAAAATTTATGATTTCGACACTATGTCTATCAACCAAGTGAATGGTCATCTAATCCAAGACCTGAAGCTGTCAACGTATATAGTGATTTTGAAATTAAAAATTATGCAACATATCTAACTCAAATACATAAAACCATTTTTACACAAGTATATAGAATACAATGTGTAATTAAGAGTACCTTTTAAGTTCACTTGTATAATTACTTTCAAGTTGATTAGTTTAATCATACAAGCCGTTAGTTGAACCATTCACGTCTTCGGATGGTAAGCACCCTCACTTCCAACGTTAAAGTTGTGAGTTCGAGTCATCAAGGGAACAAAAAGGTGGGAGCTCCTGAGGGAGGCAGGGGCGGAGCCACCTTAGGCGAAAGGTGTATAAAGGTTAAATGTTAGTTATTATGAGTGTATATTTGATTTTGCACATCCTTAACATAGGTGAGAAGAAAATTTGCACACCCATCTCAAAATTCATAGTTCCGCCACTGGAGGGAGGGGTAAAAAAAAAGAACCATTCACGTCTGTTCCTAGCTATGAAATCATCCAAGTTTTCTCCAAACTCCTGAGCTACTAGTTGGTCAAAATACCTTATTTATTTGTGAGCTTAGGAGGTTAAGATCATGTTCCCCTCTTTATAATGTTACTTACTGGATAACAAATAAGGTAGGGGTCGATGCTAAACCTCCTTGAAATAAATTAGCACCTAAATCCTAGTACTCACAACAATGTACTCTTGATTTTCATTTAAGATTATATATTGCTAAACAGTAAAGTAAAAAACACACTATATTTTAGTGGAAAACTTCTTTGCTCAAGGGAGTAAAAACTATGACCTACAATGAGTAGGACTTACAACCAAAACTTCACAAACTTCAAAGATTGGTTTCATATTAAAATTCTATAATCTAAGAGACTAACTCAAGTACCTCAACACCTTCAGTTTACTCCAACTATATACTACCTTCAAAGACTATAAACTCTATTCTTCAAAGAACACAACATACACAACAAATTCCAGATTCACTTTACTGCAAACACATATAAACACACTAGATTACGGTGGAAAGCTTCCTTGCTGAAGAGAGTAAAAAAAAACACGATCTATACAATAGTAGGATTTCAACCAAAACTTCACGAACTTCAAAGAGCTGTTTCAGATTATAACTTTATAATCTTAAGGGACTAATTCAAGTACCTCAACACCTACAATTCACTCTAACTTTATACAACCTTTATAGACTATAAACACTAGTCTTCAAAGAACACAACCTACACAACAAATTCAAGACTCACTTTACTGCAAACACACATGAAAATATTACAGCCCAATAATCTCCTTATTACAGACTCAATCTCAACAACCTAAACACTAGTAAACTAGTTCTTGGATCGATGCAACTTGACTCTGAATCTTCACTTCTGCGACTATGTACTGCTTGAGAGAATACCTTTTTCTGTATATATCTGTTCAATTCTACTTCATCCTTGAGTCCTAGGTTTGTAAAAGACATTCCTTATAGGATGTAGACTTGTGTAAAGGAATATGAGATTCTTACAAGTTACATATACTATCGTGTTGTACGTTGTACCGTGCATTCTTTGTCACAGAGGGACCTGGTCTGTCTGTAATAACAAATACAAGATAACAATAGCAACACATAAACCTGGTTCACGTTTTCAATCATCAAAACTACATACTCTATCGTTCCCCATTTTCCAACACCCCTCCACCTGGGGAATAAGTGCCTAGATGGATGGAATTACTTTTTTAAACAAATACTAGGGCTAGATATGCATCTAGTTATTGACATCTTGACTAGCAAAAAGGGTTAAATGAAGAAGAAATAAATAAAAACTTAATTAGATGTCTAGCTAGGCACTAGTACCAAGTTAAAGAGAAGTAATTCTGAGGCCTTTGTCTCCAACTTTAAAAGAAAATTTCAAACTTTTGAAACTTGAGAGAAAGGACTCCAACAAACAGCACAAGGCAATTGTTTTGTTTGTTGATTAATTGATATTCATACATAGTGAGATAGAGGGACAACATTTAAGTATATATACAAAATGACTTATAACATATGCATAAAAGATAAGAGTTTTGGTATGTGAAAGATAGAGCGTGAGCACGCAGAGCTTTTAAACATGGGGAATAATCCATGAAAGAACCATGTGTGCTCACTCTCTTCTGTCACCCATCCGTAATTTTACCTTGTCTTACTCATCACGAATCTCAACGATAGTTTCTCTGTAATCCATTAGGGTTGCACCAAAACAAGATCATTATATAAAGTTCTCTTCCTTGACAAAATTATGTCTTCCAAGCATTGACCTTTATAGATGGTGAAAAGTGGTGATTCTCTTCCCCCACTCTAGAAAATGTGTGTTTTTTTTAATCGATATATGGAAATTACTTATTCAATTAATTCAGATTCATGTCGTATAGGGTGGGAGAGTGATCCATACTAATGGTTTGGTTTTTTAGGCTCAAATCTGAGATCTTGAGTTAAGGATAGTGGATGGCTTCAACATACATAGATTCCGCTCCTTTCTATTTCTTTAAGTTCTTACTTGAATGGAAGACGAGTGACATAGTATAAAAATATTAATGGTTGAAATTTAATCAACTAAAGTAAGATTTTAACCATGGTTAAGATCATAATTATTCCATATATCCATTTTCCTACTTCTTTTCACTGCATTATTCTCCATTTTTTTACTTTCGCAGGATATCATCTTCCACTATCTTTTTTGGAATTGTGGAAGTTAAGAAATTTGGAAAAAGGAGGAATAATTAGAATGTTTATAAATTGTTAAGGATGAACTTGCAAGATTAATTATGATTCGGAATAAAGGTGGGCGTGCAATAGGCGAGCTAAATTGAATTTGAACGAAGCCAAAATGAATGGAATAAGAAACGAATTGGATTATAAACCATCCATATTATACCGTGCAAAACGGATGAGATAAAATATGAATTGAACAAATAATAATCCTTACCCATTTTTATTTCCTAAAGCCAAACTTATAAGGGACAACTCTTAAAAATAAGAAAATAAAAGCACAAAGCTAAGAAATGTGAACTATGATTAATTAATTATTTTCCAATATCTGTGTTTTTGCCATATGCAAGTTAGCAACATTCTTCAAGAAGCTTTATCAATCAAATTGTTTTCCTCCCTCAAGCTGGAAGTTGATAATTATGCAACTCTAAGTTTGATTCAGAATCTATGTAAAGATTGTTGTCTAATGATTCATTGATAGTTAATGCAAAGAGTATTTATGAATTTTTCTATAGAAATTGGCGGGAGTAATCCCAACCTAAAAAAAAATAGATAACAGTGTGGTTGTTTCTTCCACAAATTTGGCATGGATTTGTGTGTCCGCTTTCCCTAAAAAAGTTTCTCTCTATCTCTACTGAATGAACTTTGTATTTTATAAACTTAAAAAGTCGACATAATCATTTTCACTATCTTTTTCTCTCATATCGTACTCTTTGAGGGCATTAACAAATTAAACTGAGTGAAGGTTTGGATATGGAGCTTTCCCATCATAACAATCCTCAAAGTCAAATTTGTTTGGTCAAAGTGTAGCCGATAATAAGGAACATTGACTCTTCAGTCATAATTTTAGTTAGTCAACTTCTTACCAAAACGTCTATCTTTCTCTTCTCATTCTATAAATTTAGAATTGACATTTTCTTTATATTTTTTCCTTAATAACTATCACAATCTTAGATGGTCGTTCCTTAATAAGAATGCCGCCAATCTTCAAGGTCTTCATCAACTGGCTTATTTGGGTCTTTCAAACAAGACAATTTAAAGATTTCAATTTTATGGGACATATACCTATGAATTGATAAATAGATCCTGGTACAATTAAATGAACTTAAATAAAATAAACAACTATCTAAGCACTTTCTATCTACAAATGTGTAAAAACAAAAAATTACAAAAAAAAAGAGAAAAAAAAGATCCTAAACTGATTTTTTATTACATTCCCCACAAAGAATCCAATTTATTACATTTATTATTTTACTTTTGGACAATCAATTTTTAAACTGATTTTTTTAAAAAGGTAAAAAGTGAATCTGTTAAATAATCGTAATTATTTATTTTAGGATTTTTTTAAAAATTTAATTTAAGATAACTACTTATAAAATAAAAGGTTATCAACACGATTTTCCGTTGATTATAGAAATGTATAGTAGTGGATGGATAAAGGAGAGTTATGAAACTGTTTTATCTGAAATTGATTTTTTTTCAATTAACGTATCTTTTATATAATTATATAAAGGACTTTTAAAACTAAGAATAATTAAAATTAAAGTTAGACTAAAATATATAATTATGCATAAGCAAATTTATCTGAAACTGATTTTATTCTCACGCACACTTTTTTTAAAATTAAAATTTTAATATTTAATATTAAATTTTTTAATATCTGATGTTTAGAAAAAAAATTATCATTTTGTCTGGTGTTAAAAATTTTAAAATATTAAGTATGTCTTTTTTTGTATGTTGACATTTGTCATTAGTTAACTTAGTTAATGACATGTGTCTTTCTTTAATAAAATAATTAAATTTATACTCTTATTATTTTATACAAAATAGGCATTTAAAATAAATTTAAAAAATTATTACTAACTTGAAAAACTCACTATTAAGTTTAGAATAATTTTAAAAATGTTACATTAAAAATAATAAAAGATACTCATCTTTCTGGCTTTAATTATTTCATTGAATTAAAAAAAAATTAGACTTTAAAAATTTTTAAATTGACAGTAATAAAAATATATGTATAAAAAATAAAAATAAAAACTACTATTTTGCCTTAATTATCTCAACAAAACAAATAGAGAAAAAAATGCTTTTCTTTGCAATCTGGAATTTCAGTATTAAAACAAACGGTAGTCCTTTTTTTTTTTAATAAAATAGTAAAAAAAAAAAAAAAGGTATAAAACAGCTCTTTAAAAAAACACAGTTATTGTAACTGTTTTTTCGATAATCTCTTTATCCCTAATTAAAAGTACACACATTTTCTCAAACACATTGGAGAAACACCATGCAAAACATGGCAATCTATAATAACTTTTTTTAGTACTTTATTATAGTAAAAATTGATAATGTTATTTTATTAACTTCTATTTTAATATCATATCTTTCATAACTAATTATAACAAAACTATTTTATTTGCTAAATCACACCATGATTATAATATAATTGTTAAATAACTTACATAAATACAAACATGAATCAAGAAAAAGCTACTAATTAAATATGAAAAAAAGCTTAAAACGTGGGTCAATTATTATTAAGAGGAAATTCTGTTTTTTTTTTTCAAGTTCTTTTTTAGGAATAAGTAAAATTTAAATATACTCTTTTAGATTCTAATTTATATGTTATTTAAAAGTAAAATAATTTAAAATATTTATAGAAAGATAGTTATAACTTATAAGTATAAAAACAATAATTTCATATTCACAAATATGACTAAATGAATAAGATTTATTTCAAGATTCCTAAATTTATGAAATTTAAAACACAAATTAATTCAATAAAAAATAACTACATTAAACCTGATAGTCACTCTCATAAATTAAAATTGATAAATTTTATTTAATATTTAAAGAAGAATTATTTTTTTTTGCAATTCAAGTTAAAAATTTTAATCCTTCAACTTTAATTCGAACAAAGACATCTAATTATGGTGTTTGATAGATATATAAATATACACTACAAAATAAAATTTTAAAAAATATTATTTTTATTTTTAATAATAAAATATTTAATCACGCAAATAAAATTTATCGTTAATAATATGATAATTATAAAGGTTTTAAACATAATACAATATTACTAAATAAAATAATTGATTATTATCACGTATTGTCATTATTATTGGGCGAAATGGTCTGATAGACCTTTGAACTTATATGAGTTTGTATTATGGATCCTTCTACTTAAGCCTTTACCAACTGAACCCCTGAACACATTGAAACTTAGTATTTTAAACCCTTTTCTCACATGATGGATAGTGCGTGTAATACAACCCCTACATGTCAAATTCCACTTCATTTTTAACTGCCACATAGGAAATAAAATGACAAAATTAAATTAAATCCCCAAAATTTTATTTGAAAATCTTTTTCTCTTTCTTCCAGATTTCTCTTCTTTCTCCTCTCTCATTCCAAAGGCTTTCACCATTAAGACGCAGTACTAGCAAGATCGATCGCACACTGCAGCGTGGTGGTGAAGCTAAAAACTTGTAAGAAAAATTAAACGATTCTCAAAATGATATTACTGTCACATAAATTGGAACAAATGTAACGTATATTATTTGAAAATTATACAAAAAGTATTATAAATCACAATAGTTAACAACTTTAAATATCTAAAAATAATATAAAACTTTTGATTGAATCTTTAAATTTTATCTGTGTCACATAAATTAAAATAAAAGTAACTTATATTAAATTCGTGTTAGCATGAATTTTATCTAGTTGCACGAAAAGATACGATGCGATCGATAGCAATCTTATTTACACACGCTAAAAATAAAAAAGAAGATGATGCTACCACTAGTTTGTTCCACCAACGTTAATTCATTAAATACGCTCATTTATGTTGAATGTTTTTTAAAAAAAATAAAATTTGGGGGTGGGAAAGGGAAGAGAGGATTGCAATGTGGAAAATCAAACCCTCACCAACAAAGTGATCAATTAAGCTATTAAGATTCCCTCATTTATGTTGAATGCTTACATTGTTCATATCATTTTATTTGCGGAAAAGGGTCAAAACTACTCCTCAACTATTCGAAATAGAGCAAATATACCCTTCAACTATATTTTGGCTCAAAACTATCCTTCCCATCTTACTATTGGATCACTTCTACCCTTCCATTTGACGGAATAAGATGTGACATTCAATATGTAAATTATAATGTCACATAGACGTCCACCTAACCATACCCACCCACCCACTAAATGATCCAACCTTGCCCCTTTACTTGCACTATCGACTTCACAAACAATAATTTCTCCGACACTATTTTGGCCCCACCGGACTTCATTTTCTCCGCCTAGATTCACTCATCCCTGCCACGCCCTTCCGCTATTCTCCTTCGTTACCACCCTCTCAAAAGCCCTCTCACTTGGGTCAACCTTTTAGCCAATGTCAATGGCGGTGGCAACTCTGTTCAATAACAATTATCTCTTCTTCTTCAAAAGCTCTACCGGACAAGTATCGATATCTTCGACAAAGAATTCATTTGGGTTTGTTAAAATCAGGCAACTTGACATTTACGTGGACAATCATCTCACTGTTCATGGAATCGACGGTGTATTGGACCATTGATCTCTTCTTGATCACGCAATCAGAGCATTAAGGAGAAGAAGATACACTGTTGTTGCTACTGTGTTAACCATCAAACGGTTGAAGCTGATAAGTTTGACTTCCGTTTCCATTTTTGTGCTTCTGATATAACTTTGTTCTCCCAACCTGACAGTTTCTATTATGATCATGTTGTTCCTCGACAGTACCGTTTTGGCGGTCTTTCTAGAAATGTCAAGGGCACTATGATTTTTCAGACTATAGCTTCGAACAAGACAATGGTCGTAAATTTCATTGACTCGTTCTAACTGTTAGCGGCGTTTAATAGTACAGAGGTTTATAGAAATCGGCGGATTGTTATGTTATCTGGGTCAATGTCGTTAGATGACAATGGCTATTTGCTTGATTCTAGGAGTTTTGTACCTTCTCCAACTCCGGCGACAATGGACATTCGTTATCCGAATGAAAGAATTAACGATTTTATCACCAGTGTTCAATCACCGTCTCTGGCAACAAGGGAGATCCGTTATCCAGATGACATAATTAACGGTTATAACGCCAGTGTTCAGTCTCCTTCGCTGGAGACAATGGGTTCCGTTATCCCAATGAGATAATGAACGTTTTGACACCGGTGTTCAATCTCTAAGGCCTTTTAATGGGTGGGGTGAATGTGCTTAGGTGGATATTTATGTGGTATTATAATTTACACATTGGATGCCACATCTTATTCCGTTAAAAGGAAGGGTAGAAGTGATCCAATAGTAAGACGAGAAGGGTAATTTTGAGCCAAAATATAGTTGAAGAGTATATTTGATCTATTTCGAATAGTTAAAGCGTAATTTTAACCCTTTTCCATTTTATTTATTTTGTTTGATTATACACAAATTTAAAATAAGTCATACATATTTTAATAGTTATAAATCATCATATCAAAAATAAGATAACACTTAAAAATTAAATTGTTACTAAAAATATTTTTTTTAAATTGTCATTTTTCTCTAAATAAACTTTTTTTTTAAAAAAAAAAGATGTAGATAAATTAAGATAGTGGAAGGACCATTTTCCTCTTCAGGGTCGTACTTACAAATTATGACACACTTTTTCCCCAAGGAATCAATGGTCGTACTAATAAATTATGACACATTAATTTTCCCCAAGGAATCAATGGTCGTACTCATAAATTATGACACATTAATTTTCCACCAGGAATCATTCCCTCCGATCAACGATAGTTGTTCACTATATTAAAAATAGATATTCAACAATATTTATCCAATTTAAATAATTAAGAGATAATTTACCTTTTGTATCTATTTTACCCTTGTTATTAAATATTATTTATCATCCAACACATTTCTCAAAACATTAAGCTTAATAAAGTCAAAGGATAATGTAGTAATATTACCCCTATTTTTTATTGTTTCTTAAGTGGTATGCCAAGTCAATAGTGGACAACTATTGTTGGATAGAGAAAGTATAAATTATGACACATTAATTTGCCCCAAGGAATCAAGGGTCGTGCTTATAAATTATGACACATTAATTTTTCCTAAGTAATTGTCTCAATCAATCACAAAATACAAGCAAAACGAAACCCAACTCCTACTCCCTATCAAATGTACTCCCTCTGTCCAACAATACTTATTCACTATTGATTTGGCACACCCATTAAGAAACAATAAATAGAAAGGTGATTTTACAATATTACCCTTTGAATATAATAAATACAACGTATTGAAAAATATAATAGGGAGATGACTATAATTAATGATAAGGGTAAATTAGGAACTAAGTGTAAAATTATCCATTGATTTCATAAAGTGGACAAGTATTGTTGGATATCCCAAAATAATATAGTGGATAAGTATTGTTGGACAGAGGGAGTAACTTTTAACATCCATTTATGGAACTTTTATAAAATGATAGATAATAGTAGTTTAACTTTTAAAAAAAGGTATAGTTGAATTTATAGGCGAGAATTAAAGGATAAGGAATTAAGTCAATAACAAATTGAATGTATTAAGCAAATAAGGGATTAAAATAGCTTGAGTCGGGCTGATTATAGTGATATAAATGTTGGAGATATTTCTGGGCAAGCTCATCTAATACAATAAGCTAATTGAACAAGTAATGAATTTGCTAGAGAAATTGTAATTTTTTTAAAGCAGAATTCGATTATTTACAAGGTGATGATCATACATCTTTTATAAGAGTGATTTCTTAGGAGTTGTTTTTTCATAATTAATCCCCATAACTCATGATGAATAATATAATTAATGACATTAAAAGTAAAAGAGTAACATTCGACTCCACTCGTGGGATAGTTTCATAACGATTAATATTGGTTGTTGTCTTTTCCAATGCATGCCAAGCCTTGATCCGATGTGATTCCTATGGAGTGAATTGTATCAACGGCCTCTCGGAGTAATATTATTACTTTGGCCATCTTCCACCTGTCATTATTTGATTCGACCATACATTTCATGGTTTAATTAATTGGGATACACGTCTTGGTTATTTTTATCTTATACAGATAATCCCCATATTCTTCATATTTTGAGGTTTTCTTTTGCCCAAAAAATGTAGATGATTTTTCTTCCTTTTCTCAGCGGAGTTCAATTTTTTTATTTTTCTCCCGTATATTATTATCTACGGAGAAGGGCCTAAAATGACCTCCAACTATTTGAATTGGTACAAAACTCCCCCTCCATTCACCTTTTGGCCCCCAAATACTCCCGACGTCAACCTTTTGGGTCAAAAATACCCTCGATGTTAATCCTTTGGCTTATATTTACACTTAGTTTAAATAACTCCCTTAAAGTAAAATTATTAAATTTTTATTTATTTTGTTGCCTAATATGATTGGTCCAAATTTACACCCTTCTCAAATAAATAATAAAAATCATATTTTTAAATTTTTATTTTTTTATAAAACCACATATGATTCATATTTTGACCAATAGTACACTTGAAAATAATATTCAAAAAAATAATTAATTTTTAAATGACTCGTAAATGCCCATAAGTGGCGTGAAAATTCTCGAGGCTTCACCTACTGCTCCCCCGGGTATTTATGGAGGATCCTTAAAGGATTTCAAAAAAAAATCGACTAGAAGCCATATCACCAAAATACTCATGAGCTTACACACAAGAAAAATGAGAAAAATCACATAATTCCTATTAAATGGCCCGTAAATGCTAAAAAATGCCGTGAAAATTACCAAGATTTCACCTGCAGCTCCCCAGATACTTACAAAGGGTCCCCAAAAGCTTTCGGAAAAAACTTCTACCGGAAGCCATATCACCAAAATATTCATGGGCTAACACACACGAAAAATTAGAAAAAACCACGTAATTTCTATTAAATGATTCGTAAATGCCCAAAAACGACGACGAAAATTCTCGAGGCTTCACCTACTACTCCCCCGAGTACTTACGGAGGGTCTCTAGAAGATTTCGAGAAAAAATCGATCGGAAGTCATATCACCAAAATACTCATAGGCTAACACACACGAAAAATAAGAAAAATCGCCTAAGTCCTATTAAATGACTCGTAAATGCCAAAAAATACCGTTAAAATTCTCGAGGCTTCACCTACTGCTCCCCCGGATACTTACAGAGGGTCCCAAAAAGGTTTTGAAAAAAAATCTATTGGAAGTCATATCACCAAAATATTAATGGGCTAACACATACGAAAAAATGAGAAAATATCACCTAATTTCTATTAAATAGCTCATAAATGCCCAAAAACGCAGTGAAAATTCTCGAGGCTTCACCTACTGCTCCCCCGGGTACTTACGGAGGGTCCTTAGAAAATTTCGTGAAAAAATCGATCGGAAGCCATATCACCAAAATGTCAGACCCAAAGTACCCCCCAGACGTGACATGGCGTACAAGACCCCGAGAGGCCTCATACAAGCAACTTAGCATACATACATACAAGATCATAGAGTAAAAGAGGTTCAAAGACAATTTTATATCAAAACTTTTAAAGAAATAGCGGAAGTCTACATCAATGTCTCAAAGCCAATCTAACATAAGAGTAAGTAATCAAGTTTGGGATGTAACCCAATACATTGCTAAAAATGGAAAGAAAGAACATAGAAATATAAGATCCAACAAGGCTATGTCCTCGGATGGATTAGGAATCACCAAGTCTTCACAACTCTTCTATAAAGCTCTAGCCACGAGTTGATGGAGTATCGCCGAACCCTACATCAATCAAGTCAATGTAGGCAAGAGTATGCGTTAGTACAATCAAGTACCAAGTATGATAGCATGCACATATATCATTTCAAACATGCTAAAACTGAACATTTTCATGACATGCAATGACCAAGCTAAACATGATAAAGGTTAGGAAACATAGAGCATAAACCAAACACCACATTAGCAAGGATCAGACAGTACAATGCAATGCAATGCCATGTCAAGTAGAATGATGCATGTCTGTCCTACAATACACATCCGCTGAATCTCATACCGAAACCCATGGGGGCCACACATGGACTATGTATCCGCCCGAAAAAACCTCGGCACTTCATATCGCCAGCAGAAACCTCGGCATCTCATATCGCCGACAGAAACCATGGCATAATCAATAGCCGGGAGAAACCTCGGCATAATCACATCGCAGGCAGAAACATCGGCATAATCACATCGCCGATAGAAACCTCGGCATAATCACATCGCCGGCAGAAACCTCGGCATAATCATCACTGGCCTCATATGGATTATATATCATCAAGAGTCTCATCATAGTGTCTCAGAACCAATGCACACAAGCATGTTCACACAAATAATGAGAGAAGGATAATGTTCATAATCACAACGCAACTCATATCCAAATAAATCACGTCACACTATCATCAATATATCAACAACAACAGTCAATATCCTCAATATACATAAATCAATGATGTCAATTTCCTAGTCTCCATTTCTCTACCCCTTTCATCACAAGTAGGGTCAATCGATAAGCAAATGTCTCAAGTCTAGTCCTATAATCAACAATGAGCAAAAGACATGATCAACACAATTATAATCACAATGAGACTATCATGGCAACACATCAATCTTTCAACAATATCAAGTCCATGGCTCAATCACACATTGGCCTTTCACATAGCATACACGCCATTTTATTAACCCCATCGGTTATTATTAGATTCATTCATGCAAGAACTCACCCAACACCTCAATCCCATTGCTCCCCAACGCAAACAAGTAAGGAAATCGAAATTCTAAAAGATTTACTAAGTTTTAAGAGTTCACTTACCTTAATCGAATCGGAATCGATCAACAATCAGGCCTTTTCCCTTTCGTGAGCAATACAACGCTACACAATCTATCAAAAGTAGAAGCTCAATCACTATTCGGGTCTATCAAGACCAAGAACACAGAAATCAGAAGGAAAGATGGAACAACCCCAAATTCCAAATTAGAAAACAGAACTAGAATCCGAAATTCTTTTCATAAAACTCATCCTCAACATCAAAGGAATTCAATGGTGAAAAACCCATTTGAAAAGGAAGCTCAAAGAGCCCACAATTCCAATTATTCTCAAATTTTTGAAGTTCTTCAAAACCCACCAAAAACGCACTTTAAAATCCCAATTTCCAATTCGAAATCATGATATAAACATTGGATAGTCAAAGTCAAGGGTTAAAAACACTTACCCACACTAATTCCCAAGAAATTCTCCTTCAACAATTGCCCAAGAAGCTCCAAAATCATGAAAATGGTGAAAATGGGACAATTTTCGAATTTACACTGTCGAGGCAAAAAATTGCTCTTCGCGAACATGGCTTACTTAGCACGTGTACGCGGAGGCATAACCTCATACACTCCATGAACGCGCCTCAAGCTCCGCGAACGCAGAGTTCAGACATCCAACACTCCGCGAACGCACCCTAGCCTATCTGCGAACGCGAAGACCAAAGCCACAGACACCAAATACAGCAAAATCAGCAAATTTCACAAGTCTTAGATTGGGTCCTCGGAATTCGTTCGAAACTTCGTGCATACAAACCAGATATGCAACCCCAATAAACTCGATGTTTTGGACTCAATGGAACTATCGAATTTCGGATTCAATGTCTCCCTGACACGGAACCCGATAAATCACCTCAAAACTAACTCAAGCCTAAACAAGCTCGAAAACCTCTAAAATTCAACCAAGGACACCCCTAGACCTAAAATTATCCTCCAAATCCAACGGAGTTGTCGGAATCGACATCCGGGCATCGGATCTTCGATTGTTGACCAAAGTCAACCATATGATCAAATTTCCACAATTTTTCCAATTTAGGACCTCAAATCCACAAAACAGCCCTAAAACTGACCCCTTCAACTCTCCTAGACCAAAATTCACATTTCGAAACTGATGGAATTGACAGAATTTACATTCGAGTCTCAAAACTCCCAATGACCTCTAAAACCACAAATTGGCATCTTATGCCTTCAAAATTCAAAACTTTTCAAAAACTACATTTTAAATCAAACTTTCACAAAACCAACTTCGAAAATATTTCAAACATGACTCGAGACAACTCTCATGAGGGGCAAAACAATCATTTTATGAAAATTACAAAAATTGACCTTCAGGGTCATTACATCATCCACCACTAAAAATTATGTTTGTCCTCGAACATAAAGTAAAAGAAAGTACCTGAAGCCTCGAAAAGCTAAGGATATCTGGCACGCATGTCGGACTCGATCTCCCAAGTAGCCTCTCCTCCTGAACGGTGACCCCACTGCATCTTCACTGAAGCAATCTCCTTGGTCCTAAGCTTACGGACCTATCTATCGAGAATAGTTGTAGGCTCCTCCTCAAAAGTCAAATCAAGACCCAACTCTACAGAATCAAGGGCAATCACATGCGACTCATCATGGATGTACTTCTATAGTATAGACACATGGAACACGGAATGCACTGCTGACAAGCTAGGTGGTATGACCAACCTATAGGCTACCTCACCCACTCGCTCTAAGATCTCAAATGGACCAACGAACCTAGGGCTAAGCTTGCCCTTCTTCCCAAATCGCATGACACCCTTCATGGGTGATACATTGAGCCAAACATGGTCTCCCTCCATGAACACAAGATCACAAACTCTCTAGTCGGCATAACTCTTTTGCCAACTCTGTGCAGTCAAAAGTCTACTCTGAATCACACAAACCTGATCCATGACATCTCTAAGCAAGTCAGTGTCTAAGAAATTCATCTCCGCTGAATCAAACCACCCAATCGGTGATCTACATCGTCTGCCATACAAAGCTTCAAATAGAGCCATCTGAATGCTGGAATGATAATTGTTGTTATAGGCAAACTCCGCTAGGGGCAAATGTTGATCCCTCCTAGCACCAAAATCAATCACATAAGCACGGAGCATGTCCTCAAGCACCTGAATAGTCCGCTCGGACTAACCATCAGTCTGAGGGTCAAAAGTTGTGCTCATCTCCAACCGAGTGCCTAAACCATGCTATAAAGCTCTCTAGAAATACAAGGTGAACAAGGAACCTCGATCCGAGTCTATAGATACCGGCACTCCATGAAGTCTAACAATCTGATTGATATAGAGCTAGGCTAACTTCTCCTCTGTATAGTTAACCCGAACAAGAATGAAATGAGTGGACTTAGTCAACCTATCAACAACCACCCAAATAGAATCATAACCACCCACGGTGATAGGCAAACCCACAATAAAATCCATAGTAATTCACTCCCACTTTCAAGTAGGAATGGGCATCCTCTAAGACAAACCTCCTGGCCACTAGTGCTCACACTTGACCTGTTAACAGGTCAAACATCTAGATACAAAATCTGCAATATCTTTCTTCATACCACACCACCAATAGTGCTGACTTAGATCATTATACATCTTTGTTGTCCCCCCAACCGGTGATCTACACTGTCTTCCATACAAAGCTTCAAATAGAGCCATCTGAATGCTGGAATGATAACTGTTGTTATAGGCAAACTCCGCTAGGGGTAAATGTTAATCCCACCTAGCACCAAAATCAATCACATAAGCACGGAGCATGTCCTCAAGCACCTGAATAGTCCACTCGGACTGACCATCAGTCTGAGGGTGAAAGGTTGTGCTCATCTCCAACCGAGTGCCCAAACCATGCTGTAAAGCTCTCTAGAAATACAAGGTGAACAAGGAACCCCGATCCGAGTCTATAGATACCGGCACTCCATGAAGTCTAACAATTTGATTGATATAGAGCTAGGCTAACTTCTCCTCTGTATAGTTAACCCGAACAAGAATGAAATGAGTGGACTTAGTCAACCTATCAACAACCACCCAAATAGAATCATAACCACCCACGGTGGTAGGCAAACCCACAATAAAATCCATAGTAATCCGCTCCCACTTTCAAGTAGGAATGGGCATCCTCTAAGACAAACCTCCTGGCCACTAGTGCTCACACTTTACCTGTTGACAGGTCAAACATCTAGATACAAAATGTGCAATATCTTTCTTCATACCACACCACCAATAGTGCTGACTTAGATCATTATACATCTTTGTTGTCCCCGGATGGATAGAATATCAAGAGCAATGAGCCTCCTCTAGAATCAACCGAATAAACTCGCCCACCTTGGGCACACAAGTCTAACCTCCGATCCTCAAAACTCCATCGAAATCAAGTGTAGCCTCCTTAGCTTCACCTCTCCTCACCTTATCTCAAATGAGACGCAACTTCCCATCTTTGAACTGGTGCTCATGAATCTGCTCAACTAAGGAAGAACGGATGGGCCTCAATGAACGCAATCATACCACCGCTCTCCTCAGAAACATGCAATCGGACAAAACTGTTGGCTAACCTCTGAACATCTCTAGCCAAGAGCCTCATCTCAACACTGATCGCAGTGAGACTCCCCATACTAGGAGCCTTCCTACTCAGAGCATCAGCCACCACATTGGCCTTCCCAATACAGAATAGTCATATCATAGTCCTTCAGTAACTCAAGCCACTTGCGCTGTCTCAAGTTCAGATCCCTCTAACTAAAAATGTACTGAAGTCTCCGATGATCAGTGAAGACCTCACAATGAACCTCATACAAGTAATGCCGCCACAGCTTAAGCACAAACACCACCACTGCAAGCTCTAGATCGTGAGTAGGGTATTTCTTCTCATGAACCTTCAACTGTCTAGAAGCATACTTTCCCCTTCTGCATCAACACACCTCCCAAACCAACTCCGAAGGTGTCACAATATACGATAAAACCCACACCCTCCTCATGCAAGGTCAATACAGGAGCAGAAGTCAACAAAGCCTTGAGCTTTTGAAAGATCGCCTCACACTCGTCGGACCACTGGAAATCTACAATCTTCTAAGTCTAGTCAATGGAGCTGCAATAGTGGAGAAACCCCGCACAAACCGCCGATAGTAGCCTGCTAGCCCCACGAAACTCTGAATCTCAAAAGGAGTAGTAGGTCTCATCCAACCCTTCACTGCCTCAATCTTTGCTGGATCAACCCGAACACTGGAACCAAAGGCGGCTGACCCACCGGATCCTGAACAATGGGAACTTGCTGCTGCTCTAGGGTTTGTGCCCTAGGCGTGCCTGCAGCACCCTGAGTAAAACTCTCCATCACTACCAACATCCTCAATAAGGTCTCCTGAAAGAACGGTGCTGAGAAACCTAGAGGATCCTGATCCTGGCCAACCTCAACCTGTGGCTCTAGAGAAACCTCTCGACCACGGCCTCTAGCAGGTGCCACTCCTCGGGCACGACCTCTATCACGTGCTGCTCCACGAGCACCGCCCCCACCTCGGGCTCTACCCCGACCTTTAACTAGAGCCTCAACTGTTGCCTCGGGGACTGCCTCCCTTCCATCGCTCGAAACTGAAGCTCTGGTCCTCGACATCTGCCAAAACAATACGCAACACTCAGCACAAATGATAGAACAACGCACGATAAGAGAGAATGAAATGAAAGAAGTTTCCTAACAGTGTTCATAGCCTCTTGAAGATAAGTACAGACGTCTCCGTATCGATCCTCGAAACTCTACTTAGACTTGACTTGTACACGTGAGACCTATCAAACTTTGGCTCTGATACCATTTGTCATGACCAAAATCGGATGTGATGGCACTTGCCCTATCCCACCTGGACAAGCTAGCTTAAAACTTAATAAGCGAAAGAAAATAACAAAAATGACAAAAGAAAACAAAAAGGCGGAAGACTTCATCTATTAAACCAAACCCAAGACTGATTGTCACATGTACAAGCCTCTAATTACAGAATTCGAAACAAAACTTCAAGTCTTAATGTTTGTGTCTCAAATAGAACAAACATAAATAAAAAGATTGAGATAGGGATGGTTGGCATCAACAGCTACCTCTCTAGTATCCTCAACAAGCCTTTGAGAAAGGAAGAGAAGCTAAATCACGGTCCTGGCTCGAGTCCTACACAAGTATAGAAGCAAGGGTGAGTACAAAAATCACGCGATACTCAGCAAATCAACAAATAAAATGAAGAAAAGCTAAAAGAATCAAGAAATCCCGACTTCCAACCGAACCTCCAATAACTAAAACCTGCACAGAAATTCAGCCCAACCTAACATATTTCCAAATCACAGATCCATTGATACGAATCAACAATAAGTTCTCAACAAAACAAGAACATATCAAAATATGATTCCTTAACAGCTCAATAACAGTCCACTAACATATCAACAAGGAAGTTCAACTCAAATATGAACAAGTCATCTCAGAATCATAAGGCACAACATAACACCACAATAGCAAGGATTAGACAGTACAGTGCAATATAATGCCATGTCAAGTAGAATGATGCATGTCTGTCCTACGATACAAATTCGCTGAATCTCAGATCGAAACCCATGGGGGCCACACATGGACCATGTATCCACTGAAAAAGACCTCGGCACCTCATATCGCCGACAGAAACCTCGACATCTAATATCGCTGGCAGAAACCTCGGCATAATCACATCGTCGGTAGAAACCTCTGCATAATCACATCGCCGGTAGAAACCTCGGCATAATCACATCGCCGGTAGAAACCTCGGCATAATCACATCGCCGACAAAAACCTCGACATAATCATCACTAGCCTCATATGGACCATATATCATCAAGAGTCTCATCATAGTGTCTCAGAACCAATGCACACAAGTATGTTCACACAAATAATGAGAAAAGAATAGTGTTCACAACACACATGGACCATGTATCCACTGAAAAAGACCTCGGCACCTCATATCGCCGACAGAAACCTCGACATCTAATATCGCTGGCAGAAACCTCTGCATAATCACATCGCCGGTAGAAACCTCGGCATAATCACATCGCCGGTAGAAACCTCGGCATAATCACATCGCCGACAAAAACCTCGACATAATCATCACTAGCCTCATATGGACCATATATCATCAAGAGTCTCATCATAGTGTCTCAGAACCAATGCACACAAGTATGTTCACACAAATAATGAGAAAAGAATAGTGTTCACAATCATAACGCAATCCATATCCAGATAAATCACGTCACACTATCATCAATATATCAACAATAACAGTCAATATCTCAATATCCTCAATATACATAAATCAATTATGTCAATTGCCTAATCTCCATTTCTCTACCCCTTTCATCACAAGTAGGGTCAATCGGTAAGCAAATGTCTCAAGTTTAGTCCCATAATCAACAATGAGCAAAAGACATGATCAACACAATTATAAGCACAACGAGACTATCATGGCAACACATCAATCTTTCAACAATATCAAGTTCATGGCTCAATCACACATTGGCCTTTCACATAGCATACAAGAAATTTTATTAACATCGTCGGTTATTATTAGATTGATTCATGCAAGAACTCACCCAACACCTCAATCACATAACTCCTCAATGCAAACAAGTAAGGAAATCAGAATTCTAAAAGATTTACAAGGTTTTAAGAGTTCACTTGCCTTAATCGAATCGGAATCAATCAACAATCGAGCCTTTTCCCTTCCGTGAGCAATCCAACGCCACACGGTCTATCAATAGTAGAAGCTCAATCACAACTCGAGTCTATCAAGACCAAGAACACAAAAATCAGAAGGAAAAGATGGAACAACCCCAAATTCCAAATTAGAAAACGGAACTAGAATCCGAAATTCTTTTCATAAAACTCATCCTCAACATTAAAGGAACTCAATGGTGAAAAACCCATTTGAAAAAAAAGATCAAGCAATCCACAATTCCAATTATTCTCAATTTTTTGGAGTTCTTCAAAACCTACCAAAAACACACTTTAAAATCCTAATTTCCAATTCGAAATCATGATATAAACATTGGGTAATCAAAGGCAAGGGTTAAAAACACTTACTCACATTAATTCCCAAGAAATTCTCCTTCAAAAATCACCCAAGAAGCTCCAAAATCATGAAAAATGGGAAAATTCCTGAATTTACACTATCCAGGCATAAAATTGCTCTTCGCGAACGCGGCTTACTTAGCTCGCGAACGCGGAGGCATAACCTCATACACTCCGCAAATGCGCCTCAGGCTCCACGAATGCGGAGTTCAGACATCCAACACTCCGTGAACGCGCCTACCTTCCGCAAACACAGAGTTCCTCACCAAGCAAGCTCTGCGAACGCACCGTAGCCTATACACGAAGGTGAAGACCAAAGCCACAAACACTAGATACAGCAAAATCAGCAAATTTCACAAGTCTCTGAATGGGTCATCGGGATTCGTTCGGAACCCCGTGCACACAAACCAAATATGCAACCCCACTAAACTCGACGTTCCGGACTCAGTGGAACCATCAAATTTCATATTCGTGTTCTCCTTGACCCGGAATCCGATAAATCATCTCAAAACTAACTCAAGCCTCAACAACACAATACAAGCTCGGAAACCTCTAAAATTCAACCAAGGCCACCCCTAGGCCTAAAATCATCCCCCGAATCCAACGGAGTTGTCGAAATCGACATCCGAGCATCGGATCTCTGATTGTTGACTATAGTCAACCATATGATCAAATTTCCATAATTTTTCCAACTTAGGGCCTCAAATCCATAAACAGCCCCAAAACTGACCTCGTCAACTCTCCTAGGCCAAAATCCACATTCTAGAACTGATGGAATCGACAGAACTAACTGATATCCGAGTCCCAAAACTCCGAATGATCTCTAAAACCACAAATTGACAACTTAAGCGTTCAAAATTTTAAAAACTTTTCAAAAACTTCATTTTAAATCAAACTTTCACAAAACCAACTTCAGAAACATTTCAAACATGACTCGGGGCAACTCTCGGGAGTGGCAAAATAGTCATTTTACAAAAATTGTCAAAATTGACCTTCAGGGTCATTACAGTAAAGAAAGCATAGCCAAGAAGGAAGATGAAAGTGACAGAAAAATTTAGATGAATTCATTATGTGACAACAGGAAAACTTTGGAGACAAAATTGAGTGACAAGGTGTCCAAGAAAAACTTAACACCATGGCTAGCCTTCCAAATGTGCATAAGCATCTTTCAGAGAGGGATGACAAATCAAAGCATCATGTTTGGCCAATTCATTTAACTATAATACACAAAAAGAGCTAGCCTCCAAAAGGCGGGTTTGGTTCAATCAATCCCACAGAAAACTCTCAAACTTGTGAGCTGATTTATGTCTATATCATATCTAGAGGGAATGACCCCAACCTTAGGCCAAACATATCGAAATTGTCTCTGCAGTCCTAGATCCATGTGTCCATGATGTGAAAGTGCGAAAGAGAGGAATCAAAACCTCATAAACAGAACCTGGTTCAATAACTCTACACTTTGTGGCGAAGCCTGAACATCCCACTTAGTTAGGGAACTCAAAGATACTTAGGTGAATAGCAAGGTGCTCTTATCAACTATCATCAGAATTTCATGTAGAATAACCGAAATATTGTCCTTTCAGTAGGCTGTACCAATTATGTGCCTGCATATTCAACTGTACAAAGCTTTCCTACATCACAAATTTTCAAAACCTAACGATACCAAAAGTACACCCTGCCAAGTGGAAAATAACTACGAGAATTCTAATTTAGTATGTATAGTTAGATAGGAAAAGGATCTACACCTGATTTATGCATTGTAAAAGCTTGCTAGTTTTATGAATAAGAAAATAGTACATTTTGTCATCAATGAGTTCGAAGTATAATAACTGATAAGAAAACCAAACGCAGCTTTCTTTCACAATGTACCTTTCTTTCAATATATATTTTTAATGTTAAACAATTCTAAGCAACTCGCTATCCACAAAAGTAGTCACATAGTGACAGATATTTTTTTAGTTTATAATTATAGTAAAGATGAGAGACACAGGAAAGGTTCTGCAGTGATGAACAAAAGAACTTGGCTCTAGGCACAACTAAGTTGTGTTGACTCTTCAGTTTCGATGTCGCACCTGTGTCGGATTCTTAAAAAATACACTACTTTTTGAGAATCCGACGTGCAGCTGTTGTCATTTTTGAAAAGTCCAAGCAACATAGAGGCACAAGATGGATATTGAGAAGAATAAACAGGATAGCCGGGAAACAAAAACAAAAGTTGGAGGTTAGGAATTTAAAACTAAAGAAAGTTTTTGTAAGCAAATTAACACTTGGAAGGGTGATAGAGAGTATAGAAAGTTATCAGTGAGATCCTGCAGTTCTACTGGTTTCGATATGTTGCAGTCTGGGGGAATGTACACTGCTATATTCTATCAATAAGTGTGATCTGGATGATTTTAGGAGCTGGAACCTAACATAGTTTCCATTGCAAACTTCGACATAGTCCTTACAAGAACTGAGAAGTAGAGACCTTCTCAAGTACTAAATTTCACTGTAATTGACCTGTGGACTAGTTCATTGTTCCCAACATCAACACTAATCAGTATGTTGTAATCTAAAAATTCATAACCTTAGAGATTGTACTTAGCAGTAAGGCTTCTCTAATAAACATCATCATAATTGCAAACGACCAACTATAAAGTTAATAAAGTTATAAACAAGAAAAAGGGTAGCAGTTCTTACAAATTGGCCAGAACCTCCAATGCCACGTGCTCGTCTATTTAGAGATGTCTCTATAATATGTTTACTTGAACTCTAATAAATGAGAGTGTTTCTGCCCACAAAGACAATAGCATTCTTGTAAAACTTAAAATTTTGAGTCTGTTCTAAGTTCTAAGGAAATGTGAAGGAATTCAAATCCAATGCAAAGGGGTTTTCCAACTCTTAGGTCGAACAATTATATAAATACCATATTTCTCAGCTTCTGGCCTGATCTTGTAAATAAACTCTAAAGGGTAATTAAATTCATCCTCAGTTGGATAATACACTTAACTTGGTTATATATTCAATAACCCACTTGGGGATGCACTTGTATTTTGCCCTAACACCCCTTTCTCTACAGCTCTAGGTATCCCTCTCCACATTAAAATTAACTACTATGGCATCAAAATAATCAATACACAATAGCAAAATCAGCAGGAAAGATTCATACAAACATTCATATATATGTCAAATCGCTAAAAAAAAATTCAAGATTCTTGAAATGTTAAGGAACAGAAACTATTAAAATGAAATCTTTAACATACGTTTGGATAAAGAAAACATACAAACATAGAAAGAAGGAATAATTCGGATCCAAAAAAAAATTACTTACCCACTATTATTTCAATGTATTAGATGAAGAGAAGGAATATGAGAGAGTTGAGCAAGAAGAGAATATATTTTATATAGCTATTCCAGAAGTAGCTTGAGATTCAACTGAAATGGAAGGGTGTTGGGCGAGAGGGAGAATTGAAAAGGGGGGAATTTTGAGAGAGGGAGATCGGAGAAATAGGGTTGTGTTTTTGGGAAATTTTGGGAGTGAACATTTAAGCAAATAATTTAAGTTAATATCTCATATGATCACTCATTGAATAGTTCACTCAGAAAGTCACTCAATTATTAATATTTTACTTAGAAAGTCACTCAACTATTAATATTTCATCTAAAAAGTCACTCAAACAATTTAAATAGTTTTTTCATTAAATTTTATTGAAATCTAATTTTTATTTTAAACTACTTTTTAAGAAATAATAAGATATATATTTTAAATAATTGGAATGGGTTAATAAGATAATTAAATAGATATCTTATTAT
>JAGDQO010000519.1:0-154894 GCA_018342035.1 Solanum appendiculatum | reverse complement strand
AGATGACCAAATGATTCAAGTATCCTACCAGTAGCATTCACACCACTGAGATTTAACTTCATGAGTGATGCACTGCTATTCCATTTGGTTGTGGGAAACTTAACAGTGAGCTGGGGATTGCCCATTAAATCAAGAAATTCTAAGTTGGAAAGGTGGAAAACTCTTTCGGGCAATATCCCATATAACTGTGTGTCTCGAAGAGTGAGAGTTGATAAATAAGAAGAGAAATTCAGAGGAATGGTGGAAGAGATGTTCACAAATTTAAGGTTGAGCTCTCTTAATTGGGTCATGTTGTAAAGGAGCAGTTCAAAATTGTGAGGTTCGAATCTAAGATCATATAGATAACTCTGGATACTAAGAACGTGTAATTTGGAAAGGTAAGAGATTTCTACTGGGATTAGACCAGTAAAATTTGAATACGACAAATCAAGATGCGTCAAACTAGAAAACTCACCAAATTTAGGTGAAATGTACGATCCAGAGAAATTATTATTAGATAAATCAAGCCTTGTGAGATTGGAGAGTTGAAAGAGGCTACTATTGGAATGAAACTTGCCTTGAAGTTGGCTGCAAGTGAGGTTGAGCTCAATCACTTGTCCAGTCATCTCGTCACAATAAACTCCATCCCAAGAGCAACAATCTGTGCTCTTGTTCCACGAAAAAGTTTTTGGATATGATTGAATCTCTTGGCGGCCTTTTATGTCGAAACAATAATCAGAAGCATTAGGACTTATTGTAAACATGTGCTTGAATTGTAGAAGAGCAAGAGCTTGATGTTTGGGGCACAAATGAGATATGGATGAGCAGAAAGCAAGTTGACAGAGAAAGGAAAATAGCATAAAAAACAAGTTTTACGTAACCCATTTCTGCACTAAAATGTTCAAAACTAATTAAGTTGGTTGATAAGAAATAAAAAATCTTTTCTTTGTTCCTCTATTCAACAATTTTGATGAGGTATATATAGAACAAATTAAGCAAAGAAATTTACTAGGGAAAATATATTCCTCAACTTTGCGATTTAGAGCAGATATACCTCTTATTAAAAACATGGTGTATATATACCTCTATTTAAATAATGGTGCATATATATTTACGACATCTAACAAACTGTGTATATTAACCACTTTCCTTAACATAATGAATGGAAAAAATAAATAAGTCCTAAAACTGGGTTTTTAATTTCAAAATTTTCATGTGCCTTTAAAAATTTACCTCACCCATTTTCTTTATCCCTCCAAACCTGACCCAACTAAAAAATGCAATTCCTCTTTTATTCAGATTCGACCAAATCCATTTTAAGATTGAGTAGTAGAGAAATTGAGATTTTTTTCATTTGGATCGGGTCAGGATCGGAGGGGTAAAAAAATGGATGAAGTATTTTCTTTTAAAGCCACATGGCATTTTTGGACTATACATATGATTTATTTTTTTTAGTTCAGTATATATAAGTCTTTGTTAATGAAAAAAGATAAATATGCACTAATTATTTGACGATGAAGACATCTATGCATAATGCATTCCTTTTTAATTAACGAGGATTATATTTGCTCTAGATCACAAAGTTGAGAATTATATTTGTCTCTTTTCCCCCAATTTACTATGCACATTTAATTATTGCTTTGGAGTAATCAATTCTAGGAAGCTCACCTAGTGATTTTATGTCAACTACGTTCCCTTTCTCTGCACGTACTATGAAAAATCACTTTACTTTCTTCTCTCCTCCTCATGATACACATGGAAGCATTTTACCTTTTGTTTGTTGGCAAATTCAACTTTTAACAAAAGAATGAGATTTTGTTCCAATGAAAATATAAAGCTCAACTCAAATATTTATTAAAAGTTATGATATTACATGGAAATATCATAAATTAGGATAAATGAAGAGAGAATAAATTTATGTTCAATTAATGTGTTATTAATTTAAAAGGCTATATTCTTAAAGCTGGAAAATTAATAGGTCATGAACATGTTCAATGTTTGTTAGTTACTTTTTAAGAGTAATTTGGAGATAAGTAAGGTATGAGCTGCGACATAATGCTTCGTTGTCGCACTAGAAGTTGATAACAAAAAGAGATATGTTAAGAGTAGTGAATATACTCTTAATGATGAGAGACATTTAGGGGGAAACTATGCAAGTTTTTTCTCAAAACGGATAATATCACACCATATAATTAAGAGTTTTTTGCACATATTTTTGTAAGCATGTGCTTGAATTGTAAAAGAGCAAGAGCTTGATCTTTGGGGCACAAATGAGATAAGGATGAGCAAAAAGCAAATTGACAGAGGAAGGGAAATAGCATAAAAAATATAAGTTTTACGTAACCCATTTCTTCTCTAAAATGTTTAAAACTAATTAAGTTGGTAAAGAAGAAATCTTTTTTTTGTTCCTCTATTCAATAATTTGATGAGGTATATAACACAAATTAAGCAAAAGAAATTTACTAGGGAAAAAGGAAAAATATATCCTCAACTTTGCGATTTTGAGCAGATATACCCCTCATTAATAAAAACGTGGTGCATAGTTACCCCCGTTAATAAATGTTGTCTATATGTCCTTATCGTCTAACAAATGACATATTTACCATTTTGGTTAATAGATTCAGTTTTTTAAAAAAACCTAAAACTGGTTTTTTTAATTTCAAAATTGTCATGTTGACTTGATTAAAAAAAATATCCTAAAACTGGTATTGATTAGTGTGTAGACCTTGACAACAATATTTCAGGTAAAAAATTCTTCAAATTTTTGATTGATTACTTGGTGTGTATGTCACGACCCGAGCTTACACACTAGACGTGGCCGGCACTCGAGAACCATTGTTGGTCCCCAAGCGAACCCTCATCCTTGCTGACTACAAGCGGAAAACTAACTCATGCAATAGTAGGCTTAAAATTGCATTAAATCTGATAAACACAAATACTCAACTCATAAGGTCTAGAGAATACTCAATAGAAATTGCTTAAATTTCTCAAACATACGTTATTTTAATTTTTGTTTTTTCCTTCTTTTTTTTTACCTTCTTTCATTTTTTTTCTCCTTTTTCCTATTGGTTTTATTTACATCTTTGATTTCCATTGCCTTTTTTCTTTGGATTTGATTTCAAATTTAATTTCAAATATATGGTATTAATATAAGCTAATTTTGGATGGATACCAGGAAAAGTGAAGGAAATCAAATAAAATATAAAAAATTAAAACTTTAAAAATAAATGTTTTTTTAAAAAACAAAAACATGTAATTGAGAATATCAGCTTTAAATATCTGCAACAATTACTTAATCAATTAAATTCTTCTCATAGCGAGAATAGTTTATAAGAGTATTGATTGGTTTGTACGCCTTGAAAAAAAAACTTTTCATGCCAATAAATCAAAGAGAGTTTGATTAGTTGAGAAAAAAATACATTGATTGGTGTATAGACCATGACAACAATTTTTCAAGTAGAAAATCCTTTAAAATTATGTTTGATTGGAATAAGAGTGTTACTTATTTTATAACATTCTAAAGGTGAAGATTCACAAAACTTTTGATTAGTTAGGATAAGAGTATTGTTTGGTGTAAAACCATGACAAAAACATTTCAAGTCAAAAGTTCATTTTTTTTATTAGTTAGGATAATTGTTATTTGGTTTATGCACCTGATTGTATATTAATTTGACGATCATCAAACTTCTATTCTTATAGTTCTAATAAATTTACATATTCCCAAGTCAATACACAAGTCATTGCAAAGAAAAGTTCAAATAAAAACTACAACAAAAAATATCTATCACAAAAGTGGTTGGCATATACCTCTACTATAACAAAAGCGGCTCACATGTATTCTTACCATTATAAAAGTGACTCACATATACCTTTTCATCTAAGGGAAGCAAAAAAAAAAATTAATTATTTTTTTGATTTTTAATTTAAGGGCAAAGGGGCAAATATTCAACTTTGCAATTTAGAGCAGATATACTCCTCGTTAAAAAGTGATGCATATATACATCTATCGTCTAACAAATGGTGCATATTAGTCTCTTTTACAAATAAATTAAAATTTTAATTTAGAATTAACTTTTTTCACTTCTTTTAGAGGAAATGAGTATATATGAGTCATTTGGGTATATATGAACCACTTTTATAACGAGGGGTATATAAGATCTAAATACTAAAGTTGAGGGGTATATCAATGTCACGACCCGAGCCTACACCCTGGACGTGGCCGGCACATGAGAACCATTGCTGGTCCCCAAGCGAACCCTCATCCTGGCTGACTACAAGCGGAAAACTAACTCAAGCAATAATAAGCTTAAAACCGAATGAAATCCATTGAACTCAAATACTCAACTCATAAAGTCTGGAAAATACTTAATAGCAATACTTATAGTTTATAAAACAACACAAAAGAAAGTAAATGCTGAGGAACACCTCGACTCTGTCTATCTATGAAGCCTCTACTATTAAGGAAGAATATCGGGACAAGACTCACGACACCTCAAAGAGCTACTACTGACAACCTATATAACTAGAGTCCTCCGGAACCAAGGAGGCTTTACTCAAAAGCTAACAAGCGGATGAAGTGATCTCAACGGAACTCCTGTTGATGATCCTAAGTACCTGTATCTGCATCATTAAAAGATGCAGGTCGAATGACGTCAGTACATTAAATGTACAAGTATGTAATATAGCTGAATAACAAAATAACTGAACTGAAACTCTGGCAGTAACTCAACTGAATTATAATATAGATCATGATGGAAAACTCATTTAAACTCTTACCGAAAGGATGCAATAAAAGCACATACTGAACTAACCAGGATGAAAGAAATACTCAACTCAACTTAACTCAACTCGACTCGACTCATCTCAACTTAAAACATAAATAGAGATAAAATCATTTAAAGCTTCATAAATAAAAGATATAACTCAAGGATGTATATAAAAATACAATAAATTACTTTTTACTCTTATTTGGGAGTTTCTCTAACCGACAACCATCACTATGAGCTACGTGATGATACAACGTCTCCCCCACGCTGCCAAAACTGTCCTATACCTTACCGGGGTATAGAACCTCTCAAATAAGTGGATCCATTAAGCTCTGCCCGAAGGCACTAAGGAAATCATTTAAAAAGTATGAATCCTTTACCCATGTTGGCATACATGGTTTATGGGGGCTGTAAGTTGTCTGAACTCTCCCCCATATCGGTGCTCAATACTACTCCCAATAAATATATATACTCATCCTCAATGTTTAAAAACATTATCTTTTCTCAATTTGAGGTAATTACTCAAAAGATCCTCTTAAAGAGGTAACTGCACTGAAGTATCTCTGTACTTATAACTCATTTAGAAATCAATGTTTCTCTCTTTTAAATGTAAAAGTGTTACATTTGGGAATACTCAGTTCCTTTATACTCTTTTTCAATCATGAATACAACTCTTCTCATTCTCATATTTAGTTTCTCAAGACTTAGTTCAAAACCATTGATAATTACAAAAGAATTCTCAAAATGACTCAAAAAGACCTCTTGAACTTCCCTCTTAAACTTACTTTAGTTCGGAATGTAAATCAAGACATGTGAGTAGGATAATGCATGAATTTTCAATGATAAATGGAGCTTATAGGAGTTAATATAGAGTGGGAAAACATAGCCACAACTTAAAGGAACACACCCAAAAGAACGGAGAAGAAATGGGCCCTGGTGACCCCTGGCGCATTGCTGGCGTGGGGCCCCAGGCTCCAAACTACTGAGGACAGTTTAGGGTGCACTGCTGGCGCAGGGCGCCAGGCCCCAAACTACTGAAGAAAAACTCTGGCGCTATGGTGGCGTGGCACGCCAGCCCCCTACCCAGAAAACCTGACGAAATTTCTAGCTCAATTCCATGTCCTAACTCATCTAGAATCGATTGATTTCTTCCAAACTCTCTTTGATTCACAAACCCAACACAAAACTATCAAAATCCCACTCAAATTCTATCAAGAAACACCACTCATTCGCAAAACCCTCACCTCAAGAACTCAACACCTCCATTGCTAAAGAATGAAGCTTAAAACTCAAGAACTCTTCAAGAATGCTCACATAAACTATTATATGGGCAAATTAAAGAAAGAATTACATGCTTGGCATGAGGATGAACAAATCCATCACTATGGGAAGCCTCACATACCTGGGAAGAACAAAGTTCTTGGCGAAATCGACGAATCTTGAAGAACGCTTGAAAACCCTCTTTTCCTCTTCTTGAAACGTCGCCCTAATTTCTCTAAGTGTTTAGGAATGTGAAAAATAACTTAGAATCTGATTAGACCCCTAAATTGGGTGAATAAAACGTGGGTAGGACTATTGGGGTAAGGAAAAGACCAAAATACCCTTTCCTTAAATGGATGAAAAGCCATAACTAGAGAGGCTTCACTCAAACAGGCATAACTTTTTACTTCTAGCTTCAAATGGAGCAAACTTGGTGGCGTTGGAAAGAGGACTCAAAGACCTTTGATTTGATAGCTAATGGGCCACCTAATTCCTTATGTACTAGAAGATATGGTCGTTTGAAGTTGACATAAGTAGAATCTTAACTCAAAACTCACTCGGTAGGGAAACTTCCAACTCAACTTTGTGCTAGGGGGTTCTAGTGACCCAAATGGATATCCAAAATCATTTGCACACTATTGAATTGACCTTATAATCTAAGAACAATTAAGAATCACTCGGTATGACCTTATAAGCAATTCAAGAATGGTTCGGGTCTTAACTTTTGAAATTTTCGGGGTGTTACAATCAAGTCCTTTTCTCTTTAATCAATTTAAATTTTGAGAGAAAAAAAGAATAGTCTATTAGAGTAGATGGTGATTATGTGTCTTGATAAAAACAATTAAGTTGAAAATTCAAAAAAATATTATTTAGTTAGGTTAAGAGTCTTAACTGGTGTAAAGACCTTGACTCAAAGGTTAATAATAAATCCAATTGAAAATCACTTCAAAATTTGGTGGAATTGATTTAAGTCTAGACAGACAACGGTGAACCACCAACTAATGTAATGGATGGATGTAATTTTGATGAGGTATATTGTGAACCACAAATTAAGCAAAGAAAAATCTACTATTGTTGATCAATTCTAAGGAACCCACCTAGTCACTTTCAGTCAAATTTTGAATTATCAACTTTATATTCTCAAGTTATTGCACAAGAATCCAAATGATTGTTGAAAAATATCAAACTTATATTCTAATAGTTCTAATAAATTTACATATTCCCAAGTCAATGCACGAGCCATTGCATTTTATCCCTATTATGACATCTTATACCTTATACCAAACGACTCCTTAAACAATTAAGGAGAAATAGTGTTTTCAGCCCCCCAAAAAAAAAAAGAACAGAAGAGAGAGTAAAATTTTCCCAAAAAAGAAAAAGTAAAAAGTAAAGTTGTGATTTAGATGTCCAATCAACTTTCCATTCCCATATTAGATGAGCATCTTACTAAAAGTATTTGTCTCATATTATTTGATCATTTACTAAATCAGGATATAATTAATTACTTTTTTCCTATTTTACCCCTACATTTAATATAACTTTGAACGTTTAAACAAATTTTGAAGATTCAAAATTTCTTTTTTCAAGAGGCTAATTAATATGAACAGAGAGCAAAATAATAAATTAAAGTTGATCAATCTATTAATTATTTATTAATAATCGTGTAAAATAGAAAGTACCCATCTAATATGAAACAGAAGGAGTATCACAAATCAACAACTTCAATTGCTTCATATAAAGAGTACAAGTCCTCTGTAAGAATATTAATTGGCGTATAGAGACCACATCAACAACATTTCTAAGTCAAAAGTTCATACTTGTAATAAATTTTGATTGGTGAATGGTGGTGGTTGAAGTCATAGTACATAGTTCCAATTATGTTTATTTAATAACTAGTCTCTGGACGCACGTGTATCCCGTATGAAAATCAATTAAAAAAAATTAAAAGCAAATAATAAATTATTGAGAGGACATGCATGTTTGTTACAAGTGTTTCTCGATATTTTCGATCTATTGCCCAGTAGATAAGTCACAAAATAGGCATGGTCAAATTAAGCTTAGCCGTCTATAAGTAAGTAAGTGTACATACTGTCATCAACCCTCTATAAATATAAATTTACTAGTCTTATTAATTGGTTTGGATCTGCACTTCTTGTGATTTTAAGGTCTTACTTTCTGTCCCAAGTTGATAATTAGTGTCCTTTTATTTAATTAGTGTCGACTTTTTTAAGCAAAAGAAGGTGTATGCCATGTCTTAATTTAGTTCCCATGATAATAATTAATTCAAGTTCTTCGAAGTATGAAAGCCATTTTTAAATTTTCGAAGTAAATTCAGATATCAGTGTGTTTTACTCTTCTTGAAATTGTACAGAAGAAGTTGAAGTTAGAGTCCAAATGTCCTTTGAGTTAAAAATATGCCAAGCTATATAGGAATGAGGGGGATTCCTCCTTTCCAATTAAAAATAGCAAAAACTATACAATATGTGCTAATATGTTTAACCATGCATAATCGATTATAAACTGATACGTATGTGAAGTAGTATTTGGAATTTTCAGTCAATTTTAGAGTTGTCAATTACACATTCACATTCAATGTGTCACAATATGTAAAGACTTTTTAATCTTTCTCAAGTCATTGCAAGAAAGATTCAAATGAAAGTCCCAACACTTGTAATAACACATGCATTTGTTTGCTGGAAATTCAATTTTAACAACAAATTGGGACAAATAAAAGTATTATTTGGATAAATCTATGATTGGCTGATCAAATTATGTTGAGCTTATTTGTCTACTTTGAGTTCTCATATCTCAAGGAATTAATTTGTATCCAGGGAATACTGAAAGTGAACAAAATAATAAAGTCTGTGAATTACTTTTCCATGGAATCTGTTCAATGTTTGTTAATTATTTTTCCAGATTTATATTTCCACAACTTTGGAACTGGAGGAAGTGATGAAGCGGTGTGTTGTTTTGGTGATAAATCTGTAGGTATGAGCTGCATATGATAATCGTGATGGAATACCTCGATGTTATGTTGGTTGGGTGTATGAACAATGTCTCGCATTAGAAGTTGATAAGAAAAAGAAGATGTGTATAAAGTGAAGTGATACTCTTAATGATTGGAGACATTTTGAAGAAAACTGTGCACGTTTTGCCCAAAGACAACAATATCACACAATTTTAAGAGTTTCTTCATTTAGAATTTTGTGCAATTGATGTCGGTTTATTTTAACAATTCATCTTGTAGATTGATTTAGATCTGCGTGATAGAAGTTTTGCGCGGATTGCCCCTATTTTGCAAAAGTTTAGATAACATAAGTTCTGTAGGAATAAACTATGCCTTTGTAAGACATAACTTGTGCCTTGCGTATTTTGTTTCAAAAGGAGCCAGAGTTTGTTCAGATAACTAGTACTTAAACATGTTGCATAAGCAAGAAGCTTATTATCTGTAAAGAAGAAGAAATCATCATCAATTTGATCCGAGCTCTGCTATTGAGAATGACTTATTTAATTAGTGTCCTAAGGACTAGAAACTGCGTGCTCTTTATAGTACGAGGCCTTGCATGTATTTTTAACCATTTGCTGTAACAGAACATCTAGTACTCCTTTGAGCTTATCCCTTTATTGGTTTCGAGCATAAGCTTAAGAACACATCTATTTCCTAGATCTTTATTTTCCTTTAGGCAAAGATCTTTATCATACTCTTTTACCTGGTTCTAAAAGACACATGAAATAAAGTTTGGTTGAGTCGCAACAGAAGAAAACTAATCTCTTTATTTTCTGTGATGGTTAACAAGCAGGTTTGCACATGGAAATGCTATGATTTCTTCCCTAGCATTAACGATGTATGTCAATATGGGAGTAAAAGGGGCTGCAACCAAATGAGATTGCCTTAGTAGCAGTTGTCAGTTTCAGGTTCTACTTGTTTGAAGTAATGTCACATGAATTTGGACTTGCAGCTAAGATGGAACATTATGGTTGTGTGGTTGATCTACTGCAGGAAGCATACGACTTCGTAAGGAAGATGTCTGTTGTCTTGGGGGGCTCTGATGGGCGCTTGTAGACTTCGTGGAGCTATTGAGTTGGGAAATGAAGTAGCACAACTATTGCTTGAGTCGCAACAGAATCATTCTGGGCATTATGTGCAACTCTCAAGCATTTATGTTGGCGCAGAGAGGTGGGAAAAAGCAATGTTAGATCCTGGAATACACAAGGCTCCAGCCCACAGTTTTATTTTGTAGATTTGATAACTGCAGCAGCTTTTATTTGTAAAATTGTCGATGAGCCTGCATCGTGGATTTCTTCCTAAATGTGATATCTGGTTTCACCTCTGCTAGGATTTAAACCTTAGTATCCAAGGTTGTTTCTCCAACTTTTCAACTGCTACACCAACACTATTGTGATTGTAGTTATTCAAGTTATTATATATTGATCAATATCGAGTAATACTTATTGTATTTCAAAGTACGCAAAAATTTGGAATTGTTTTAGGATTTTTAATGTGCTTTCTATTGTTATTTCAGTTTTCTAGCAAATCGTCTCAAGTTTTCTACTGTTATTCCAGTTTCCCTTTTGATCTCTTTGCATTCTATGAAATTCTATGGTTTTTCCTTGCAATTGAATTTGTTGAGTCACAACAGAAGAAAACTGGAACATATAAAATGTAACACACACTTTATGAAACAAAACTCAAACACTTTATGAAACATCACAAACTATGAAAATAAAAACTTTTATTCTCATCCCAGCAATGCAATAAACTTGAATCCTGCAAATTTCAAAAATGAAGAATTAAAGTTAAAAACTTTAACAATGAAGGAGGTAGAAAATTTATGGATATATAAAATGTAATCTTCTGAAGGATAGAGATTAAGTTGAATACCTGGAGGTTACACACTAATTTCTTTTCTTGTGCCTTTTCATTCTCGTAAGAATTTTGTGTTCCAATTCTACATCCATCCTCAAAAACCATGTTGGATATTGAGTTGACAGCATTATGTATATTATGGACAGTCCAATAACAAGTCCACAACCGTAACCCATGAGAACCGCCTGCCAACTTATAATTCCTGAATCTCCTTCTTCTTCTTGATCCAGCCCAAATGGAGTTGTTGCTTGTGGTACCCCTTCATCACCGCCACAATCTTTTGAGAGTGGAAATCCACGTAGTCCATCATTCCCTTGGTATGAACTATTCTCAAACGTATCAAATTGTTTTCCTTTGGGGATGCATCCAACAAGATGATTGTGAGAGAGATTTAAGACTTCAAGTGATGTGAGGGATGCAAGTTGTTGTGGAATTTCTCCGCTGATTTTGTTGGATGAGAGATCCAATGATTCAAGTACAGATAATTGGTGCAGTGATGCTGGTATGTGAGCTTCCAAGCGATTATGAGATAAGTTCAACGTACGAAGCCCAACGAGATCTCCAATAATGCTTGGGATATGGCCTTCAAATCTATTCCTTGAGAGATCGATAATCATGTCTGTAGTCAAAACTCGAGGAAGTTCAAGCTCCAGTCCCTTTGTTGTAACTCTAAAGGAATTTGTGTAAATATCAGAAAAAGAATCTGCTACGTACTCTCGGGTTCCACTGCTCTCCTCAATTATTTTCATGGCTTCAAAATTCTCAAAAAGGCTCACTGGTAAAGCTCCACTTAATCCATTTGATGAGAGATCTATGACTCGAATTTGAGCAAATGAGCTGTCAGTCCCTGAATCTTTTATAGGGCCATAGAACTTATTTGATCTCAAGTTTAAAATCTGCAAATAAGGTAGGGCTCCCAACCATTTAGGAAATGTGTCATTCAATTCATTGTTACCCAAATCAAGAACTTCCAAATATTTGCAATTGATCAAAGATTGCGGGACTTTCCCCTTTAGCTTATTCCCGTCAAATTTAATGACTTTAAGTTCGTTTCCTCTACTAAAAGTTGTATTAATTGTCCCGCTGAGACTATTGTTGCTTAAATCCAAAACCAGAAGTTCACTCATCTCACTCAAACATAGTGGGACTGTTCCATCCAAATCATTGCTGCCCAAATCTAGCACTTGTAGTATTTTCAGACTGCAGATGGTTGAAGCGATCTGTCCACTGAGATTGTTGTGCGAAAGGAGAAGGTAATATAGCTCACTCTGGTTTAGGAGTGACCTTGGAATAGGACCTTCCAGCTGATTTTGTTTTAGATTAACAAAAAACAATGATTCGGAATAGAACTCCTGAATGTTTCCACTGAAATGGTTATCACTCAAGTCTAAATCAATTAGTGAAGGGAGGGAGAATATCCATGATGGTATAGTCCCATTCAAGTGGTTTAATGACAATCTGAGTAATTGTAGGTTTTGCAGTCCGCTTACATTAGAAGGAATTGGACCAGTTAGGGAATTGGACGAAAAATCTAGCAATTCAAGTTGCATCCAGCTTCTGTTAAAGGATAAGAACTCAAGTTGGCCATCAAAGCTGTTATTTCCAATAAATAACAACCTGAGCTTTCCAAATCTAAAGAAATCGGAAATTGGTCCTTCGAGATGGTTATCACCAAGGTCCAAAGCCTCTATGTTGGTGAGATTCCATAGAGGTTTAGGAATAGACCCTGAGAGATTACAAGAACCTATCTCCAATCTACGCAGTGAAGTTAGATGACCAAATGATTCAGGTATCCTACCAGTAGCATTCACTCTAAAGAGATCTAACTCCATGAGTGTTGCACTGCTATTCCATTTGGTTGTGGGAAACCTAATAGTGAGCTGGGGATTGGATGATAAATCCAGAAATTCTAAGTTGGAAAGGTGGAAAACTCTTTCGGGCAATATCCCATATAACTGTGTGTCTTTAAGAGTGAGAGTAGTTAAATAAGAAGAGAAATTAAGAGGAATGGTGGAAGAGATGTTCACATCACTAAGGTCGAGCTCTCTTAATTGGGTCAAGTTCTTAAGGAGCAGTTCAAAATTGTAAGGTTCGAATCTAAGCTCTAAATATATATTACTCTGGATACTAAGAACGTGTAATTTGGAAAGGTAAGAGATTTCTACTGGGATTAGACCTGTAAAACCTGAATTCGACAAATCAAGATGCGTCAAACTAGAAAGCTCACAAAATTTAGGTGATATGAGCGACCCAGAGAAATTATTATTAGACAAATCAAGCCTTTTGAGATTGGGGAGTCGAAAGAGGCTACTATTTGAATGAAACTTGCCTTGAAGTTTGCTGCAATTGAGGTTGAGCTCAATCACTTGTCCTGTCATCTCGTCACAATAAACTCCATCCCAAGAGCAACAATCTGTGCTCTTGTTCCACGAAAGAGTTTTTGGATATGATTGAATCTCTTGGCGGCCTATTATGTAGAAACAATAATTAGAAGCATTAGGACTTATTGTAAACATGTGCTTGAATTGTAGAAGAGCAAGAGCTTGATGTTTGGGGCACAAATGAGATATGGATGAGCAGAAAGCAAGTCGACAAAGAAAGGAAAATAGCATAAAAAAAACAAGTTTTTCGTAACCCATTTCTGCACTAAAATGTTCAAAACTAATTAAGTTGGTAGATAAGAAATCAAAAATCTTTTCTTTGTTCCGCTATTCAATAATTTTGATGAGGTATATATAGAACAAATTAAGCAAAGAAATTTACTAGGGAAAATATATTCCTCAACTTTGCGATTTAGAGCAGATATACCTCTTATTAAAAACATGGTGTATATATACCTCTATTTAAATAATGGTGCATATATATTTACGACATCTAACAAATTGTGCATATTAACCACTTTCCTTAACATAATGAATGAAAAAAATAAATAAGTCCTAAAACTGGGTTTTTAATTTCAAAATTTTCATGTGCCTTTAAAAATTTACCTCACCCGTTTTCTTTATCCCTCCAAACCTGACACAACTAAAAAATACAATTCCTCTTTTATTCAGATTCGACCAAATCCATTTTAAGATTGAGTAGTAGAGAAATTGAGATTTTTTTCATTTGGATTGGGTCAGGATCGGAGGGGTAAAAAAATGAATGAAGTATTTTCTTTTAAAGCCACATGGCATTTTTGGAATATACATATGAATTTATTTTTTTTAGTTCAGTATATATAAGTCTTTGTTAATGAAAAAAGATAAATATGCACTAATTATTTGACGATGAAGACATCTATGCATAATGCATTCCTTTTTAATTAACGAGGATTATATTTGCTCTAGATCACAAGTTGAGAATTATATTTGTCTCTTTTTTCCCAATTTACTATGCACATTTAATTATTGCTTTGGAGTAATCAATTCTAGGAAGCTCACCTAGTGATTTTATGTCAACTACATTCCCTTTCTCTGCACGTACTATGAAAAATCACTTTACTTTCTTCTCTCCTCCTCATGATACACATGGAAGGATTTTACCTTTTGTTTGTTGGCAAATTCAACTTTTAACAAAAGAATGAGATTTTGTTCCAATGAAAATACCAGGAAAAGTGAAGGAAATCAAATAAAATATAAAAAATTAAAGCGTTAAAAATAAATGTTTTTTTAAAAAACAAAAACATGTAATTGAGAATATCTGCAACAATTACTTAATCAATTAAATTCTTCTCATAGCGAGAATAGTTTATAAGAGTATTGATTGGTTTGTACGCCTTGAAATAAAAAACTTTTCATGCCAATAAATCAAAGAGAGTTTGATTAGTTGAGATAAAAATACATTGATTGGTGTATAGACCATGACAACAATTTTTCAAGTCGAAAATCCTTTAAAATTCTGTTTGATTGGAATAAGAGTGTTACTTATTTTATAACATTGACCTAAAGGTGAAGATTCACAAAACTTTTGATTAGTTAGGATAAGAGTATTGTTTGGTGTAAAACCATGACAAAAATATTTCAAGTCAAAAGTTCATTTTTTTTATTAGTTAGGATAATTGTTATTTGGTTTATGCACCTGATTGTATATTAATTTGACGATGATCAAACTTCTATTCTTATAGTTCTAATAAATTTACATATTCCCAAATCAATACACAAGTCATTGCAAAGAAAAGTTTAAATAAAAGCTACAACAAAAAATATCTATCACAAAAGTGGTTGGCATATACCTATCATCTAAGGGAAGCGGAAAAAAAAATTAAATTATTTTTTTGATTTGTAATTTTAGGGCAAAGAGGCAAATATACCCCTCAACTTTGCGATTTAGAGCATATATACTCCTCGTTAAAAAGTGATGCATATATATCTCCATCGGCTAACAAATGGTGCATATATACCCTCGTTATCTAATAAGTGGTATACATTTACCCTTTTCATTAACAGATTGAATTTTTAAAAAATCTTAAAATTGGTTTTTTAGTCAAATTTATTGTTGTGGATCATAAATGCATATTCAAAGATGTGATCTATATAAGTTTAAGTGTCTACTTATGCACACCCAAAATTAAAGGTCATAGTTGCCAACTGACGCCAAGTTAAGGGTCATGTTTATGTGTTATGCCTTTGCCTTTACTTTTTGTATCTATAATTTTTTTTGGGGCATCTGTGATAAATTTTACAAGAAAGTTAGTTCAAATATAAATTTACCAACAAAATAATAAATTCAAGTAAGTCGTTGAATATAAAAATGTGTAAGAAGGATCAAATATATCCCTCATGAATATTTTTGTTTACAAAAAATTTAAAAATTTAATTTAGAATTAATTTTTAAAAAAATTTCACTTCCATTAGAGGAAAAAAATATATATGAGTCATTTGTGTAACCATATGGATATATATGAGCCACGTTTATAATGAGGGTATATAAGAACTAAATAATAAAGTTGAGGGGTATATCAAATCCTTTTCTCTTCAACCAATTTAAGTTTTGAGAGCAAAAACGAACGGTCTATAAGAGTAGATGGTGATGTTTTGGCCTTGACAAAAACAATTAAGTTGAAATTTTTTTAAAAAAACTTGTTTAGTTAGGATAAGAGTGTTAAATGGTATAAAGACCTTGGCTTAAAGGTAAATAAGAAATCCAGTCAAAAATCACTTCAAATTTTGGTGGGACTGATTCATTAAGTCCAGATAGACAAATATTGTGAACGGTGTCCAACAGATGTGATGGATGAATGTAATTTTGATGAGGTATATTGTGAACCACAAATTAAGCAAGGAAGAATCTACTACAGCTAATCAATTCCAAGAAGCTCATATAGTTACTTTCAGTCAACTTTTGA
Source organism: Solanum appendiculatum (assembly GCA_018342035.1). Lineage (NCBI taxonomy): Eukaryota > Viridiplantae > Streptophyta > Magnoliopsida > Solanales > Solanaceae > Solanum > Solanum appendiculatum. The sequence continues at coordinate 138,696 of JAGDQO010000519.1, read as the reverse complement.
GTTGTCAATTACATATCACATTTTCTAGTGAAATTCCATTGAATAATCTTTTTTAGACTATTATGAAAACAATTGTAATAATACAATTTTGTTTAATTTTCGATTGTCGTAAGGCTATCTTTATTGAGCTTATTTTCTGATAAATATTTAGTGAGGTCAGTTGCATATGTAGATTCTTTGGTGATGTTCCAATGAAAAAGAAGAGTCTATAAGAGTATTTGTTGGTGCATAGACCTTGACCAAAACATTTTCCAATTCGGTTTGGTCATATGCACAAAGATTACTTTTTCTTTGGGGAAAAAAGCCTAATATACCTCCACAACTTTGTGATTTGGAGCTGATATACTCCTTGTTACAAAAGTGACTCACATATGCCCCTACCGTTATAATAGTGGCTCACATATACCCTTTTCATCTAATGGTAGTGAAAACATTAATGTTAAATTATTATTTTTTTGATTTTTTAAAAAAAGAATTCATGTAATGTATATATGATCCTTCTAGCAAAATTTAGGGTATATTTCATCTTTCTTACACAAGATTTTTTTACTTCTTTTATTCAATGCGTAATTTGAGTTTTAAATATTTTCCTTATAGATCTATTTGCTTATCATTATTTGAGTATCTTATTTTTATTTATTTTTTCCCTTTCATTTTTAGTGTAAAAATATGAGAGTAAAAAGGAAAAAAATGTGAATGGAAAAAGAGAAAAAAGTAAAAAAAAAATTTAAACTATTTTTTTTGCGGTTATATTGTAATTTTTTTTGTATCTGTAAAAATAAATAAATTGGGGAATCTATGATACATTTTACAAGTAAATGAGTGAGAAATAAATTTGACCATAAAAATAATAAATCCAAAAAAATTTTTTTATTGAAAAATCAAACAAAATTAAATTTTTAAAAAAATTTAAAAATTTAAAAAATATTTACACACATTGCATAAGAATGTTCCTTAGTGTATATAAAAATTTAATTAGAATTAATTTTTTCACTTCCATTAGAGGAAAAAAGTATATATGAGCCACTTTTATAATGAGTGGTATATAAAATCTAAATAATAAAGTTGAGGGGTATATCAAGTCCTTTTCTCTTTAATCAATTTAAATTTTGAGAGCAAAAAAGAAAAGTCTATAAGAGTAGATGGTGATGTATGAGCCTGACTACAACAATTAAGTTGAACCCTAAATGATTGCTGAAAAATATCAAAAGTTCCAAATCATTAAGTCAAGTCATCATATAGAAAGTTTAAATGAAAGGTACAACACAAAATCATATCACTTGTAATAATACAATTTTTTTTGATACCTTATCGGTCGAAAACATCATAATCCCAAGTCTCTGCAAGTAGTCTTGACACAATTATTACGCACTGTTAATCTTATGTATCAAATAGTACTACATACAACTATCCAACATAATGCAGAAAAAATCACCCTGAGAATTGTATCTCAACAGTAGGAAATGATTATTAAATCAATTTATATTCTTGGAGGAGAAAGAAGAGTGAAAGGGAGGCTTAGAACTATAATAAATTTTTCTCTATGTGATCTATAAGTCATGCGTTCGAACTGTAGAGGCAGTCACTAATGCTTGCATTAGGTTCAAAGCTCTTGGCTGCAGTAAAGTATCCAAATTGAGCAGAGGATATCTGATATGCAAACAAACAGAGATAAGAATAAGAGTGTTAACTGGTATAAAGACCTTGACTTAAAGGTAGATAACAAATTCAGTCAAAAATCACTTCAAATTTTGGTGGGACTGATTCATTAAGTCCAGATAGACAAATATTGTGAACCACCAACGGATGTGATGGTTGAATGTAATTTTGATGAGGTATATTGTGAACCACAAATTAAGCAAGGAAAAATCGACTACAACTAATCAATTCCAAGAAGCTCATATAGTTACTTTCAGTCAACTTTTGAGTTGTCAGTTTCATATCACATTTTCTAGTGAAATTCCATTGAATAATCTTTTTTAGACCATTATGAAAACAATTGTAATAATACAATTTTATTTGATACATTATCAGTCTTAAAACGTCATAATCCCAAGTCTCTACAAGTAGTTCAAACCCAAATTGCTATGCATTATGAATCTCATTTGTCAAATTAGTACTATCAGACATGATGTAGAAAAATTTACCTTGAGAATATTATCCGTAACAGTAAGAAATAGTTATTAAATCAATTGAAGTCTTAGAGAAAGAAAAGTGAAGGGAGCTTTGGAACAGCACTTAAATGTCTCTGTGTGACGTCTAGGTCACGTGCTTAAGCTTTTTAGACCCTGCTAACGTGGGATGCTTTGTGCACCGGATAACCTCTTCTTTTTTAGAGGAGAAAGCAAAGTCTATAAGAGTGATAATCTGTGTATAGACTTTATCAAAAACATCTCAAGTCTAAAATTCAAAAATGCTCAATTAGTCAAATAAGAGTAATAACTGGTGTATAGACCTTGAGAAAAGAAACATTTCAAGTCAAAATTCCAAAACAATATTGATTGGTTATTATAAAAGTGTTGGTTGGTTTATAGACCTTAACTTCCAAGTCAAAAATGCCAACTCTTTTTTTTCGATAATCTAGAATGAGATTTGTTAATTTTAAAAAATTCTTAATAAGTTTAGTGTGTTGTGTTTTATTGTCAAATATCTATGCATCAATATGAATATCAACCGAAATTATAGGTCTGAATTAGAATAAAAACATCAAACTGAATCTACGGAATGCATACACATACAAATGTAATTGCTTCGATTATCTATACCTTAGTAATCAAACAAAAACATTTCTGTTTTTCTGAAATGCTATTAATTAGTATGTGCCCAGTCTTTTCTCTCTCTCGGATTGTATCGTTCAATAAGATAAGAGGTAAGAAGCAAGGAAGACTGTATATGAATAGAGCCCTTTTCAGTTCCAATGCACGTAATCGACCCACAGAGAAAGAAAGAGTGCAGTGCAAATTGGACAACAAAACTTGGTTTGGTAATTAAAGTAATAATTAAATTTTTATGTTATTATGTCCAAACGTGTGATATATTAGTATGTAACACTATCAAAATGAATATACAAAAATGATTAAATGACTCTGATTTGACTGTAGAAGAAAATTTCTACATACCTGACTTTATAGTTATCCTCTATTATTTCATTCAATGACCGATGAGAATCATGCATATTTTTTATGTTATTTATATAAGAATTTTACAACTTTGCGATTTGGAGTTGATATACCCCTTGTTACAAAAGTGACTCACATATGCCCCTACCATTATAAAATTAGTGACTCACATATACCCTTTTCATCTCTAATGGTAGTGAAAATATTAATGTTAAAGTATTATTCCATGTGTATTTTTATAAATTTTCTGAAGTGTGCATTTCCCTATGAATAAAAGCATTAGTTTTCATAAATGAAAGTAAACATACATGACGACTATGGAGACATTATATTGATCGAATCTTTTTGTTGATTTTTCCAACTAACTATACCGGGGCAAATTTACGTACGAAAGTGGAAGTGATATGACATTTAAACACTAGGCTTATTTATCTAGATACTAGACATTTTTGCTCTTTTTTTTTTTCCTTCAGAAAAGATAGCCAAAAATTTAATTAACTATAAATAGTCCATAGAAATAATTATTGGAGAAGACTTTGTAAGGAGGATATTGTGTAAGGAAAAGTTGTCAAAACTTTTTAGGGTTCTTTTCTTCTTCTTTTTCTTAGGTATTAGTAGCTAAAGACCCTTGTTCTGGGGCTGCGGCCATGGGTAATTGTTGAACATCGATTGTTTTGAATTAATGTTGGTTATCGTTTAAATTACTTTTGTATTCTTGTTTTAGTATTTATGCTTGATCACCATAGAAATAAATCTATTGTCTATTCTTGGACTCGAGAGATAAAGAGGTAGATAGACCAAGAATGCAAAGAGCTTGTTCTAACTTTGTTTAGATTCGTGTTCAGGAGTGACGCCCGGACGAACACCTCGCTTGGTTACGAAACAGGATGAAATATAAATGCTCGCCAATTAGGACTGCCTATCCCCGCTCAACGATGTAGTTAGACAGCTAGTTGGAGTAGGCGATTAGAGGTCGAGAGATCATGATCATAAAATCAACCCTGTAAATCAGTAATTTGATAACCTTAGTTAATTCATTACATGAGATGCGATACATGAAACCCTATGAATGTTGCAGCCCTGGAATTGTCCCAATCACTGTAAGTTAATCTTAGTATTTAATTTTTGCATTCTTTTATTTCTTTTGATACTCTTAAATAAATAATTAGACTAGTATAATTGAGTAAATAGTTAATTGACAAGTCTCTGTGGGTTCGATATTCCGGTTCTTAAAGAGCCACTTATTACTTCTGCGACCACGTACACTTGCGTGTGCATTTGGGAGCAACAATAGACCTTGACCAAAACATTTTCCAATGTGGTTTGGTCATATGCACAAAGGTTACTTTTTCTTTGGGGAAAAAAAAGCCTAATATACCTCCACAACTTTGCGATTCGGAGTTGATATACCCCTTGTTACAAAAGTGACTCACATATGCCCCTACCATTATAAAATTAGTGACTCACATATACCCTTTTCATCTCTAATGGTAGTGAAAATATTAATGTTAAAGTATTATTCCTTGTGAATTTTTATAAATTTTCTGAAGTGTGCATTTCCATATGAATAAAAGCATTAGTTTTCATAAATGAAAGTAAACATACATGACGACTATGGAGACATTATATTGATCGAATCTTTTTGTTGATTTTTCCAACTAACTATACCGGGGCGAATTTACGTACGAAAGTGGAAGTGATATGACATTTAAACACTAGGCTTATTTATCTAGATACTAGACATTTTTGCTCTTTTTTTTTTTTTCCTTCAGAAAAGATAGCCAAAAATTTAATTAACTAGCTGTCAAAAATTCAAAGCATAGGAACTACAACTAACTTTTCTTGTGATGGATTTAAAATATAAACACACAATTGAGTCACATTCAGGGATTAGATCCTCTCTGTTGAACCAATGTAAATTTAAGTTCACTTTCATCATTTGGAGTCATATGACTGAAAATGAGTGTTGGTGTTTGAATGTTGAAACTGATTCTGTCTACTTTCTTCAGAACCAATAAGAGCAGATTAGCTGATACCACTGCCCCGGAGTGACATCAAACTTCCATCTCGGACAAAAATTCTCCTAATCGCGATAGCTATTAAGAATATGGTCACTGGCAATTGAGTTCCGCATATGCATTGGAATTCAAAATGATACTCCTATTGTAATTTAAAACGAAACGCCCAGTTACGTTGATTCACTGACAAATTTGGTATGCAATTTTTTTCCAGTAATAATGGTGTATAGACCTTGAGTATAATAACTTCAATGTATACATCATCTCCTTACATAGGAAGGGGCAAAGAACTGTCTATGATTTAAACATAGTTCAAGGCTATATTGCTCGGACTCATAAAAAATATCAATGGGTTTATTGTCGGATACTCCAAAAGTAGGGCATTTTGGAGAATCCAACACAGGTGCGGCAATAATTTTGAATAGTCCGAGCAACATAGGTTAAAGGCTAAAGCTACGAAGGGAATGCAAAAGAAGTGAATACAACTGAGCCACCGTACAACATATCTATGACTCCTAAATTATAAAGATGATGAACAGATCATTTTTAAGCGTGTTCCGTGTTTGTTATTACTTTTCTAGTTTCAGATTTCCACAATTTTGGAACTGGATGTGATTAACCAGAGAGTTGTTTTGGAGATAAATCAGGTATATGAAATGCCTCGATGTTATTCAATGTCCCAAATATGTGACTCACCTGAAGATCTTATTCCGCGTAGTACAATATTATTGGTGTTAGCTAGCCCACAAGCTTATGATGAGACTACTATAATGAGGACAAAGTTGAGAGGAACAAGAGAAAAATAAAAGAATTTTCTTAACGAATCCTATAAACCAGAAGGTAGAATCCTATAACGCACAATTCCACTTGATATAGGAACTCAAAATTTCTCCCACTTTAAACTTGAAAACAGAATATTGCACCATAATATTGACAAGAAGCAGTTTGTTGGGCAGATTCATAAACTTAAATAGCAGCTTGGATTTAAACATATGAAATTACAAGTCTCGCGATCGCCTTAAGGTTAAATGCTCAAATGTTTATATGCATTGAGTTTAGTGTAGACATTTAGCTTGTTAATGAAATTACTTAATTGATGTAATTAATAAAAAGCTTTTATTTGAATCACCATCAACATGAATCCTGCAATTTTGTGAGCAAATTCATTGATAAAGATCAAACTGAATACCTGGAGGTGACTCACTAATATCTTTTCTTGTGCCTTTTCATTCTTGTGATGATTTTGTGTTCCAATTTTACATCCATCCTCGAAAACCATGCTGGATATTGAAAGGGAAACGATGAGATTTTCAGAAATTTTCTCCCCTTTTCATTGAATTGTCAAACCCTTGATTACATACATCTGATTTGTTGTAAGACAAATAACAAAAGAAATACTTTGTACACTTGTCCTATTCCTATTCGTCTACTCTAAAGATAGAAATATTTCTTTTCTATGTACACATGCTTCTCACATGTGACTTTAATAAACCAGCTGAAGCTGCCACCTAAAGTCGGTATGAGACAAAAACAAAAGACTTTCATTTCATCTTCTTCTTCATTGAAGCTCTCATCTGTGAGACTTGAATTTCTTCTTCTTTCTTCTTTATTTCTTCAAGATCTTCAACATCCCCCCTCAAGTTGGAGGGGGTGGACAAAACCCCCAACTTGCCCAATATATTTCAATGAGGTTCTCCAGACAAAGCTTTTGTGGATAGATCGGCAAGCTGGTTCTTGGAAGGGACAAATGATAGTGTGATGAGACCGGAGAGGTACTGTTGACGAACAAAGTGACAGTCTAACTCCACGTGCTTCGTCCTCTCGTGAAAGACTGGATTTTTAGCAATGTGAAGAGCGGCTTGACTATCAGAATGGATTGGGACAGGCAAAGTGGGTGGTGCAGACAGATCGTCGAGAAGACGCACCAACCAGGCAATTTCTGCAGTCACTCTCCGCATTGATCTATATTCTGCCTCAGCAGAAGACAGCAAAATTGAGATCTGTTTTTTTGATTTCCATGAAATTGGGGCTCCTTCCAAAGTAATGTAGAAACCACTAACGGTTCTCCTTGTATCTTTACATGACGCCCAATCTGCATCGCAAAATGCTAACAAATCCAAGGAGGGATCAGATGAGAGGAGAATCCCCTGTCCTGGATTAGAACGAAGATACCTCACTACTCAGAGTGCTGCTGTGTAGTGAGCTGTGGTAGGATTCTGCAAGAACTGACTGAGGACTAAAACCGCAAAAGACAGGTCCGGTCTGGTGTTTGTGAGGTAATTTAATTTCCCCACAAGATGTCTGTACATAGTTACATCTTTCAATAAAGGACTATCATTTTGATGTAGCTTACAATATGGATCCAATGGGGATGAAACGATAGGTCCTGCTGAATCAAATTCTTGCAAAAGTTCCAAACTGAACTTTCTTTGTGTGACTAGAAATCCTTGTTTTCCCTCAATATTTCCATCCCCAAGAAATAATGAATATGTCCCAATTTCTTTACCTTGAACTCTGCATTAAGAAAACTTGTGATGTCTGCTATCTCAGAAGCATCATCGCCTGTCAATAATATATCATCCACATACACGACGATGATGGAAATTGCACTTTCTATTTTCTTGAAAAATAAGGAGTAATCATTCAGGGAACTGGAATACCCTTTGAATTGTAGTGCACCTGCAAGCCTAGCATACCATTGCCTAGATGCCTGCTTCAACCCATATAGTGATTTCCTCAATAGACAAACTTGATTAGGTTTAGGAGGAGTAAGACCTGCAGGAAACTTCATGTAAACTTCTTCCTGTAGGTCTCCATGTAAAAAAACATTATTAACATCGAGTTGAGACACTTCCCAACCCCTTTTTGCTGCAACAGTTAAGAGACACCTGATGGTAGTCATTTTTACCACGGGAGAAAAAGTCTCGGTGTAGTCAATCCCTTCCCTTTGAATGTCCCCCCTCACCACAAGTCTAGCCTTTAGTCTTTCCACACTTCCATCTGATTTATGTTTCACCTTGTAGACCCATTTACAAGGCAATGGTTTCTTTCCTGGAGGTAAGCAAACCACATCCCAAGTGTGATTGAGCTGTAAAGCTTTAACCTCTTTCTCCATAGCCTTTCTCCATTCTGGATGTTCCCAAGCTTGATTGAAACTGATAGGTTTAGAAAGGTTGGAGAGTTAATTCAATACAACTTGATTGTTTAGGGAAAGAGCATTGAAGGAATAGGCAGTAGGTGTGGCAGGATGAGAAAAACAAGAGGTAGTAAAATTAGTAAGGATGACACTGTTACACACAAAGTCTTTTAAGTAACTTGGCTTCTTAGTGACCCTCCCAGAAACTCTAGGAGGTGGTGCAACAGGCTGGTCTGCATCAATAGGCACTTCAGGACTAGGATAGTAATCAACATCATGTTCAACATTTTGAGAAATATGTGACTGGGCAAGATTGTTAGGAAGGATGTTAGGAGATGAAACAGGGGAATTGCTTGGAAGAATATTTGATGGACTTTGTGGTGATCGATAACTAGTCGAATTTGACATATCCAGATCTATGGTTGGTGAGGGAAAAATGGTTGAAGGGTCCCTAGGGGCTGAGCCAAGAGAATTTGTCACAAAAGGAAACACCTCCTCGTGGAAATGTACATCTCTCGAAACAAATAGTTTCTTAGTTTTCCAGTCCAAAACCTTGTAACCTTTTTGATTTTGTGGATATCCAAGAAACACGCAAGCTGTAGCTCTAGGGTCAAACTTTCCCCTATGTTGAGCTAAAGTAGAAACATAGCATAAACAACCAAAACACCTAAGACTCTCATATTTAGGTTCCTGACCAAAAAGAAGTGCAAAAGGTGTCTTACCATTTAGAGCCCTGGAAGGAATCAAATTGATCAGATGTGTAGCAGTTAAAAGAACTCGCCCCAATAGATGATAGGAACTTTGGAATGAAACATAAGACCTCTTGCAATCTCCAACAAATGTCTATGCTTCCTCTCAACAATTCCATTTTGTTGAGGGGTAGCAACACATGATGTTTGGTGGATGATACCTTCTCCTTGTAAGAAAGTTGCTTCCTGGCTCCCTTTTCCCAGTTCAAAAGCATTATCTGATCTAATTCTTTTGACCTTCACATTAAATTGCCTTTCCACCATGGATAGAAAAGATTTAAGAACAGAGAAAGCATTGCTTTTTGTGGTCAAAAGAAATGTCCAAGTACTTCTACTAAAATCATCTACTATAGTGAGGAAATACTTGTAACCATTGTGAGTCTGAGTCTTGTATGGACCCCATGTATCAATATGTATCAAATCAAAAATTCCTTTAGACTTGATAGTACTAATACCAAAGGGCAATCTAGTTTGCTTAAGCTTGAGGACATACATCGCAAACATATTCAGAATTTGAAGGGAAATAAATGAAATTGAAGTTTTTCATTATTGAAAAAGGAAGATGCCCCAGTCTACATTGCCAAAGTTTTACACTAGGAATAGCATTAGCATACATTCGAATAGACTCTGGAAAAGAAACATAAGTACTATCACTCTTTTTGTGAACATTAACTAAACTATTACTAGTGGACTTCTTAGACTGGGGATTGTCCTGCTGCAAAAGATATAGACCTTCTCTGACTTCACCAAAAGCTTGTGCTTTCCTCATAAAAGGGGCCTGCAACATACACCCACTAGAATTAAAGAATGCAGTACAATGAAACTGACTACACAATTTATGAATGGACAACAAATTATATCGATAATCTGGAACATAAAGGACATCTCTAAGAGTAAGGTGAGGCTGAATGGAAACACTCCCTATCTGAGTGACTGTTATATTAAACGAATTAGGCAAACTGATATTCAAAGGGACAGGAAGAGGAGTTAGAAATAGAAAAGAATTAGAATCATGACACATGTGCTCAGAGGCACCAGAGTCAATAATCCAAGTGCAGGAATCCATGGTTTTAAAACAAGATCCAGAATACTTTAAGTATAGTACCAGCCACTGAATTGGCATTGATCTCAGATCCTGATGTTCCTGCCTGTCCCATTTGCTTGTATATGTTTATGATTTGTGACACTTGTTCTTTGGTGAATTGTTGACCATTCATGCGGCTATGTTCATTTTGTGTGATGATGCACTTCTCATTCAGTTCTCCTGGGATTGCTGCATTTGCTTTCATATTTCCATGATGTTCCCTTGAGTTCATAAATTGGAAGTCATCTGGGTACCCTATCAACCTGTAGCAATCATCTTCCACATGCCCTGTCTTTAGGCAATAAATGCAGCTCACATTGGGATTGTATTTGACCTTCCTTGTTTTGCCTTTGTGCAACTGATTTCCAACTCTTTGAGGACCAGGATTCCCAAATCTTTGTGGCAGAAAAGCGTTTCTCTGAACTGGCTTAGCAGGTTTCTGGAATGTCCTTCCTTGTTTTCCTACCATGAATGAAGCAGTTTCACTAGGAAATTGAGCATTAGCAAAAACCTCTCTCTGATTTTCATCTTGCAACAAGAGAGAGTATGCGTGATCAAGTGTGGGGAGAGGGTTAATCATGAGAATACTACTCCTTGCTTGTGAGTAGGTTTCATTTAACCCCATCAAGAATTGCATAAGCCTTTGATCTTCCAAGAACTTATTTAACTTTTTCTGCCCATCACAAACACATACACATGTGCATATTACATCACTGGTAAGTGAGTCCAACTCATCTCATAGACGCTTGAGCTTGGTGAAATATCCTGCTATGTCTTGTGTTCCTTGCACTGATCCTGTGATTTCTTTTTGCAGATTGAAAAGCTTGGCACCATTTGACTGCCCAAATCTATGCTCAAGACTTTTCCATACCTGTGTGGCTGTTTTGGAATACATAACACTATCTCCTATATCCTTTGAGAGAGAGTTTAGTATCCAAAAAGTAACCATGTTATTACATCGAGTCCATTGTTGATAGTCTGGGGCATCCAGACTAGGTGTGGGAATGGTACCATTGATAAACCCTAATTTGTTCTTAGCTGATAGGGCTATGAAGATAGATCCACGCCATCTTGGAAACCCCCTTCCATCGAAAACTGCATTCACAAGACTCTGTCCTCGTGCATTTGAAGGTTGACGATGGAGAGGGTTGTTCAGATCATTATTGGTATCAATCCTTTGGTTGTTGATACTGTTGCTGGTATTAGATTCATTAGTATGAGATTCTACCATGATAGGGATTTGTCAATGAAACGTAGAAGATAGAAAAGGTTGACGGAAGAGTTTTTCGGAATAGACAAAAACAAAGACTTTCATTTCTTCATCTTCTTCATTGAAGCTCTCATTTGTGAGACTTGAATTTCTTCTTCTTTCTTCTTTATTTCTTCAAGATCTTCAACAGATATTGAGTTTACAGCATTATGTATATTATGGACAGTCCAATTACAAGTCCACAACCGTAACCCATGAGAACTGCCTCCCAACTGATCATTGATGAATCTTCTCCTTCTACTTCAATGTGTCACACAATATGTAAAGACTATTTCATCTTTCTCAAGTCATTGCACTGCAAGTGAAATCACATTCTCAAGTCAATTCGAGAAAGATTCAAATGAAAGTCCCAACACATGCCTTTTTTCTTTGTTTTGGCTCTCTTAACAACCAAAACAAAAAAGACAATTTATCCTTTACTCTGCTTTCTATTCTTCTCTCAGGATACATATGTAAGCATTTCACCTTGTGTTTGTTGACAAATTCAATTCTTAACAACAAATTGGGATATGCTGAGCTTATTTGTCTACATTGTGTTCCCACATCTCAGCGAATTAATTTGTATCTGAAAGTGAACAAAATAATAAAGTCTGTTAATTACTTTTCCATGAAACCTGTTCAATGTTTGTTAATTACTTTTCCAGATTTATATTTCCACAATTTTGGAACTGGAGGAAGTGATGAAGTGGAGTGTTGTTTTGGTGATAAATCTGTAGGTATGACCTGCATATGATAACCGTGACAGAATACCTCGATGTTATGTTGGTTGGGTGTATGATCAATGTCTCGCATTAGAAGTTGATAAAAAAAAGAAGATGTGTATAAAGTGAAGTGATACTCTTAATGATTGGAGACATTTGGAAGAAAACTGTGCACGTTTTGCCCAAAGACAACGATATCACACTTATTTTAAGAGTTTCTTCATTTAGAATTTTGTGCAATTGATGTCGGTTTATTTTAACAATTCATCTTGTAGATTGATTTAGATCTGCGTGATAGAAGTTTCGCGCGGATTGCCCCTATTTTGCAAAAGTTTAGATAACATAAGTTCTGTAGGAATAAGTTGTGCCTTTGTAAGACATAACTTGTGCCTTGCGTATTTTGTTTCAAAAAGAGCTAGAGTTTGTTCAGATAACTAGTATTTAAACATGTTGCATAAGCAAGAAGCTTATTATCTGTAAAGAAGAAGAACATCATCATCAATTTGATCCGAGCTTTGATATTGAGAATGACTTATTTAATTAGTGTCATAAGTATTATGCTTGAAGAGGACTAGAAACTGCGTGCTCTTTATAGTACGAGGCCTTGCGTGTAATTTTAACCATTTGCTGTAACAGAACATCTAGTACTCCTTTGAGCTAATCCCTTTATTGGTTTCGAGCATAATCTCAAGAACGCGTCTATTTCCTAGATCTTTATTTTCCTCTAGGCAATAATCTTTATCTTACTCTGACTGTCTCAGAAATTCAGTTCGTTACAAAGAAAACTATTAGTTCAATGTACGAAGGCTAATTCTTAAATTTTGAAGTAGATTCAGATATCAACTTCTTTTGCTCTTCTAGAAATAAACATTACCTAACTGATTAATTACATAAAATAAATTATAAGTGAAATAAAGTTTGGTTGAGTTGCAACAGAAGAAAACTAATGTCTTTATTTGCTGTGATGGTTAACAAGGAGGTTTGCACATGGAAATGCTATGATTTCTTCCCTAGCATTAACGATGTATGTCAACATGGGAGTAAAAGGGGCTGCAACCAAATGAGATTGCCTTCGTAGCAGTTCTATCATCTTGTGCGTGTGCCAAGCTTGTCGATTTTGGGTTCTAATTTTTGAAGAAATGTCAGGTGAATTTGGACTTGCAGCTAAGATGGAACATTATGGTTGTGTACTGCAGGAAGCGTACAACTTCATAAAGAAGATGCCAGTTGTCTTGGGGGTGCTTGTAGACTTGGCGGAGCTATTGAGTTGGGAAATGAAGTAGCACAACTATTGCTTGAGTCGCAACAGAATCAGTCTGGGTGTTATGTGCAATTCTCAAGCATTTATGCTGGCGCAGAGAGGTGGGAACACACAAGGTTCCAGCCCACAGTTTTATTTGTAAATTTGTTGATGAAGTCATGACTCATCAAATTAAATGAGGAGTCAAATCCATATAAATGTGATATCTGGTTTCACCTCTTCTAGGATTTAAACCTTAGTATCCAAGGTTGTTTCTCCAACTTTTCAACTGCTTTACCACCTCTATCGATAAATACTTTTTTCTATTTCAAAGTATTTGGAACTGTTTTAGGATTTTCTATGAAATTCTATGGTTTTTCCTCGCAATTGAGTATGCTGAATTTATTTCTACATACTACAGATAAGTGAAATCAAATTTTGTTGAGTCATAACAGAAGAAAACTCGTGTCTTTATTCAAAGGGTAACAAACACTTCATGAAACATCACAAACTATGAAAGTACAAACTTTTATTCGCATCCCAGCAATGCAGTAGACTTGAATCCTGCAATTTCCAAAAATAAAGAATTAGAGTTAAAAGCTTTAAAGATGTAGAAAATGTAATCTTCTAAAGGAAAAAGATCAAGTAGAATATACCTGGAGGTTACACACTAATATCTTTTCATTCTCGTAAGAATTTTGTGTTCCAATTCTACTTCCATCCTCGGAAACCATGCTGGATATTGAGTTGACAGCATTATGTATATTATGGACAGTCCAATAACAAGTCCACACCCGTAACCCATGAGAACCGCCTGCCAACTTATCATTGGTGAATCTCCTTCTTCTTCTTGATCTGGCCCAAATGGAGTTGTTGCTTGTGGTACCCCTTCATCACCGCCACAGTCTAACATAAATAAATAAAGAATTAAGCAAAAATTTGTAATTAAACTAACAAGAAAAATATCAAGCTAATACACAAGAATCTAAATTAATGCTAGAAAATTAATTCTGTTTCCTATCAACCACTGATTGTTACTGGTTATATGCTATTGTCAGTTCCATAATAAGAGTAACATCTTCATTTTTTTCAGTATAGCTTAGAATTTTCCGATTATCAGGCACTGTTTTATTTTCTGATTAGATTTTGTTCACACAATCCCCTGTGTTATCTGGTGGACAGTCCGGAAAGAAAAGAACTGTAATTAGCATTAAGTAGATACACCTGAATGTATTTTACGAGTAGGATGTCACTTTGCTTATGCACTAGAATAGCGACAGAAATTTACTATGAAGACCGTGTCTTCCATAGAGTGCCTACTCAAACTTTTGATAAACGGAAACAAATGTTTTTATATACATATGGAAATGCACACTTCAAAAACATCACAAACTAGTAAAGTAAAAACTTTTATTTGCATCACCAACAACATATTAGACTTGAATCCTGCAATTTTCAAAAAAGAAGAATTTAAAGTTAAGAGCTTTAAGGGTGAGCAAATTCATTGATAAAGATCAGATTGAATACCTGGACTAATATCTTTTCTTGTGCTTTTTCATTCTTGCAATAATTTTGTGTTCCAATTTTACATCCATCCTCGAAAACCATGCTGGATATTGAGTTGACAGCATTATGTATATTATGGACAGTCCAATAACAAGTCCACAACCGTAACCCATGAGAACCGCCTGCCAACTGATCATTGGTGAATCTCCTTCTTCTTCTTCTTGATCTAGCCCTTCATCACCGCCACAATCTTTTGAGAGTGGCAATCCACGTAACCCATCATTCCCTTGGTATGAACTATTCTCGAACGTATCAAATTGTTTTCCTTTGGGGATGCATCCAATAAGATGATTGTGAGAGAGATTTAAGACTGCAAGAAATGTGAGGGATGCAAGTTGTTGTGGAATTTCTCCGCTGATTTTGTTTGAGGAGAGATCCAATGATTCAAGTACAGATAAATTTTGCAATGACGCTGGTATAATACCTTCCAAGACATTATGAGATAAGTTCAACGTACGAAGTCCAATGAGATCTCCAATAATGCTTGGTATCTGACCTTCAAATCTATTGCTTGAGAGATCGATAATTATTTCTGTAGCCAAAACTCGATGAAGTTCAAGCTTCAGTCCCTTTGTTGTCACTATCAAGGAAGTTGTGTAATAATAAGAATATATATCTGTGTCTGGAACATACTCTCGGGTTCCACTGTTTTCTCTAGTTATTTTCATGGCCTCAAATTTCTTGAATAGGCTCACGGGTAAATGTCCACTAAATCCGTTAGATGAGAGATCTATGACTCGAATTTGAGCAAATAAGTTGTCAGTCCTAGAATCTTTTATAGGGCCATAGAACTTATTGGATCTCAAGTTCAAAATCCGCAAATAAGGCAGGGCTCCCAACCATTTAGGAAATTTTCCACTCAAGTCATTGTTACATAAATCAAGAACTTCCAAAATTATGCAATTGATCAAAGATTGCGGGACTTCCCCCTCTAGCTTATTCCCATCAAATTTAATGACTGTAAGTTCAATACTAAAAGTAGTATTAATTATCCCGCTAAGACTATTGTTGCTTAAATCCAAAATCTGAAGTCTACTTATATCACCCAAACATAAAGGGATTGTTCCATCCAAATTATTGCTGCCTAAATCTAGCACATTAAGTTTTGTCAGATTGCAGACGGTCGAAGCAATCTGTCCACTGAGATTATTGTGCGAAAGGAAAAGGTAATATAGCTCACTCTGGTTTAGGAGTGACTTTGGAATAGGACCTTCCAGCTGATTTTGTTTTAGAGAAATGAAAAACAATGTTTGGGATTTGAACTTATGAATGTTTCCACTGAAATGGTTATCACTCAACTCTAACTGCCTTAGTGAAGGGAGGGAGAATATCCATGATGGTATAGTCCCATTCAAGTGGTTTGATGACAATCTGAGTGATTGTAGGTTTTGCAGTCCGCTTACATTAGAAGGAATTGGACCAGTTAGGGAATTGGACGAAAAATCTAGCAATTCAAGTTGCATCCAGCTTCTGTTAAAGGATAAGAACTCAAGTTGGCCATCAAAGCTGTTATTTCCAATTAATAACAACCTGAGCTTTCCAAATCTAAAGAAATCGGGAATTGGTCCTTCAAGATGGTTATCACGAAGGTACAAAACCTCTATGTTGGTGAGATTCCATAGAGGTTTAGGAATAGACCCTGAGAGATTACAAGAACCTATTGTCAATCTACGCAGTGAAGTTAGATGACCAAATGATTCAGGTATCCTACCAGTAGCATTCACTCTAAAGAGATTTAACTCCATGAGTGATGCACTGCTATTCCATTTGGTTGTGGGAAACCTAATAGTGAGCTGGGGATTGTCTACTAAATCAAGAGATTCTAAGTTGGAAAGGTGGAAAACTCTTTCGGGCAATATCCCATATAACTGTGTGTCTGAAAGTCCTAGAAGAGTTAAATAAGAAGAGAAATTCAGAGGAATGGTGGAAGAGATGTTCACATAGCTAAGGTCAAGCTTTCTTAATTGGGTCAAGTTCTTAAGGAGCAGTTCAAAATTGTGAGGTCCAAATTTAAGACCATCATTCCGGATACCAAGAACTTGTAATTTAGAAAGATGAGAGATTTCTGTTGGGATTAAACCTGTAAACATTGAATCCGACAAATCAAGATGCATCAAACTAGAAAGCTCACCAAATTTAGGTGAAATAAGCGACCCAGAAAAATCATTATCAGACAAATCAAGCATTTTGAGATTGGAGAGCTGAAAGAGGTTACTATTTGAATGAAACTTGCCTTGAAGTTTGCTGCAAGTGAGGTTAAGTTCAACCACTTTTCCTGTCGTCTCATCACAATAAACTCCATCCCATGAGCAACAATCTGTGCTCTTGTTCCACGAAAGAGTTTTACGATATGACTGAATCGCTTGGCCTGTTATGTCGAAACAATGATCAGAACCATCATAACTTATTGTAAACATGTGCTTGAATTGTAGAAGAGCAAGAGCTTGATCTTTGGGGCACAAATGAGGTAAGGATGAGGAGAAAGAAAGGTGCCAGAGGAAGGGAAATAACATAAAAAATACAAGGTTTATGTAGCCCATTTATGCACTAAAATGTTCAATACTAATTAAGTTGGTAGAGAAGAAAACAAGAAATCTTTGCTTTGTCCTCTATTCAATAATTTTGATGAGGTATATATAGCACAAATTAAGCAAAGAAATTTACTAGGGAAAGGGAAAGTATATCCTTAATTTGTGATTTAGAGCGGATATACCCTCTCATTAATAACGTGGTGCACATATACCCTATTGTTTAATAAATGATTCATATATATTCTCGTCATCTAACAAATGATACACATTTCCCATTTTCGTTAACAAACTGAATTTTTTTTTAAAAATTCCTTAACCTGATTTTTAATTTCAAAATTGTCATGTTGGCTTTAAGAAAAATAATCCTAAAACTGGTATTGATTGATATATAGACCTTGACAACAACATTTTAGGTCGAAAATCCTTCAATTTTTTTATTGGTTACTTTGTGTGGAGACCTTGACTTAAAGGTAAAGATTCACAATGAAAAGGACGAGATAATATCTCAGATGGTCACTCAACTATGGATTTTTTTCTCAAAAAGTCATTTAACTTTGGTTTTTAACTCAAAAGTCACTCAACTATGAGTTTTTTTCTCAGAAAGTCAGTCAACTATGAATTCTTTGCTCAGAAAGTCACTAAACTTTGATTTTTAACTCAAAAGTCACTCAACAATGATTCTTCTACTTAGAAAGTGACTCAACTATGAGTGTTTTAATTACAAAGTCATTCAACCTATTTAATTTATTTTTTCATTAAAATTTACTAACATAAATTTTTTATTTTTTAACCAAAATTTTAAGAAATAAAAAGAAATTCATTAAATAATTTAGTAAGTGGCGATATAAAATAACTACTCAATTTCCATCTAGTTTTTTTTAAAAAAATATTAAGAAACCAAGAAGCTTGTTGTGATCTTTAAGCTAATCTGCTTTTGAAATCATATGGTAATCCAAATAACTAAAAGTTGTTTCCAATTTGAGTGGTGAATAGTTTGGCAGTAGCGAAAGGTTTGCCAGTAAAAGAGAAGATCACTTACTAAATTATTTAAATAGATATCTTTTTATTTCTTAAAATTTTGGTTAGAAATAAAAAAATTTATGTTAGTAAATTTTAATGAAAAAAATCATAAATAGGTTGAGAGACTTTGTTAATAAAACACTCATAGTTGAGTGGCTTTGTAAGTAAAAGAATTATTATTGAGTGACTTTTGAGTTAAAAATCAAAGTTTAGTGACTTACTGAGAAAAAAATTCATAGTTGAGTGACTTTTTGAGGAAAAAACTCATAGTTGAGTGACTTTTGAGTTAAAAATCAAAGTTGAGTGACTTTCTGAGCAAATGGTTCATAGTTGAGTAACCATCTAAGATACTATTTCTGAAAAGGACTATTAAAATCTATAGTTGATATAGAAAAGTCTGATATTATTAAGGATTTGTCCATGTTATAGGGTCTTATAATATTTTAAAAATAATTCCACTGGACTTCAATGTTCATGAAAAGGAATTCACAAAACTTTTGATTATAATATTTTAAAAACAAATTTTCAAGTCGAAAATTCTTTAAAATTCTTTTTGATTGGAATAAGAGTGTTACTTATTTTATAACATTGACCTAAAGGTGAAGATTCACAAAACTTTTGATTAGTTAGGATAAGAGTATTGTTTGGTGTAAAACCATGACAAAAATATTTCAAGTCAAAAGTTCATTTTTTTTATTAGTTAGAATAATTGTTATTTGGTTTATGCACCTGATTGTATATTAATTTGACGATGATCAAACTTCTATTCTTATAGTTCTAATAAATTTACATATTCCCAAGTCAATACACAAGTCATTGCAAAGAAAAGTTCAAATAAAAGCTACAACAAAAAATATCTATCACAAAAGTGGTTGGCATATACCTCTACTATAACAAAAGTGGCTCACATGTATTCTTACCATTATAAAAGTGACTCACATATACCTTTTTATCTAAGGGAAGCGAAAAAAAAATTAAATTATTTTTTTGATTTTTAATTTAAGGGCAAAGGGGCAAATATTCAACTTTGCAATTTAGAGCAGATATACTCCTCGTTAAAAAGTGATGCATATATACATCTATCGTCTAACAAATGGTGCATATTAGTCTCTTTTACAAATAAATTAAAATTTTAATTTAGAATTAATTTTTTTCACTTCTTTTAGAGGAAATGAGTATATATGAGTCATTTGGGTATATATGAGCCACTTTTATAACGAGGGGTATATAAGATCTAAATACTAAAGTTGAGGGGTATCTCAATGTCACGACCCGAGCCTACATCCTGGACGTGGCCGGCACTCGAGAACCATTGCTAGTCCCCAAGAGAACCCTCATCCTGGCTGACTACAAGCGGAAAACTAACTCAAGCAATAATAAGCTTAAAACGGAATGAAATCCATTGAACTCAAATACTCAACTCATAAAGTCTGGAAAATACTTAATAGCAATACTTATAGTTTATAAAACAACGCAAAAGAAAGTAAATGCTGAGGAACACCTCGACTCTGTCTATCTATGAAGCCTCTACTATTAAGGAAGGATATCGGGACAAGACCCACGACACCTCAAAGAGCTACTACTGACAACCTATATAACTGGAGTCCTCCGGAACCAAGGAGGCCTTACTCAAAAGCTAACAAGAGGATGAAGTGATCTCAACGGAACTCCTGTTGATGATCCTAAGTACCTGTATCTGCATCATTAAAAGATGCAGGTCGAATGACGTCAGTACATTGAATGTATGAGTATGTAATATAGCTGAATAACAAAATAACTGAACTGAAACTCTGGCAGTAACTCAACTGAATTATAATATAGATCATGATGGAAAACTCATTTAAACTCTTACCGAAAGGATGCAATAAAAGCACATACTGAACTGACCAGGCTGAAAGAAATACTCAACTCAACTCAACTCAACTCGACTCGACTCATCTCAACTTAAAACATAAATAGAGATAAAATCATTTAAAGCTTCATAAATAAAAGATATAACTCAAGGATGTATATAAAAATACAATAAATTACTTTTTACTCTTATTTGGGAGTTTCTCTAACCGACAATCATCACTATGAGCTACGTGATGATACAACGTCTCGCCCATGCTGCCAGAACAGTCCTATACCATGGCGGGGTATAGAATCTCTCAAATAAGTGGATCCATTAAGCTTTGCCCGAAGGCACTAAGGAAATCATTTAAAAAGTATGAATCCTTTACCCATGTTGGCATACATGATTTATGGGGGCTGTAAGTTGTCTGAACTCTCCCCCATATCGGTGCTCAATACTACTCCCAATAAATATATTTACTCATGCTCAATGTTTAAAAACATTATCTTTTCTCAATTTGAGGTAATTACTCAAAAGATCCTCTTAAAAGAGGTAACTGCACTGAAGTATCTCTGTACTTATAACTCATATAGAAATCAATGTTTCTCTCTTTTATATGTAAAAGTGTTACATTTGGGAATACTTAGTTCCTTTATACTCTTTTTCAATCATGAATACAACTCTTCTCATTCTCATATTTACTTTCCCAAGACTTAGTTCAAAACCATTGATAATTACAAAAGAATTCTCAAAATGACTCAAAAAGACCTCTTGAACTTCCCTCTTAAACTTACTTTAGTTTGGAATGTAAATCAAGACATGTGAGTAGGATACTGCATGAATTTTCAATGATAAATGGAGCTTATAGGATTTAATATAGAGTGGGAAAACATAGCCACAACTTAAAGGAACACACCCAAAAGAACGGAGAAGAAATGGGCCCTGGCGACCCCTGGCGTATTGCTGGCGTGGGGCGCCAGGCCCCAAACTACTGAGGACAGTTTAGGGTGCACTGCTGGCGCAGGGCGCCAGGCCCCAAACTACTGACGAAAAACTCTGGCGCTATGGTGGCGTGGCACGCCAGCCCCCTACCCAGAAAACCCGACGAATTTTCTTGCTCAATTCCATGTCCTAACTCATCTAGAATCGATTGATTTCTTCCAAACTCTCTTTGATTCACAAACCCAACACAAAACTATCAAAATCCCACTCAAATTCTATCAAGAAACACCACTCATTCGCAAAACCCTCACCTCAAGAACTCAACACCTCCATTGCTAAAGAATGAAGCTTAAAACTCAAGAACTCTTCAAGAATGCTCACATAAACTATTATATGAGCAAATTAAAGAAAGAATTACATGCTTGGCATGAGGATGAACAAATCCATCACTATGGGAAGCCACACATACCTGGGAAGAACAAAGTTCTTGGCGAAATCGACGACTCTTGAAGAACGCTTGAAAACCCTCTTTTCCTCTTCTTGAAACGTCGCCCTAATTTCTCTAAGTGTTTAGGAATGTGAAAAATAACTTAGCATCTGATTAGAACCCTAAATTGGGTGAATAAAACGTGGGTAGGACTATTGGGGTAAGGAAAAGGCCAAAATACCCTTTCCTTAAATGGATGAAAAGCCATAACTAGAGAGGCTTCACTCAAACAGGCATAACTTTTTACTTCGAGCTTCAAATGGAGTAAACTTGGTGGCGTTGGAAAGAGGACCCAAAGACCTTCGATTTGATAGCTAATGGGCCACCTAATTCCTTATGTGCTAGAAGATATGGTTGTTTGAAGTTGACATAAGTTGAATCTTAACTCAAAACTCACCGGTAGGGAAACTTCCAACTCAACTTTGTGCTAGGGGGTTCTAGTGACCCAAATGGATATCCAAAATCATTTGCACACTAATGAATTGACCTTATAATCTAAGAACAATTAAGAATCACTCGGTACGACCTTATACGCAATTCAAGAATGGTTCGGGTCTTAAATTTAGAAATTTTTGGGGTGTTACAATCAAGTCCTTTTCTCTTTAATCAATTTAAATTTTGAGAGTAAAAAAGAATAGTCTATTAGAGTAGATGGTGATTATGGGTCTTGATAAAAACAATTAAGTTGAAAATTCAAAAAAATATTATTTAGTTAGGATAAGAGTCTTAACTGGTGTAAAGACCTTGACTCAAAGGTTAATAATAAATCCAATTGAAAATCACTTCAAAATTTGGTGGAATTGATTTAAGTCCAGACAGACAACGGTGAACCACCAACTAATGTAATGGATGGATGTAATTTTGATGAGGTATATTGTGAACCACAAATTAAGCAAAGAAAAATCTACTATTGTTGATCAATTCTAAGGAACCCACCTAGTCACTTTTAGTCAAATTTTGAATTATCAACTTTATATTCTCAAGTTATTGCACAAGAATCCAAATGATTGCTGAAAAATATCAAACTTATATTCTAATAGTTCTAATAAATTTACATATTCCCAAGTCAATGCACGAGCCATTGCATTTTATCCCTATTATGACATCTTATACCTTATACCAAACGACTTCTTAAACAATTAAGGAGAAATAGTGTTTTCAGTCCCCCCAAAAAAAAAAGAACAGAAGAGAGAGAGAAAGAGAGTAAAATTTTCCCAAAAAAAAACAGGTAAAGAGTAAAGTTGTGATTTAGATGTCCAATCAACTTTCCATTCCCATATTAGATGAGCATCTTACTAAAAGTATTTGTCTCATATTATTTGATCATTTACTAAATCAGGATATAATTAATTACTTTTTTCCTATTTTAGCCCTACAATTAATATAACTTTGAACGTTTAAACAAATTTTGAAGATTCAAAATTTCTTTTTTCAAGAGACTAATTAATATGAACAAAGAGCAAAATAATAAATTAAAGTTGATCAATCTATTAATTATTTATTAATAATCGTGTAAAATGGAAAGTACCCATCTAATATGAAACAGAAGGAGTATCACAAATCAACAACTTCAATTGCTTCATATAAAGAGTACAAGTCCTCTGTAAGAATATTAATTGGCGTATAGAGACCACATCAACAACATTTCTAAGTCAAAAGTTCATACTTGTAATAAATTTTGGTTGGTGAATGGTGGTGGTTGAAGTCATAGTACATAGTTCCAATTATGTTTATTTAATAACTAGTCTCTGGACGCACGTGTATCCCGTATGAAAATCAATTAAAAAAAATTAAAAGCATATAATAAATTATTGAGAGGACATGCATGTTTGTTACAAGTGTTTCTCGATATTTTTGATCTATTGCCCAGTAGATAAGTCTCAAAATAGGCATGGTCAAATTAAGCTTAGCCGTCTATAAGAAAGTAAGTGTACATACTGTCATCAACAACTAAAAAATACATAAAATTCTGGTCAATTAAAAGGTGATTAGATATCAACATTTATTATTTTTTATATTTGCCAAACACTTCCAGAAGTCAAAAACTGACTTAAAAGTAGGTTAACCAACTGTTAAGCCAATCCAAACACCATCTACATTTGTTTACATTTTACTACAACAAGTACCTATATATCTATCAAGAAAAATTTAATGCGATATATTTTGCTAGCAAAACAACTGCAATTTCAATATATTAAAAGTATAAAATTTATAAAGCATAGTTTCTTTTCTATAGGAATTATCATAGCAATTAACTATCATGTTTAGTTTTTCGGAACACTTCTAATATATGATTATAAAATAGTTTCAGCTGCAATGCTTAGGTTCAAAGAGAGTTCATCATCATTCGACATCAAACCACATATATACCATACTCATTTCTTTATGTGTGATTATATATGATGATATGATTGTACTATTTGATTCATGCTTTAGTTTGGCTCGATGAAGAAGGTTATATAGGAGAAGGAGTCGACAAGAACTTGAAAAATTCTATACTGATTCTATATTTCTTTTCTTTTTATCAATATTGTCATGATTATAGTCCTAAGAAGAATGTGTACGTTGTATTTTTTTCTATCTAATTTTTTTTGTTGGTATTTTCTCCTATTAGACTTCTTTAATTTGTATTTTTATTTGGGCTCAAATTAGTATTTCATTACTCATTACATGTATATATGTTTTCATATAATTTTTATGTTCTAATAAATTTATAAAAATTCACATAGAATATACGTGTCCAAAAATTAGTAACTTATATAGAAATGAATACATGAACAATTGATTACTTTACTAGCTATCAAACAAGCCCTAAAAGCAGGAAAAAAAAGACTTTGAGTCTTCCAGTCAAGTCAACCCTCTATAAATATAAATTTACTAGTCTAACTTTAGTTTTACGCATCACCGGGCGAATTTACGTAGGAAAGTGGGAGTAATATGACATTTAAACACTAGGCTTATTTATTTAGATACTAGGTAAATTATCCGTACTTCGCACAGGATTGAACTATTTTATTAAGCTTACATATGATCATTCAGTAATATTCGTATTTTTGATACATACACTACATTGTCAAGAAAATTTTATCTTAAGGTAAAGCGTTCCTCCGAAATCTTAAAGTGGTATATTTTTTTTAATTTTCATTTTTGTTATACAAAAATTATGAGTCATAGAGAGATTTTAAGTATAAGAAAGAAGTCTAATAAAATCTCCATGGAAATAGTTGGTCAGAAGTAACAAAATTTTATAACTCTCAAGAAGTTATAAAGAACAATATCAGACATTAAAAAGAGACCAAAAAACCTCGAACAACAACACTCCCAAGTAAAGTGAAACATCACGTCCATACAAGAACATAATTAGTGAAATTCAAATGAAGGACCTTCGGCTCATTTCTTATGAACCTCCATCAATCTCCTTTTTATTATAGTATGCCGTATAATATATATGTTAAAAATGACCCTAAAATTGTTAGTATCATAAATGTTTTTTTCTCATTGTCTCAGAATAGTCATTACTATTACTTAGGTTTCATATAACCGGGCCCAACTTATTTGGAATTGAACCATACTTATTGTTATGGTTATAATATGCTGTTACAAAGAATTAATGCAATGATCAACCAAGCAGTAGGTGACATCTGAATGGAACTGTTCACAACTGGATATTCTAAATCAAAATTTTGATACATAATATATTAAAATCTCACAGCATCATTTTGTGAGCATTTGAACTCACAAATATCCACAAATAATAATAAAGACGACCTTACTTTCCTAAAGATCAAGAAGAAAAAGGCATGTTGCTTAACATATTTTGCAAAAAGATAGTTTGTCGGGTTGTATCCAAGTTTACAGTTCACAAATTTAATTGAAAGAAGCCAAAAGAAAGAGTTATCACTATAGAAAAATGATCTTTAACGACAATTAATAGTTTAATTGCCGCTAAATATGTATTTTCAGAGGCAATTAGTACTCTCTATAAATGTCCCTAAAGTCTATAGCGACATTGAATCTAATGACAATTAATTAATGTCGGTAAAGACTCTAGCACTCTTCGTTAATGTGCATATTTATTACCTCTATGTTGGTGAGATTCCATAGAGGCTTAAGAAAATTAATGACAATTAATTAATAATGTGCATATTTATTACCTAACTGTGAGCTGGGGATTGTTTGTTAAATCCAGAGATCCTAAGTTGGAAAGGTGGAAAACACTTTTAGGCAATATCCCACGTAACTGTGTGTATGGAAGCCATAGAGTTGTTAAATAAGAAGAGAAATTTAGAGGAAAGTTGGATGTGATGTTCACAAAGTTAAGGTTGAGCTCTCTTAATTGGGTCAAGTTCTTCAAGAGCAATTCAAAATTTTTAGGTCCGAATCTATCCCCGTAATCACCCCGGATACGAAGAACGCGTAATTTAGAAAGGTGAGAGATTTCTACTGGGATTAGACCTGTAAAACTTGTAAGAACCAAATAAAGATGCGTCAAACTAGAAAACTCACCAAATTTAGGTGAAATGAGCGACCCAGAAAAATCATTATAAGACAAATCAAGCCTTTTGAGATTGGAGAGTTGAAAGAGGTTACTATTGGAATGAAACTTGCCTTGAAGTTTGCTGCAAGTGAGGTTAAGCTCAATCACTTGTCCTGTCACAATGAACTCCATCCCAAGAGCAACAATCTGTGCTCTTGTTCCATGAAAGAGTTTTTGGATATGACTGAATCCATTGGCCTCTTATGCCAATACAATAATCAGAAACATTAGAATCTATTGTAAACATGTGCTTGAATTGTAGAAGAGAAAGAGCTTGATCTTTGGGGCACAAATGAGGTAAGGATGAGGAAAAAGCAAATTGACAGAGAAAGGGAAATATCATAAAAAATACAAGGTTTACGTAGCCCATTTCTGCACTAAAATGTTCAAAACTAATTAAGTTGGTAGAGAAGAAATCAAGAAATGTATGATCTGTGTCTATATTCAACAATTTCGATGAGGAATATAGAGCATAAATTAAGCAAAGAAATTTACTGTACACATTTAATTGTCTCTTTGGGTAGTCAATTCCAGGAAGGTCACACAATTCAAGTCAATTCAAGAAAGATTCAAATGAAAATCCCAACACTTGTAATAACACATGCATTTTGTCCTAACAACCAAAACAAGAACTGTTTCTCTTCTTTTTTTTTCCAACTTCTTCTCTCAGGATACACATGTAAGCATTTCACCTTGTGTTTGCTGGCAAATTCAACTTTTAACAACAAATAAAAGTATTAATTAGTATCCAGAGAACACTGAAAGTGAACAAAATAATTAACTTGAATATGTGAAATTCTTAAATCTGGAAAATTAATAGATCAGGGAACCTGTTCAGTGTTTGCTAGTTACTTTTCCAGATTCAGATTTCCACTATTTTGGAAGTGATGAAGTAGATAAATCTGCAGGTATGAGCTGCATATGATAACTGCGATGGAATACCTCGATGTTATGTCGGTTGGGTGTATGAACAAAGTCTCACATTAGAAGTTGATAAGAAAAAGAAGATATGTATTAAGTGAAGTGATAGCCTTAATTAATGATTTGAGGCATTTAGGAGGAAACTGTGCAAGTTTTTCCCAAAGCCGACTAAATCACACCATTTTAAGAATTTTGTGCAATTGATGTCGGTCTATTTTCACAATTCGTCTTATTAATTGGTTTGGATCTGCACTTCTTGTGATTTTAAGGTCGTACTTTCTGTCCCTATTTGATAATTAGTGTCCTTTTATTTAAGTAGTGTCGACTTTTTTAAGCAAAAGAAGGTGTATGCCATGTCTTAATAGTTCCCATGATAATAATTAATTCAAGTTCTTTGAAGTATGAAAGCCATTTTTAAATTTTCGAAGTAAATTCAGATATCAATGTGTTTTACTCTTCTTGAAATTGTACAGAAGAAGTTGAAGTTAGAGTCCAAATCTCCTTTGATTTAAAAATATGCCAAGCTATATAGGAATGAAGTGGATTCCTCCTTTCCAATTAAAAACAGAACATCTAGTACTCCTTTGAGCTTATCCCTTTATTGGTTTCGAGCATAAGCTCAAGAACACATCTATTTCCTAGATCTTTATTTTCCTTTAGGCAAAGATCTTTATCATACTCTTTTACCTGGTTCTAAAAGATAAGTGAAATAAAGTTTGGTAGAGTCGCAACAGAAGAAAACTAATGTCTTTATTTGCTGTGATGGTTAACAAGCAGGTTTGCACATGGAAATGCTATGATTTCTTCCCTAGCATTAACGATGTATGTCAATATGGGAGTAAAAGGGGCTGCAACCAAATGAGATTGCCTTAGTAGCAGTTGTATCAGCTTGTCAATTTCAGGTTCTACTTGTTTGAAGTAATGTCGCATGAATTTGGACTTGCAGCTAAGATGGAACATTATGGTTGTGTGGTTGATCTACTGCAGGAAGCATACGACTTCATAAGGAAGATGTCTGTTGTCTTGGGGGGCTCTGATGGGCGCTTGTAGACTTCGTGGAGCTATTGAGTTGGGAAATGAAGTAGCACAACTATTGCTTGAATCGCAACAGAATCATTCTGGGCATTATGTGCAACTCTCAAGCATTTATGTTGGCGCAGAGAGGTGGGAAAAAGCAATGTTAGATCCTGGAATACACAAGGCTCCAGCCCACAGTTTTATTTGGTAGATTTGATAACTGCAGCAGCTTTTATTTGTAAAATTGTCGATGAGCCTGCATCGTGGATTTCTTCCTAAATGTGATATCTGGTTTCACCTCTGCTAGGATTTAAACCTTAGTATCCAAGGTTGCTTCTCCAACTTTTCAACTGCTACACCAACACTATTGTGAATGTAGTTATTCAAGTTATTATATATTGATTAATATCGAGTAATACTTTTTGTATTTCAAAGTACGCGAAAATTTGGAATTGTTTTAGGATTTTTAATGTGCTTTCTATTGTTATTTCAGTTTTCTAGCAAATCGTCTCAAGTTTTCTACTGTTATTCCAGTTTCCCTTTTGATCTCTTTGCATTCTATGGTTTTTCCTTGCAATTGAATTTGTTGATTCACAACAGAAGAAAACTGGAACATATAAAATGTAACAAACACTTTATGAAACAAAACACAAACACTTTATGAAACATCACAAACTATGAAAATAAAAACTTTTATTCGCATCCCAGCAATGCAATAAACTTGAATCCTGCAAATTTCAAAAATGAAGAATTAAAGTTAAAAACTTTAACAATGAAGGAGGTAGAAAATTTATGGATATATAAAATGTAATCTTCTGAAGGATAGAGATTAAGTTGAATACCTGGAGGTTACACACTAATTTCTTTTCTTGTGCCTTTTCATTCTCGTAAGAATTTTGTGTTCCAATTCTACATCCATCCTCGAAAACCATGCTGGATATTGAGTTGACAGCATTATGTATATTATGGACAGTCCAATAACAAGTCCACAACCGTAACCCATGAGAACCGCCTGCCAACTTATAATTCCTGAATCTCCTTCTTCTTCTTGATCCAGCCCAAATGGAGTTGTTGCTTGTGGTACCCCTTCATCACCACCACAATCTTTTGAGAGTGGAAATCCACGTAGTCCATCATTCCCTTGGTATGAACTATTCTCAAACGTATCAAATTGTTTTCCTTTGGGGATGCATCCAACAAGATGATTGTGAGAGAGATTTAAGACTTCAAGTGATGTGAGGGATGCAAGTTGTTGTGGAATTTCTCCGCTGATTTTGTTGGATGAGAGATCCAATGATTCAAGTTCAGATAATTGGTGCAGTGATGCTGGTATGTGATCTTCCAAGCGATTATGAGATAAGTTCAACGTACGAAGCCCAAGGAGATCTCCAATAATGCTTGGGATATGGCCTTCAAATCTATTCCTTGAGAGATCGATAATCATGTCTGTAGTCAAAACTCGAGGAAGTTCAAGCTCCAGTCCCTTTGTTGTAACTCTAAAGGAATTTGTGTAAATATCAGAAAAAGAATCTGCTACGTACTCTCGGGTTCCACTGCTCTCCTCAATTATTTTCATGGCTTCAAAATTCTCAAAAAGGCTCACTGGTAAAGCTCCACTTAATCCATTTGATGAGAGATCTATGACTCGAATTTGAGCAAATGAGCTGTCAGTCCCTGAATCTTTTATAGGGCCATAGAACTTATTTGATCTCAAGTTTAAAATCTGCAAATAAGGTAGGGCTCCCAACCATTTAGGAAATGTGTCATTCAATTCATTGTTACCCAAATCAAGAACTTCCAAATATTTGCAATTGATCAAAGATTGCGGGACTTTCCCCTTTAGCTTATTCCCGTCAAATTTAATGACTTTAAGTTCGTTTCCTCTACTAAAAGTTGTATTAATTGTCCCGCTGAGACTATTGTTGCTTAAATCCAAAACCAGAAGTTCACTCATCTCACTCAAACATAGTGGGACTGTTCCATCCAAATCATTGCTGCCCAAATCTAGCACTTGTAGTATTTTCAGACTGCAGATGGTTGAAGCGATCTGTCCACTGAGATTGTTGTGCGAAAGGAGAAGGTAATATAGCTCACTCTGGTTTAGGAGTGACCTTGGAATAGGACCTTCCAGCTGATTTTGTTTTAGATTAACAAAAAACAATGATTCGGAATAGAACTCCTGAATGTTTCCACTGAAATGGTTATCACTCAAGTCTAAATCAATTAGTGAAGGGAGGGAGAATATCCATGATGGTATAGTCCCATTCAAGTGGTTTGATGACAAGTAGAGTGATTGTAGGTCTTGCAGTCCGCTTACATTGGAAGGAATTGGACCAGTTAGGGAATTGGACGAAAAATCTAGCAATTCAAGTTGCGTCCAGCTTCTGTTAAAGGATAAGCACTCAAGTTGGCCATCGAAGTTGTTATTTCTAAGTGAGAACTCCCTGAGCTTTCCAAATCTAAAGAAATCGGAAATTGGTCCTTCAAGATGGTTATAACTAAGGTCCAAATCCTCTATGTTGGTGAGATTCCATAGAGGTTTAGGAATAGATCTTGAGAGATTAAAAGAAGCTATCATCAATATACGCAGTGAAGATAGATGACTAAATGATTCAGGTATCTTTCCACTACCATTCACACCACTGAGATATAACACCATGAGTGATGCACTGCTATTCCATTTGATTGTGGGAAACTTAACAGTGAGCTGGGGATTGTATGATAAATCAAGAGATTCTAAGTTGGAAAGGTGGAAAACTCTTCCGAGCAGTATCCCGTATAACTGTGTGTTCTGAAGGTGTAGAGTTGTCAAATAAAAAGAGAAATTCAGAGGAATGGTGGAAGAGATATTCACACCGTCAAAGTGAAGCTCTCTTAATTGGGTCAAGTTCTTGAGGAGCAGTTCAAAATTGTGAGGTCTGAAACTTAATAGACTACTCTGGATACTAAGAACTTGTAATTTAGAAAGATGAGACATTTCTGTTGGGATTAGACCGGCAAATCCTGAATTCGACAAATCAAGATGCATCAAACTAGAAAGCTCACCAAATTTAGGTGAAATGAGCGACCCAGAAAAATCATTTTCAGACAAATCAAGCATTTTGAGATTGGAGAGTTGAAAGAGGCTACTGTTGGAGTGAAACTTGCCTCGAAGTTGGCTGCGACTGAGATCAAGCTCAACCACTTGTCCCGTCGTCACATCACAATAAACTCCATCCCATGAGCAGCAATCTGTGCTCTTGTTCCATGATAGTAATGTCGAATAAGCATGTATAGTAAACATGTTCTTGAATTGTAGAAGAGCAAGAGCTTGATCTTTGGGGCACAAATGAGATATGGATGAGCAGAAAGCAAGTTGACAGAGGAAGAAAAATAGCATAAAAAAAACAAGTTTTACGTAACCCATTCTTGCACTAAAATGTTCAAAACTAATTAAGTTGGTAGATAAGAAATCAAAAATCTTTTCTTTGTTCCTCCATTCAATAATTTAGATGCGGTATATATAGCACAAATTAAGTAAAGAAATTTACTAGGGAAAGGACCTTGACAACAACATTTTAGGTCGAAAATCCTTCAAATTTTTTATTGATTTCTTGGTGTGTAGACCTTGACTTAAAGGAAAGGATTCACAATGAAATAGTAAAAGTTTGATGTTATAATATTTTAAAAATAATTCCACTGGACTTCAATTTTCTATGAACATAAAAGGAATTCAAATTATATACATTGACAGTATAAAATAATATTTCGCTATCATGTTACTTCTCATATTTCTTAGATCATTAGTCCAAGCTTGTTGTATAAATTTTCCTATAATTGGTTTTAAATGACTCAATCGTATAAATTTCTTTTGTACTCTGAAGTGCCAATGCATAGTAATTAAAGTACTAGAAAAAATCTTGAGTCAATGCTCGAGTCATTGCAAAGAAAAGTTCAAATAAAAGCTACAATATAATTTTTTTATCACTTGTAATACAATTTGTTTGATACCTTAGCAGACGAAAACGTCACAATTCTAAGTCTTTTCAAATAGTCCACACCCAGATATTTGTTACAAAGAAAATTAATAGTTCAATGTATGAACTTCTTTTACTCGTCTTGAAATAAACTTTACCTAAAAAATTAATTATATGAAACCTCATGTATTTATTCAAAGGTTAATGAACACTTGATTAAACATCACAAACTAGGAAAGGCAAAAGGTTTTTATAATTTTATTTGCTTCTCCTGAAACCAACAACTTCCAAACATAAATAAATAAAGAATTAAGTAAACATTTGTAATTAAACTAACAAGAAAAATCTCAAGTTAATACACAAGAATCTAAATTAATGCTAGAAAATATCAAAAGTTTCAAATTCTCAAGTCTAAGTCACTGAGAGGTTCAAATAATATAATTTTGTTTGATTCCTTATCAGTCAAGAATATCATAATGTGTCCAACTTTCTGCAAGTAGTCATGACTCAATTATTACAAAATATTGATTTTATTTGCTTCTCCTGAAACCAACAACTTCCAAACATAAATAAATAAAGAATTAAGTAAACATTTGTAATTAAACTAACAAGAAAAATCTCAAGTTAATACACAAGAATCAAAATTAATGCTAGAAAATATCAAAAGTTTTAAATTCTCAAGTCTAAGTCCCTGAGAAGTTCAAATAATATAATTTTGTTTGATTCCTTATCAGTCAAGAATGTCATAATGTATCCAACTTTCTGCAAGTAGTCATGACCCAATTATTACAAAATATTAATTTTATTTCTCAAATAGTACTAGATCTAACTATTATGTAATCCTATGTAATGCAGAATAATGCACCTTGAGAATATAATTAGCTTTAACAATTGAGAACAATTATTTAATCAATCTAAATTAGAAGTACCTCTTAACTATGATCAAAATTACAGGGACACACTCTATCTTAACCAGTAAAACATTTTTTCTCTCTCTATATTTCTTTTCACCTTATGTGTTGACGTGGAGCCACAACCCAATTCAATTAGTTGTGGTAATATACATGGGCTTCCTCGTGTATATATGTATTTTTTTTAATAAAAAATCTTATTTTCTTTGCCTTGTATTTAAAATTTTCTCAAACACACTTAATTTTCTTTTTTATTCTTTACTTTCTTTCATTGTTTTCTCTTTTTTTTCCTGTTGATTTTATTTATTCCTTTTATCTCCATTGCCTTGCCTTTGAATTTAATTCCAAATGTCTTTTATTTATAATAAGTTAATATAAAGATATGGCACATGGACCTAACTCAACCTCAAAAGCTAGCTCATGAGGGGAGGTTTGTCCAAGTCCATATAAGGAGACCAGATACCATATAAAGATATGGCACATGGACCTAACTCAACCTCAAAAGCTAGCTCATGAGGGGAGGTTTGTCCAAGTCCATATAAGGAGACCAAATTCCCATCCCTCTACCGATGTGGGACTTCTTAACAGTTAATTTTTGACATATACCAAAAAAAGTGAAGGAAATAAAAAAAAAATTAAAAAGTTAAAGCGTTAAAAATAAAGGATGACATGGTCGAATCATCATTAAAAATTTTAATTTTTTTAATGATGTGGCCAAATCATCGTTCACCACGTGGACAAAATGATTTTGCAAAACCGGATGAGTTTTCAGTTAACCCATAATGGAATGGATGAGCCTTTTCTCAAACGAAAATGACAGCCTTTTATCATTGTTCGTTGGCATATTTGAGCCGTTTAACTTTTAATTTTTTTTTTAAAAAAACACACGTAATTGGGAATGTCACCTTTAATAGTATGAAACAGTTATTTAATATTCAATGTAAATTCTTCTCAGAGTGTGAATAGTCTATAAGAGTACTATTAATTGGTGTAGACTCCTAGACAAAAACTTTTACGCCAATAAATCAAAAAGAGTTCGATTAGTTAGGATAAAAATACGTTGATTGGTGTATAGACCTTGACCTAAAGGTAAACATTCACAAAACTTTTGATTAGTTAAGATAAGAGTATTGCTTGGTGTATAGACCTTGACAAAGAACATTTCAAGTCAAAAAATCATTTTTTTATTAGTTAGGAAAAAATTATTATTTGGTTTATGCACCTGATTATATATTAACTTGATGATGATCAAACTTATATTGTAATAGTTTAATAAATTTACATATTCCCAAGTCAATGCACGAGTCATTCCAACAAAAGTTCAAACAAAATCTATAACAGAAAAATTATATCACAAAAGTGGCTCTCATATACCTCTACTGTAACAAAAGTAGCTCACATATACCTTTTCATCAAATGAAAGTGAAAAAAATAGTTTTAAATCATTTTTTTTATTTTTTATTTTAGGGCAAAGAGGCAAATATACCCCTCAACTTTGCGATTTAGAGCATATATACTCCTCGTTAAAAAGTGATGCATATATATCTCCATCGGCTAACAAATGGTTCATATATACCCTCGTTATCTAATGAATGGTATACATTTACCCTTTTCATTAACAGATTGAATTTTAAAAAAATCTTAAAATTGGTTTTTCAGTTAAATTTATTGTTGTGAATCATAAATGCATATTCAAAGGTGAGATCTATACAAGTTTAAGTGTCTACTTATGCACACCCAAAACTAAAGGTCATAGTTGCCAACTGACGCCAAGTTAAGGGTCATGTTTATGTGTTATGCCTTTGCCTTTACTTTTTGTATCTATAATTTTTTTTGGGGCATCTATGATAAGTTTTACAAGAAAGTTAATTCAAATATAAATTTACCAGCAAAATAATAAATTCAAGTAAGTCGTTGAATATAAAAATGTGTAAGAAGGATCAAATATATCCCTCATGAATATTTTTGTTTACAAAAAATTTAATTTAGAATTAATTTTTTCACTTCCATTAGAGGAAAAAAGTATATATGAGTCATTTGTGTAACCATATGGGTATATATGAGCCACGTTTATAATGAGGGGTATATAAGATCTAAATAATAAAGTTGAGGGTATATCAAATCCTTTTCTCTTCAACCAATTTTAGTTTTGAGAGCAAAAACGAAAGGTCTATAAGAGTAGATGGTGATGTTTTGGCCTTGACAAAAACAATTAAGTTGAAATTTTTTTTAAAAAACTTGTTTAGTTAGGATAAGAGTGTTAAATGGTATAAAGACCTTGGCTTAAAGGTAAATAAGAAATCCAGTCAAAAATCACTTCAAATTTTGGTGGGACTGATTCATCAAGTCTAGATAGACAAATATTGTGAACGGTGTCCAACAGATGTGATGGATGAATGTAATTTTGATGAGGTATATTGTGAACCACAAATTAAGCAAGGAAGAATCTACTACAGCTAATCAATTCCAAGAAGCTCATATAGTTACTTTCAGTCAACTTTTGAGTTGTCAATTACATATCACATTTTCTAGTGAAATTCCATTGAATAATCTTTTTTAGACTATTATGAAAACAATTGTAATAATACAATTTTGTTTAATTTTCGATTGTCGTAAGGCTATCTTTATTGAGCTTATTTTCTGATAAATATTTAGTGAGGTCAGTTGCATATGTAGATTCTTTGGTGATGTTCCAATGAAAAAGAAGAGTCTATAAGAGTATTTGTTGGTGCATAGACCTTGACCAAAACATTTTCCAATTTGGTTTGGTCATATGCACAAAGGTTACTTTTTCTTTGGGGAAAAAAGCCTAATATACCTCCACAACTTTGCGATTTGGAGCTGATATACTCCTTGTTACAAAAGTGACTCACATATGCCCCTACCATTATAATAGTGGCTCACATATATCCTTTTCATCAATGGTAGTGAAAACATTAATGTTAAATTATTTTTTTTAAAAAAAAAAAAAAGAATTCATGTAATGTATATATGATCCTTCTAGCAAAATTTAGGGTATATTTGATCTTTCTTACACATGATTTTTTTACTTCTTTGATTCAATGCGTAATTTGAGTTTTAAATATCTTCCTTATGGATCTATTTGCTTATCTTTATTTGAGTATCTTATTTTTATTTATTTTTTCCCTTTCATTTTTAGTGTAAAAATATGAGAATAAAAGGAAAAAAATGTGAATGGAAAAAGAGAAAAAAGTAAAAAAAAATCTAAACTATTTTTTTTGCGGCTATATTGTAATTTTTTTTGTACCTGTAAAAATAAATAAATTGGGGAATCTATGATACATTTTACAAGTAAATGAGTGAGAAATAAATTTGACCATAAAAATAATAAATCCAAAAAATTGTTTTTATTGAAAAATCAAACAAAATTAAATTTTTTAAAAATTTAAAAATTTTAAAAATATTTACATACATGGCATAAGAGTGTTCCTTAGTGTATATAAAAATTTAATTTAGAATTAATTTTTTCACTTCCATTAGAGGAAAAAAGTATATATGAGCCACTTTTATAATGAGTGGTACATAAGATCTAAATAATAAAGTTGAGGGGTATATTAAGTCCTTTTCTCTTTAATCAATTTAAATTTTGAGACTAAAAAAGAAAAGTCTATAAGAGTAGATGGTGATGTATAAGCCTTGACTACAACAATTAAGTTGAACCCTAAATGATTGCTGAAAAATATCAAAAGTTCCAAATTATTAAGTCAAGTCATCATATAGAAAGTTTAAATGAAAGGTACTACACAAAATCATATCACTTGTAATAATACAATTTTTTTTTGATACCTTATTGGTCGAAAACATCACAATCCCAAGTCTCTGCAAGTAGTCTTGACACAATTATTACGCACTGTTAATCTTATGTATCAAATAGTACTACATACAACTATCCAACATAATGCAGAAAAAATCACCCTGAGAATAGTATCTCAACAGTAGGAAATGATTATTAAATCAATTTATATTCTTGGAGGAGAAAGAAAAGTGAAAGGGAGCCTTAGAACTATAATAATATTTTCTCTATATGACCTAAAGGTCACGCGTTCGAGCTGTGGAAGCAGTCACTAATGCTTGCATTAGGTTAGATTATCTACATCATACCCTTATGGTGCGACCTTCTCCAGACCCTTGTAGCATAGATGCTTTGTGCACCGGACAACCTCTTTTTTTAAGAGGAGAAAGAAAAGTCTATAAGAGTGATAATTGGTGTATAGACCTTGGCCATAACTTTTCACATCAAAAGATCAAGAAGAATTTGATTAGTTTTGATAAGAGTATCTGTTAGTGTATAAACCTTGACAACAAATATTTCAAGTCGAAAATCCATTTACTTGTAAACATAAAAGTCTCATATCTCTATGGGTTGCAGCTCTGTAACTACACAACTCTGCTTTGTCCATCATGATTCTTTTGATAATCGAGAAATCCCCAAGGGCTGGTGGCGCACATTTCAACTCGCTTCATGAATAACCACTCATTGTGCAGAACTGCTGAGACAATACAATGCTATTGAAGAACATATCAAAATAATGCTTGAGCAGTTCAAAGCTCTTGGCTGCAGTAAAGTATCCAAATTGAGCAGAGGATATCTGATATGCAAACAAACAGAGATAAGAATAAGAGTGTTAACTGGTATAAAGACCTTGACTTAAAGGTAAATAACAAATTCAGTCAAAAATCACTTCAAATTTTGGTGGGACTGATTCATTAAGTCCAGATAGACAAATATTGTGAACCACCAACGGATGTGATGGATGAATGTAATTTTGATGAGGTATATTGTGAACCACAAATTAAGCAAGGAAAAATCGACTACAACTAATCAATTCCAAGAAGC
The DNA here is from genome assembly GCA_018342035.1 of Solanum appendiculatum. Classification (NCBI taxonomy): domain Eukaryota; kingdom Viridiplantae; phylum Streptophyta; class Magnoliopsida; order Solanales; family Solanaceae; genus Solanum; species Solanum appendiculatum. The sequence continues at coordinate 100,799 of JAGDQO010000519.1, read as the reverse complement.
TCATATAGTTACTTTCAGTCAACTTTTGAGTTGTCAATTACATATCACATTTTCTAGTGATATTCCATTGAATAATCTTTTTTAGACTATTATGAAAACAATTGTAATAATACAATTTTGTTTAATTTTCGATTGTCGTAAGGCTATCTTTATTGAACTTATTTTCTGATAAATATTTAGGGAGGTCAGTTGCATATGTAGATTCTTTGGTGATGTTCCAATGAAAAAGAAGAATCTATAAGAGTATTTGTTGGTGCATAGACCTTGACCAAAACATTTTCCAATTCGGTTTGGTCATATGCACAAAGGTTACTTTTTCTTTGGGGAAAAAAGCATAATATACCTCCACAACTTTTCGATTTGGTGCTGATATACTCCTTGTTACAAAAGTGACTCACATATGCCCCTACCGTTATAATAGTGGCTCACATATACCCTTTTCATCTAATGGTAGTGAAAACATTAATGTTAAACTATTATTTTTTTTATTTTTTTAAAAAAGAATTCATGTAATGTATATATGATCCTTCTAGCAAAATTTAGGGTATATTTCATCTTTCTTACACATGATTTTTTTACTTCTTTTATTCAATGCGTAATTTGAGTTTTAAATATTTTCCTTATAGATCTATTTGCTTATCATTATTTGAGTATCTTATTTTTATTTATTTTTTCCCTTTCATTTTTAGTGTAAAAATATGAGAATAAAAAGGAAAAAAATGTGAATGGTTTGCTGTAACAGAACATCTAGTACTCCTTTGAGCTAATCCCTTTATTGGTTTCGAGCATAATCTCAAGAACGCGTCTATTTTCTAGATCTTTATTTTCCTTTAGGCAAGAATCTTTATCTTACTCTGACTGTCTCAGAAATTCAGTTCGTTACAAAGAAAACTATTAGTTCAATGTACGAAGGCTAATTCTTAAATTTTTGAAGTAGATTCAGATATCAACTTCTTTTGCTCTTCTAGAAATAAACATTACCTAACTGATTAATTACATAAAATAAATTATAAGTGAAATAAAGTTTGGTTGAGTCGCAACAGAAGAAAACTAATGTCTTTATTTGCTGTGATGGTTAACAAGCAGGTTTCAACATGGAAATGCTATGATTTCTTCCCTAGCATTAACGATGTATGTCAACATGGGAGTAAAAGGGGCTGCAACCAAATGAGATTGCCTTCGTAGCGGTTCTATCATCTTGTGCGTGTGCCAAGCTTGTCGATTTTGGGTTCTAATTTTTGAAGAAATGTCAGGTGAATTTGGACTTGCAGCTAAGATGGAACATTATGGTTGTGTACTGCAGGAAGCGTACAACTTCATAAAGAAGATGCCTGTTGTCTTGGGGGTGCTTGTAGACTTGGCGGAGCTATTGAGTTGGGAAATGAAGTAGCACAACTATTGCTTGAGTCGCAACAGAATCAGTTTGGGTGTTATGTGCAATTCTCAAGCATTTATGCTGGCGCAGAGAGGTGGGAACACGCAAGGTTCCAGCCCACAGTTTTATTTGTAAATTTGTTGATGAAGTCATGACTCATCAAATTAAATGAGGAGTCAAATCCATATAAATGTGATATCTGGTTTCACCTCTTCTAGGATTTAAACCTTAGTATCCAAGGTTGTTTCTCCAACTTTTCAACTGCTATACCGCCTCTATCGATAAATACTTTTTTCTATTTCAAAGTATTTGGAACTGTTTTAGGATTTTTAATGTGCTTTCTACTGTTATTTCAAACTTTTTGCTCTACTGGTGTTTCCCTTTTGATCCCTTTTCATTCTATGGTTTTTCCTCGCAATTGAGTATGCTGAATTTATTTCTACATACTACAGATAAGTGAAATCAAATTTTGTTGAGTCGTAACAGAAGAAAACTCGTGTCTTTATTCAAAGGGTAACAAACACTTCATGAAACATCACAAACTATGAAAGTAAAAACTTTTATTCGCATCCCAGCAATGCAGTAGACTTGAATCCTGCAATTTCCAAAAATAAAGAATTAGAGTTAAAAGCTTTAAAGATGTAGAAAATGTAATCTTCTAAAGAAAAAGATCAAGTAGAATATACCTCGAGGTTACACACTAATATCTTTTCTTGTGCCTTTTCATTCTCGTAATAATTATGTGTTCCAATTTTACATCCATCCTCGAAAACCATGCTGGATATTGAGTTGACAACATTATGTATATTATGGACAGTCCAATAACAAGTCCACAACCCTAACCCATGAGAACTGCTTGCCAATCTCCTTCTTCTTGATCTAGCCCAAATGGAGTTGTTGCTTGTGGTACCCCTTCATCACCGCCACAATCTTTTGAGAGTGGCAATCCATGTAACCCATCATTCCCTTGGTACGAACTGTTCTCAAACGTATCAAATTGTTTTCCTTTGGGGATGCATCCAACAAGATGATTGTGAGAGAGATTAAAGACTGCAAGAAATGTGAGTGATGCAAGTTGTTGTGGAATTTCTCCACTGATTTTGTTTGAGGAGAGATCCAATGATTCAAGTACAGATAATTGGTGCAGTGATGCTGGTATGTGACCTTCCAAGCGATTATGAGATAAGTTCAACGTACGAAGCCCAACGAGATTTCCAATAATGCTTGGGATATGACCTTCAAATCTATTCCTTGAGAGATCGATAATTATGTTTGTAGTCAAAACTCGAGGAAGTTCAAGCTCCAGTCCCTTTGTTGTCACTATAAAGGAATTTGTGTAAATATTAGAAAAATAATCTGCTACGTACTTTCGGGTTCCACTATTCTCACCAATTATTTTCATGGCTTCAAAATTCTCGAAAAGGCTCACTGGTAAATCTCCACTAAATCCATTGGATGAGAGATCTATGACTCGAATTTGAGCAAACAAGTTGTCAGTCCTTGAATCTTTTATAGGGCCATAGAACTTATTTGATCTCAAGTTCAAAATCTGCAAATCAGGTAGGGCTCTCAACCATTTAGGAAATATGTCATTCAACTCATTGTTACCTATATCAAGAACTTCCAAAATTTTGCAATTGATCAAAGATTGCGGGACTTTCCCCTCTAGCTTATTCCGGTCAAATTTAATGACTCTAAGTTGGTTTCCTATACTAAAAGTTGTATTAATTGTCCCGCTGAGACTATTGTTGCTTAAATCCAAAATCAAAAGTCTACTTATATCACCCATACATAAAGGGATTGTTCCATCCAAATTATTGCTGCCTAAATCTAGCACATGAAGTTTTGTCAGATTGCAGATGGTTGAAGCGATCTGTCCACTGATATTATTGTGCGAAAGGAGAAGAAACCATGGGCCCTGATAGTTTAGGAGTGACTTTGGAATAGGACCTTGCAGCTGATTTTGTTTTAGATTAACAAAAAACAATGATTTGGACTTGAAGTCCTGAATGTTTCCACTGAAATGGTTATCACTCAAGTCTAAATCAATTAGTGAAGGGAGGGAGAATATCCATGATGGTATAGTCCCATTCAAGTGGTTTGATGACAATCTGAGTAATTGTAGGTTTTGCAGTCCGCTTACATTAGAAGGAATTGGACCAGTTAGGGAATTGGACAAAAAATCTAGCAATTCAAGTTGCATCCAGCTTCCGTTAAAGGATAAGAACTCAAGTTGGCCATCAAAGCTGTTATTTCCAATTAATAACAACCTGAGCTTTCCAAATCTAAAGAAATCGGGAATTGTTCCTTCGAGATGGTTATCACGAAGGTCCAAAACCTCTATGTTGGTGAGATTCCATAGAGGTTTAGGAATAGACCCTGAGATATTACAAAAAGCTATCGTCAATGTACGCAGTGAAGTTAGATGACCAAATGATTCAAGTATCCTACCAGTAGCATTCACACCACTGAGATTTAACTTCATGAGTGATGCACTGCTATTCCATTTGGTTGTGGGAAACTTAACAGTGAGCTGGGGATTGCCCATTAAATCAAGAAATTCTAAGTTGGAAAGGTGGAAAACTCTTTCGGGCAATATCCCATATAACTGTGTGTCTCGAAGAGTGAGAGTTGATAAATAAGAAGAGAAATTCAGAGGAATGGTGGAAGAGATGTTCACAAATTTAAGGTTGAGCTCTCTTAATTGGGTCATGTTGTAAAGGAGCAGTTCAAAATTGTGAGGTTCGAATCTAAGATCATATAGATAACTCTGGATACTAAGAACGTGTAATTTGGAAAGGTAAGAGATTTCTACTGGGATTAGACCAGTAAAATTTGAATACGACAAATCAAGATGCGTCAAACTAGAAAACTCACCAAATTTAGGTGAAATGTACGATCCAGAGAAATTATTATTAGATAAATCAAGCCTTGTGAGATTGGAGAGTTGAAAGAGGCTACTATTGGAATGAAACTTGCCTTGAAGTTGGCTGCAAGTGAGGTTGAGCTCAATCACTTGTCCAGTCATCTCGTCACAATAAACTCCATCCCAAGAGCAACAATCTGTGCTCTTGTTCCACGAAAAAGTTTTTGGATATGATTGAATCTCTTGGCGGCCTTTTATGTCGAAACAATAATCAGAAGCATTAGGACTTATTGTAAACATGTGCTTGAATTGTAGAAGAGCAAGAGCTTGATGTTTGGGGCACAAATGAGATATGGATGAGCAGAAAGCAAGTTGACAGAGAAAGGAAAATAGCATAAAAAACAAGTTTTACGTAACCCATTTCTGCACTAAAATGTTCAAAACTAATTAAGTTGGTTGATAAGAAATAAAAAATCTTTTCTTTGTTCCTCTATTCAACAATTTTGATGAGGTATATATAGAACAAATTAAGCAAAGAAATTTACTAGGGAAAATATATTCCTCAACTTTGCGATTTAGAGCAGATATACCTCTTATTAAAAACATGGTGTATATATACCTCTATTTAAATAATGGTGCATATATATTTACGACATCTAACAAACTGTGTATATTAACCACTTTCCTTAACATAATGAATGGAAAAAATAAATAAGTCCTAAAACTGGGTTTTTAATTTCAAAATTTTCATGTGCCTTTAAAAATTTACCTCACCCATTTTCTTTATCCCTCCAAACCTGACCCAACTAAAAAATGCAATTCCTCTTTTATTCAGATTCGACCAAATCCATTTTAAGATTGAGTAGTAGAGAAATTGAAATTTTTTTCATTTGGATCGGGTCAGGATCGGAGGGGTAAAAAAATGGATGAAGTATTTTCTTTTAAAGCCACATGGCATTTTTGGACTATACATATGATTTATTTTTTTTAGTTCAGTATATATAAGTCTTTGTTAATGAAAAAAGATAAATATGCACTAATTATTTGACGATGAAGACATCTATGCATAATGCATTCCTTTTTAATTAACGAGGATTATATTTGCTCTAGATCACAAAGTTGAGAATTATATTTGTCTCTTTTCCCCCAATTTACTATGCACATTTAATTATTGCTTTGGAGTAATCAATTCTAGGAAGCTCACCTAGTGATTTTATGTCAACTACGTTCCCTTTCTCTGCACGTACTATGAAAAATCACTTTACTTTCTTCTCTCCTCCTCATGATACACATGGAAGCATTTTACCTTTTGTTTGTTGGCAAATTCAACTTTTAACAAAAGAATGAGATTTTGTTCCAATGAAAATATAAAGCTCAACTCAAATATTTATTAAAAGTTATGATATTACATGGAAATATCATAAATTAGGATAAATGAAGAGAGAATAAATTTATGTTCAATTAATGTGTTATTAATTTAAAAGGCTATATTCTTAAAGCTGGAAAATTAATAGGTCATGAACATGTTCAATGTTTGTTAGTTACTTTTTAAGAGTAATTTGGAGATAAGTAAGGTATGAGCTGCGACATAATGCTTCGTTGTCGCACTAGAAGTTGATAACAAAAAGAGATATGTTAAGAGTAGTGAATATACTCTTAATGATGAGAGACATTTAGGGGGAAACTATGCAAGTTTTTTCTCAAAACGGATAATATCACACCATATAATTAAGAGTTTTTTGCACATAATTTGTAAGCATGTGCTTGAATTGTAAAAGAGCAAGAGCTTGATCTTTGGGGCACAAATGAGATAAGGATGAGCAAAAAGCAAATTGACAGAGGAAGGGAAATAGCATAAAAAATATAAGTTTTACGTAACCCATTTCTTCTCTAAAATGTTTAAAACTAATTAAGTTGGTAAAGAAGAAATCTTTTTTTTGTTCCTCTATTCAATAATTTGATGAGGTATATAACACAAATTAAGCAAAAGAAATTTACTAGGGAAAAAGGAAAAATATATCCTCAACTTTGCGATTTTGAGCAGATATACCCCTCATTAATAAAAACGTGGTGCATAGTTACCCCCGTTAATAAATGTTGTCTATATGTCCTTATCGTCTAACAAATGACATATTTACCATTTTGGTTAATAGATTCAGTTTTTTAAAAAAACCTAAAACTGGTTTTTTTAATTTCAAAATTGTCATGTTGACTTGATTAAAAAAAATATCCTAAAACTGGTATTGATTAGTGTGTAGACCTTGACAACAATATTTCAGGTAAAAAATTCTTCAAATTTTTGATTGATTACTTGGTGTGTATGTCACGACCCGAGCTTACACACTAGACGTGGCCGGCACTCGAGAACCATTGTTGGTCCCCAAGCGAACCCTCATCCTTGCTGACTACAAGCGGAAAACTAACTCATGCAATAGTAGGCTTAAAATTGCATTAAATCTGATAAACACAAATACTCAACTCATAAGGTCTAGAGAATACTCAATAGAAATTGCTTAAATTTCTCAAACATACGTTATTTTAATTTTTGTTTTTTCCTTCTTTTTTTTTACCTTCTTTCATTTTTTTTCTCCTTTTTCCTATTGGTTTTATTTACATCTTTGATTTCCATTGCCTTTTTTCTTTGGATTTGATTTCAAATTTAATTTCAAATATATGGTATTAATATAAGCTAATTTTGGATGGATACCAGGAAAAGTGAAGGAAATCAAATAAAATATAAAAAATTAAAACTTTAAAAATAAATGTTTTTTTAAAAAACAAAAACATGTAATTGAGAATATCAGCTTTAAATATCTGCAACAATTACTTAATCAATTAAATTCTTCTCATAGCGAGAATAGTTTATAAGAGTATTGATTGGTTTGTACGCCTTGAAAAAAAAACTTTTCATGCCAATAAATCAAAGAGAGTTTGATTAGTTGAGAAAAAAATACATTGATTGGTGTATAGACCATGACAACAATTTTTCAAGTAGAAAATCCTTTAAAATTATGTTTGATTGGAATAAGAGTGTTACTTATTTTATAACATTCTAAAGGTGAAGATTCACAAAACTTTTGATTAGTTAGGATAAGAGTATTGTTTGGTGTAAAACCATGACAAAAACATTTCAAGTCAAAAGTTCATTTTTTTTATTAGTTAGGATAATTGTTATTTGGTTTATGCACCTGATTGTATATTAATTTGACGATCATCAAACTTCTATTCTTATAGTTCTAATAAATTTACATATTCCCAAGTCAATACACAAGTCATTGCAAAGAAAAGTTCAAATAAAAACTACAACAAAAAATATCTATCACAAAAGTGGTTGGCATATACCTCTACTATAACAAAAGCGGCTCACATGTATTCTTACCATTATAAAAGTGACTCACATATACCTTTTCATCTAAGGGAAGCAAAAAAAAAAATTAATTATTTTTTTGATTTTTAATTTAAGGGCAAAGGGGCAAATATTCAACTTTGCAATTTAGAGCAGATATACTCCTCGTTAAAAAGTGATGCATATATACATCTATCGTCTAACAAATGGTGCATATTAGTCTCTTTTACAAATAAATTAAAATTTTAATTTAGAATTAACTTTTTTCACTTCTTTTAGAGGAAATGAGTATATATGAGTCATTTGGGTATATATGAACCACTTTTATAACGAGGGGTATATAAGATCTAAATACTAAAGTTGAGGGGTATATCAATGTCACGACCCGAGCCTACACCCTGGACGTGGCCGGCACATGAGAACCATTGCTGGTCCCCAAGCGAACCCTCATCCTGGCTGACTACAAGCGGAAAACTAACTCAAGCAATAATAAGCTTAAAACCGAATGAAATCCATTGAACTCAAATACTCAACTCATAAAGTCTGGAAAATACTTAATAGCAATACTTATAGTTTATAAAACAACACAAAAGAAAGTAAATGCTGAGGAACACCTCGACTCTGTCTATCTATGAAGCCTCTACTATTAAGGAAGAATATCGGGACAAGACTCACGACACCTCAAAGAGCTACTACTGACAACCTATATAACTAGAGTCCTCCGGAACCAAGGAGGCTTTACTCAAAAGCTAACAAGCGGATGAAGTGATCTCAACGGAACTCCTGTTGATGATCCTAAGTACCTGTATCTGCATCATTAAAAGATGCAGGTCGAATGACGTCAGTACATTAAATGTACAAGTATGTAATATAGCTGAATAACAAAATAACTGAACTGAAACTCTGGCAGTAACTCAACTGAATTATAATATAGATCATGATGGAAAACTCATTTAAACTCTTACCGAAAGGATGCAATAAAAGCACATACTGAACTAACCAGGATGAAAGAAATACTCAACTCAACTTAACTCAACTCGACTCGACTCATCTCAACTTAAAACATAAATAGAGATAAAATCATTTAAAGCTTCATAAATAAAAGATATAACTCAAGGATGTATATAAAAATACAATAAATTACTTTTTACTCTTATTTGGGAGTTTCTCTAACCGACAACCATCACTATGAGCTACGTGATGATACAACGTCTCCCCCACGCTGCCAAAACTGTCCTATACCTTACCGGGGTATAGAACCTCTCAAATAAGTGGATCCATTAAGCTCTGCCCGAAGGCACTAAGGAAATCATTTAAAAAGTATGAATCCTTTACCCATGTTGGCATACATGGTTTATGGGGGCTGTAAGTTGTCTGAACTCTCCCCCATATCGGTGCTCAATACTACTCCCAATAAATATATATACTCATCCTCAATGTTTAAAAACATTATCTTTTCTCAATTTGAGGTAATTACTCAAAAGATCCTCTTAAAGAGGTAACTGCACTGAAGTATCTCTGTACTTATAACTCATTTAGAAATCAATGTTTCTCTCTTTTAAATGTAAAAGTGTTACATTTGGGAATACTCAGTTCCTTTATACTCTTTTTCAATCATGAATACAACTCTTCTCATTCTCATATTTAGTTTCTCAAGACTTAGTTCAAAACCATTGATAATTACAAAAGAATTCTCAAAATGACTCAAAAAGACCTCTTGAACTTCCCTCTTAAACTTACTTTAGTTTGGAATGTAAATCAAGACATGTGAGTAGGATAATGCATGAATTTTCAATGATAAATGGAGCTTATAGGAGTTAATATAGAGTGGGAAAACATAGCCACAACTTAAAGGAACACACCCAAAAGAACGGAGAAGAAATGGGCCCTGGTGACCCCTGGCGCATTGCTGGCGTGGGGCCCCAGGCTCCAAACTACTGAGGACAGTTTAGGGTGCACTGCTGGCGCAGGGCGCCAGGCCCCAAACTACTGAAGAAAAACTCTGGCGCTATGGTGGCGTGGCACGCCAGCCCCCTACCCAGAAAACCTGACGAAATTTCTAGCTCAATTCCATGTCCTAACTCATCTAGAATCGATTGATTTCTTCCAAACTCTCTTTGATTCACAAACCCAACACAAAACTATCAAAATCCCACTCAAATTCTATCAAGAAACACCACTCATTCGCAAAACCCTCACCTCAAGAACTCAACACCTCCATTGCTAAAGAATGAAGCTTAAAACTCAAGAACTCTTCAAGAATGCTCACATAAACTATTATATGGGCAAATTAAAGAAAGAATTACATGCTTGGCATGAGGATGAACAAATCCATCACTATGGGAAGCCTCACATACCTGGGAAGAACAAAGTTCTTGGCGAAATCGACGAATCTTGAAGAACGCTTGAAAACCCTCTTTTCCTCTTCTTGAAACGTCGCCCTAATTTCTCTAAGTGTTTAGGAATGTGAAAAATAACTTAGAATCTGATTAGACCCCTAAATTGGGTGAATAAAACGTGGGTAGGACTATTGGGGTAAGGAAAAGACCAAAATACCCTTTCCTTAAATGGATGAAAAGCCATAACTAGAGAGGCTTCACTCAAACAGGCATAACTTTTTACTTCTAGCTTCAAATGGAGCAAACTTGGTGGCGTTGGAAAGAGGACTCAAAGACCTTTGATTTGATAGCTAATGGGCCACCTAATTCCTTATGTACTAGAAGATATGGTCGTTTGAAGTTGACATAAGTAGAATCTTAACTCAAAACTCACTCGGTAGGGAAACTTCCAACTCAACTTTGTGCTAGGGGGTTCTAGTGACCCAAATGGATATCCAAAATCATTTGCACACTATTGAATTGACCTTATAATCTAAGAACAATTAAGAATCACTCGGTATGACCTTATAAGCAATTCAAGAATGGTTCGGGTCTTAACTTTTGAAATTTTCGGGGTGTTACAATCAAGTCCTTTTCTCTTTAATCAATTTAAATTTTGAGAGAAAAAAAGAATAGTCTATTAGAGTAGATGGTGATTATGTGTCTTGATAAAAACAATTAAGTTGAAAATTCAAAAAAATATTATTTAGTTAGGTTAAGAGTCTTAACTGGTGTAAAGACCTTGACTCAAAGGTTAATAATAAATCCAATTGAAAATCACTTCAAAATTTGGTGGAATTGATTTAAGTCTAGACAGACAACGGTGAACCACCAACTAATGTAATGGATGGATGTAATTTTGATGAGGTATATTGTGAACCACAAATTAAGCAAAGAAAAATCTACTATTGTTGATCAATTCTAAGGAACCCACCTAGTCACTTTCAGTCAAATTTTGAATTATCAACTTTATATTCTCAAGTTATTGCACAAGAATCCAAATGATTGTTGAAAAATATCAAACTTATATTCTAATAGTTCTAATAAATTTACATATTCCCAAGTCAATGCACGAGCCATTGCATTTTATCCCTATTATGACATCTTATACCTTATACCAAACGACTCCTTAAACAAATTAAGGAGAAATAGTGTTTTCAGCCCCCCAAAAAAAAAAAGAACAGAAGAGAGAGTAAAATTTTCCCAAAAAAGAAAAGGTAAAAAGTAAAGTTGTGATTTAGATGTCCAATCAACTTTCCATTTCCATATTAGATGAGCATCTTACTAAAAGTATTTGTCTCATATTATTTGATCATTTACTAAATCAGGATATAATTAATTACTTTTTTCCTATTTTACCCCTACATTTAATATAACTTTGAACGTTTAAACAAATTTTGAAGATTCAAAATTTCTTTTTTCAAGAGGCTAATTAATATGAACAGAGAGCAAAATAATAAATTAAAGTTGATCAATCTATTAATTATTTATTAATAATCGTGTAAAATAGAAAGTACCCATCTAATATGAAACAGAAGGAGTATCACAAATCAACAACTTCAATTGCTTCATATAAAGAGTACAAGTCCTCTGTAAGAATATTAATTGGCGTATAGAGACCACATCAACAACATTTCTAAGTCAAAAGTTCATACTTGTAATAAATTTTGATTGGTGAATGGTGGTGGTTGAAGTCATAGTACATAGTTCCAATTATGTTTATTTAATAACTAGTCTCTGGACGCACGTGTATCCCGTATGAAAATCAATTAAAAAAAATTAAAAGCAAATAATAAATTATTGAGAGGACATGCATGTTTGTTACAAGTGTTTCTCGATATTTTCGATCTATTGCCCAGTAGATAAGTCACAAAATAGGCATGGTCAAATTAAGCTTAGCCGTCTATAAGTAAGTAAGTGTACATACTGTCATCAACCCTCTATAAATATAAATTTACTAGTCTTATTAATTGGTTTGGATCTGCACTTCTTGTGATTTTAAGGTCTTACTTTCTGTCCCAAGTTGATAATTAGTGTCGACTTTTTTAAGCAAAAGAAGGTGTATGCCATGTCTTAATTTAGTTCCCATGATAATAATTAATTCAAGTTCTTCGAAGTATGAAAGCCATTTTTAAATTTTCGAAGTAAATTCAGATATCAGTGTGTTTTACTCTTCTTGAAATTGTACAGAAGAAGTTGAAGTTAGAGTCCAAATGTCCTTTGAGTTAAAAATATGCCAAGCTATATAGGAATGAGGGGGATTCCTCCTTTCCAATTAAAAATAGCAAAAACTATACAATATGTGCTAATATGTTTAACCATGCATAATCGATTATAAACTGATACGTATGTGAAGTAGTATTTGGAATTTTCAGTCAATTTTAGAGTTGTCAATTACACATTCACATTCAATGTGTCACAATATGTAAAGACTTTTTAATCTTTCTCAAGTCATTGCAAGAAAGATTCAAATGAAAGTCCCAACACTTGTAATAACACATGCATTTGTTTGCTGGAAATTCAATTTTAACAACAAATTGGGACAAATAAAAGTATTATTTGGATAAATCTATGATTGGCTGATCAAATTATGTTGAGCTTATTTGTCTACTTTGTGTTCTCATATCTCAAGGAATTAATTTGTATCCAGGGAATACTGAAAGTGAACAAAATAATAAAGTCTGTGAATTACTTTTCCATGGAATCTGTTCAATGTTTGTTAATTATTTTTCCAGATTTATATTTCCACAACTTTGGAACTGGAGGAAGTGATGAAGCGGTGTGTTGTTTTGGTGATAAATCTGTAGGTATGAGCTGCATATGATAATCGTGATGGAATACCTCGATGTTATGTTGGTTGGGTGTATGAACAATGTCTCGCATTAGAAGTTGATAAGAAAAAGAAGATGTGTATAAAGTGAAGTGATACTCTTAATGATTGGAGACATTTTGAAGAAAACTGTGCACGTTTTGCCCAAAGACAACAATATCACACAATTTTAAGAGTTTCTTCATTTAGAATTTTGTGCAATTGATGTCGGTTTATTTTAACAATTCATCTTGTAGATTGATTTAGATCTGCGTGATAGAAGTTTTGCGCGGATTGCCCCTATTTTGCAAAAGTTTAGATAACATAAGTTCTGTAGGAATAAACTATGCCTTTGTAAGACATAACTTGTGCCTTGCGTATTTTGTTTCAAAAGGAGCCAGAGTTTGTTCAGATAACTAGTACTTAAACATGTTGCATAAGCAAGAAGCTTATTATCTGTAAAGAAGAAGAAATCATCATCAATTTGATCCGAGCTCTGCTATTGAGAATGACTTATTTAATTAGTGTCCTAAGGACTAGAAACTGCGTGCTCTTTATAGTACGAGGCCTTGCATGTATTTTTAACCATTTGCTGTAACAGAACATCTAGTACTCCTTTGAGCTTATCCCTTTATTGGTTTCGAGCATAAGCTTAAGAACACATCTATTTCCTAGATCTTTATTTTCCTTTAGGCAAAGATCTTTATCATACTCTTTTACCTGGTTCTAAAAGACACATGAAATAAAGTTTGGTTGAGTCGCAACAGAAGAAAACTAATCTCTTTATTTTCTGTGATGGTTAACAAGCAGGTTTGCACATGGAAATGCTATGATTTCTTCCCTAGCATTAACGATGTATGTCAATATGGGAGTAAAAGGGGCTGCAACCAAATGAGATTGCCTTAGTAGCAGTTGTCAATTTCAGGTTCTACTTGTTTGAAGTAATGTCACATGAATTTGGACTTGCAGCTAAGATGGAACATTATGGTTGTGTGGTTGATCTACTGCAGGAAGCATACGACTTCATAAGGAAGATGTCTGTTGTCTTGGGGGGCTCTGATGGGCGCTTGTAGACTTCGTGGAGCTATTGAGTTGGGAAATGAAGTAGCACAACTATTGCTTGAGTCGCAACAGAATCATTCTGGGCATTATGTGCAACTCTCAAGCATTTATGTTGGCGCAGAGAGGTGGGAAAAAGCAATGTTAGATCCTGGAATACACAAGGCTCCAGCCCACAGTTTTATTTTGTAGATTTGATAACTGCAGCAGCTTTTATTTGTAAAATTGTCGATGAGCCTGCATCGTGGATTTCTTCCTAAATGTGATATCTGGTTTCACCTCTGCTAGGATTTAAACCTTAGTATCCAAGGTTGTTTCTCCAACTTTTCAACTGCTACACCAACACTATTGTGATTGTAGTTATTCAAGTTATTATATATTGATCAATATCGAGTAATACTTATTGTATTTCAAAGTACGCAAAAATTTGGAATTGTTTTAGGATTTTTAATGTGCTTTCTATTGTTATTTCAGTTTTCTAGCAAATCGTCTCAAGTTTTCTACTGTTATTCCAGTTTCCCTTTTGATCTCTTTGCATTCTATGAAATTCTATGGTTTTTCCTTGCAATTGAATTTGTTGAGTCACAACAGAAGAAAACTGGAACATATAAAATGTAACACACACTTTATGAAACAAAACTCAAACACTTTATGAAACATCACAAACTATGAAAATAAAAACTTTTATTCTCATCCCAGCAATGCAATAAACTTGAATCCTGCAAATTTCAAAAATGAAGAATTAAAGTTAAAAACTTTAACAATGAAGGAGGTAGAAAATTTATGGATATATAAAATGTAATCTTCTGAAGGATAGAGATTAAGTTGAATACCTGGAGGTTACACACTAATTTCTTTTCTTGTGCCTTTTCATTCTCGTAAGAATTTTGTGTTCCAATTCTACATCCATCCTCAAAAACCATGTTGGATATTGAGTTGACAGCATTATGTATATTATGGACAGTCCAATAACAAGTCCACAACCGTAACCCATGAGAACCGCCTGCCAACTTATAATTCCTGAATCTCCTTCTTCTTCTTGATCCAGCCCAAATGGAGTTGTTGCTTGTGGTACCCCTTCATCACCGCCACAATCTTTTGAGAGTGGAAATCCACGTAGTCCATCATTCCCTTGGTATGAACTATTCTCAAACGTATCAAATTGTTTTCCTTTGGGGATGCATCCAACAAGATGATTGTGAGAGAGATTTAAGACTTCAAGTGATGTGAGGGATGCAAGTTGTTGTGGAATTTCTCCGCTGATTTTGTTGGATGAGAGATCCAATGATTCAAGTACAGATAATTGGTGCAGTGATGCTGGTATGTGAGCTTCCAAGCGATTATGAGATAAGTTCAACGTACGAAGCCCAACGAGATCTCCAATAATGCTTGGGATATGGCCTTCAAATCTATTCCTTGAGAGATCGATAATCATGTCTGTAGTCAAAACTCGAGGAAGTTTAAGATCCAGTCCCTTTGTTGTCACTATCAAGGAAGTTGTGTAATAATAAGAATATATATCTCCTACATACTCTCGGGTTCCACTGCTCTCCTCAATTATTTTCATGGCTTCAAAATTCTCAAAAAGGCTCACTGGTAAAGCTCCACTTAATCCATTTGATGAGAGATCTATGACTCGAATTTGAGCAAACAAGTTGTCAGTCCTTGAATCTTTTATAGGGCCATAGAACTTATTTGATCTCAAGTTCAAAATCTGCAAATCAGGTAGGGCTTTCAACCATTTAGGAAATATGTCATTCAACTCATTGTTACCTAAATCAAGAACTTCCAAATATTTGCAATTGATCAAAGATTGCGGGACTTTCCCCTCTAGCTTATTCCGGTCAAATTTAATGACTCTAAGTTGGTTTCCTATACTAAAAGTTGTATTAATTGTCCCGCTGAGACTATTGTTGCTTAAATCCAAAACCAGAAGTCCACTCATCTCACCCAAACACAGTGGGATTATTCCCTCTAAATTATTGCTGCCCAAATCTAGCACTCCTGTTGTTTTCAGATTGCAGACGGTCGAAGCAATCTGTCCACTGAGATTATTGTGCGAAAAGAGAAGAAACCATAGGTCACTCTGGTTTAGGAGTGACTTTGGAATAGGACCTTCTAGCTGATTTTGTTTTAGAGAAACGAAAATCAATGTTTGGGATTTGAACTCCTGAATGTTTCCACTGAAATGGTTATCACTCAACTCTAAGTGCCTTAGTGAAGGGAGGGAGAATATCCATGATGGTATAGTCCCATTCAAGTGGTTTGATGACAATCTGAGTGATTTTAGGTTTTGCAGTCTGCTTACATTAGAAGGAATTGGACCAGTTAGGGAATTGGACGAAAAATCTAGCAATATAAGTTGCATCCAGCTTCTGTTAAAGGATAAGAACTCAAGTTGGCCATCAAAGTTGTTATTTCCAAGTGATAACCACCTGAGCTTTCCAAATCTAAAGAAATCGGAAATTGGTCCTTCAAGATGGTTATAACCAAGGTCCAAATTCTCTATGTTGGAGAGATTCCATAGAGGTTTAGGAATAGACCCTGAGAGATTACAAGAAGCTATCGTCAATGTACGCAGTGAAGCTAGATGACCAAATGATTCAGGTATCCTACCAGTAGCATTCACACTAAAGAGATCTAACTCCATGAGTGATGCACTGCTATTCCATTTGGTTGTGGGAAACCTAACAGTGAGCTGGGGATTGAATGATAAATCAAGAGATTCTAAGTTGGAAAGGTGGAAAACTCTTTCGGGCAGTATCCCACGTAACTGTGTGTCTTTAAGAGTGAGAGTAGTTAAATAAGAAGAGAAATTAAGTGGAATGGTGGAAGAGATGTTCACATCACTAAGGTCGAGCTCTCTTAATTGGGTCAAGTTCTTAAGGAGCAGTTCAAAATTGTGAGGTCCAAATTTAAGACCATCATTCCGGATACGAAGAACTTGTAATTTAGAAAGATGAGACATTTCTGTTGGGATTAGACCGGTAAATCCTGAATTCGACAAATCAAGATGCGTCAAACTAGAAAGTTCACCAAATTTAGGTGAAATGAGCGACCCAGAGAAATTATTATTAGACAAATCAAGCTTTTTGAGATTGGAGAGTTGAAAGAGGTTACTGTTGGAGTGAAACTTGCCTTGAAGTTTGTTGTCACCGAGGTTAAGCTCAGTTACTTGTCCCATCATCTCGTCACAATGAACTCCATCCCATGAGCAGCAATCTATGCTCTTGTTCCATGATAGTAATGTCGAATAAGCATCTATAGTAAACATGTTCTTGAATTGTAGAAGAGCAAGAGCTTGATCTTTGGGGCACAAATGAGATATGGATGAGCAGAAAGCAAGTTGACAGAGGAAGAAAAATAGCATAAAAAAAACAAGTTTTACGTAACCCATTTTTCCACTAAAATGTTCAAAACTAATTAAGTTGGTAGAGAAGAAATCAAAAAAAATTTCTTTGTTCCTCCATTCAATAATTTAGATGCGGTATATATAGCACAAATTAAGCAAAGAAATTTACTAGGGAAAGGACCTTGACAACAACATTTTAGGTCGAAAATCCTTCAAATTTTTGATTGATTTCTTGGTGCGTAGACCTTGACTTAAAGGAAAGGATTCACAATGAAATAGTAAAAGTCTGATGTTATAATATTTTAAAAATAATTCCACTGGACTTCAATTTTCTATGAACATAAAAGGAATTCAAATTATATACATTGACAGTATAAAATAATATTTCGCTATCATGTTACTTCTCATATTTCTTAGATCATTAGTCCAAGCTTGTTGTATAAATTTTCCTATAATTGGTTTTAAATGACTCAATCATATAAATTTCTTTTGTACTCTGAAGTGCCAATGCATAGAAATTAAAGTACTAGAAAAAATCTCAAGTCAATGCTCGGGTCATTGCAAAGAAAAGTTCAAATAAAAACTACAATAGAAATTTTTTATCACTTGTAATATAATTTGTTTGATACCTTAGTAGACGAAAACGTTACAATTCCAAGTCTTTGCAAATAGTCCTCACCCAGATATTTATTACAAAGAAAATTAATAGTTCAAAGTATGAAGTGTATTTTTAAATTTTCGAAGTAAATTCAAATATCAACTTCTTTTACTCGTCTTGAAATAAACGTTATCTAAAAAAATTAATTATATGAAAAGTATATTATAGATAAGTGAAAACAAATTAGGTGAGTGGCAATAGAAGAAACCTTGTGTATTTATTCAAAGGTTAACGAACACTTGAAACATCACAAACTAGGAAAGGCAAAAGACTTTTATTTGCTTCTCTTGAAACCAACAATTTCCAAAAAAATAAATAAAGGCATAATACATAAACATGACCCTTAACTTGGCGTCAGCTGGCAACTATGACCTTTAACTTTGGGTGTGCACAAGTAGGCACTTAAACTTGCATAGAATTGAACAAGTAGACACACATGTCCTATGTGGCATAATACACTTAGGACGCCACGTAGGACACAAAATTGCCATGTAGGTGCCATGTAAGACGAATGTGTCTATTTGTTCAATTTTATACAAGTTAAAGTGCCTACTTGTGCACACCCAAAGTTAAAGGTCATAGTTGCCAGCTGACGCCAAGTTAAGGGTCATGTTTATGTATTATGCCATAAATAAATGAAGAATTAAGTAAACTATTTGACGTATTTAACATTTGTAATTAAACTAATCAGAAAAATCTCAAGTTAATGCACAAGTCATTGCACAAGTATCTAAATGAATGCTATAATTTTGTTTAAGTCACAGGAAGGTTAAAATAATATAATTGGCATAATACATAAATGTTCCCTTAACTTAACCTCATTTCACATTTATGCCCTCCAACTTTGGATGTGCACAAGTAGACACTTAAACTTGTATAAAGTTGAAAAAATTGATGCACGCGTCCAATGTGGCATAATACACGTAGGACGCCACGTAAGACACAAATTACCATTTAGGATGCCATGTAAAAATAAAGGATGACATGGCCAAATCATTATTAAAAGTTAAAATTTTTTTAATGATGTGGCAGAATAATCGTTCACCACATGGACAAAATGGTTTTGAAAAAACGGGTGAGTTTTCAGTTAACCCATAATGGCATGAATGAGCCTTTTCTCAAAGGAAAAATTACTAAAGTACACACCTTTAAGTATATTATTTTCCATTTGTCCCTATATCTTTTAAAAATAACTAAAATCCCTTATTTTAATAATGTATCCATATTAATGTATCCGTGCTTATATTAATGTATCCGCACTTTCATTAATGTATCCGGATTGGGTTAATTTTAAGAGATTATTGTAATTTCATTAATGAATGAACTTCTTTTACTCGTCTTGAAATAAACTTTACCTAAAAAATTAATTATATGAAACCTCATGTATTTATTCAACGGTTAATGAACACTTGATTAAACATCACAAACTAGGAAAGGCAAAAGGTTTTTATAATTTTATTTGCTTCTCCTGAAACCAACAACTTCCAAACATAAATAAATAAAGAATTAAGTAAACATTTGTAATTAAACTAACAAGAAAAATCTCAAGTTAATACACAAGAATCTAAATTAATGCTAGAAAATATCAAAAGTTTCAAATTCTCAAGTCTAAGTTACTGAGAGGTTCAAATAATATAATTTTGTTTGATTCCTTATCAGTCAAGAATGTCATAATGTATCCAACTTTCTGCAAGTAGTCATGACCCAATTATTACAAAATATTAATTTTATTTCTCAAATAGTACTAGATCTAACTATTATGTAATGCAGAATAATGCACCTTGAGAATATAATTAGCTTTAACAATTGAGAACAATTATTTAATCAAATCTAAATTAGAAGTACCTCTTCACTATGATCAAAATTACAGGGACACACTCTATCTTAACCGGCAAAACATTTTTTTTCTCTCTATATTTCTTTGCACCTTATGTGTTGACGTGGAGCCACAACCCAATTCAATTAGTTGTGGTAATATGCATGGGCTTCCTCGTGTATATATGTATTTTTTTTAATAAAAAATCTTATTTTCTTTGCCTTTTATTTAAAATTTTCTCAAACACACTTAATTTTCTTTTTCATTTTTTACTTTCTTTCATTGTTTTCTCTTTTTTTTCCTGTTGATTTTATTTATTCCTTTTATTTCCATTGCCTTCCCTTTGAATTTGATTTCAAATTTAATTCCAAATGTCTTTTATTTATAATAAGTTATATACCAAAAAAAGTGAAGGAAATAAAAAAAAAATTTAAAAGTTAAAGCGTTAAAAATAAAGGATGACATGGCCGAATCATCATTAAAATTTTTAATTTTTTTTAATGATGTGGCCAAATCATCGTTCACCACGTGGACAAAATGATTTTGCAAAACCGGATGAGTTTTCAGTTAGCCCATAATGGAATGGATGAGCCTTTTCTCAAACGAAAATGACAGCCTTTTATCATTGTTCGTTGGCATATTTGAGCCGTTTAACTTTTAATTTTTTTTTAAAAAAAACACACGTAATTGGGAATATCACCTTTAACAGTATGAAACAGTTATTTAATATTCAATGTAAATTCTTCTCAGAGTGTGAATAGTCTATAAGAGTACTATTAATTGTTGTAGACTCCTAGACAAAAACTTTTACGCCAATAAATCAAAAAGAGTTCGCTTAGTTAGGATAAAAATACGTTGATTGGTGTATAGACCTTGACCTAAAGGTAAACATTCACAAAACTTTTGATTAGTTAAGATAAGAGTATTGCTTGGTTTATAGACCTTGACAAAAAACATTTCAAGTCAAAAAATCATTTTTTTATTAGTTAGGAAAAAATTATTATTTGGTTTATGCACCTGATTATATATTAACTTGATGATGATCAAACTTATATTGTAATAGTTTAATAAATTTACATATTCCCAAGTCAATGCACGAATCATTCCAACAAAAGTTCAAACAAAATCTATAACAGAAAAATTATATTACAAAAGTGGCTCGCGTATACCTCTACTGTAACAAAAGTAGCTCACATATATTCTTACCGTTTTAAAAGTGGCTCACATATACCTTTTCATCAAATGAAAGTGAAAAAAATAGTTTTAATTTATTTTTTTGATTTTTAATTTTAGGGCAAAGAGGCAAATATACCCCTCAACTTTGCGATTTAGAGCATATATACTCCTCGTTAAAAAGTGATGCATATATATCTCCATCGGCTAACAAATGGTGCATGTATACCCTCGTTATCTAATAAATGGTATACATTTACCCTTTTCATTAACATATTGAATTTTTAAAAAATCTTAAAATTGGTTTTTCAGTCAAATTTATTGTTGTGGATCATAAATGCATATTCAAAGGTGTGATCTATACAAGTTTAAGTGTCTACTTATGCACACCCAAAATTAAAGGTCATAGTTGCCAACTGACGCCAAGTTAATGGTCATATTTATGTGTTATGCCTTTGACTTTACTTTTTGTATCTATATTTTTTTGGCATAATACATAAACATGACCCTTAACTTGGCTACAACTGGCAACTATGACCTTTAACTTTGGGTGTGCACAAGTAGGCACTTTAACTTGTATAAAATTGAACAAATAGACACATTCGTCTTACATGGCACCTACATGGCAATTTTGTGTCCTACGTGGCATCCTACGTGTATTATGCCATGTAGGACATGTGTGTCTACTTGTTCAATTTTATACAAGGTTAAGTGCCTACTTGTGCACACCCAAAGTTAAAGGTCATAGTTGCCAGTTGACACCAAGTTAAGGGTCATGTTTATGTATTATGCCTATTTTTTTTGGGGCATCTATGATAAATTTTACAAGAAAGTTAATTCAAATATAAATTTACCAACAAAATAATAAATTCAAGTAAGTCGTTGAATATAAAAATGTGTAAGAAGGATCAAATATATCCCTCATGAATATTTTTGTTTACAAAAAAATTAAAAATTTAATTTAGAATTAATTTTTTCACTTCCATTAGAGGAAAAAAGTATATATGAGTCATTTGTGTAACCATATGGGTATATATGAGCCACTTTTATAATGAGGGTATATAAGATCTAAATAATAAAGTTGAGGGGTATATCAAATCCTTTTCTCTTCAACCAATTTAAGTTTTGAGAGCAAAAACGAACGGTCTATAAGAGTAGATGGTGATGTTTTGGCCTTGACAAAAACAATTAAGTTGAAATTTTAAAAAAAAAACTTGTTAGTTAGGATAAGAGTGTTAAATGGTATAAAGACCTTGACTTAAAGGTAAATAAGAAATCCAGTCAAAAATCACTTCAAATTTTGGTGGGACTGATTCATCAAGTCCAGATAGACAAATATTGTGAACCACCAATGGATGTGATAGATGAATGTAATTTTGATGAGGTATATTGTGAACCACAAATTAAGCAAGGAAGAATCCATTATAGCTAATCAATTCCAAGAAGCTCATATAGTTACTTTCAGTCAACT
The DNA here is from genome assembly GCA_018342035.1 of Solanum appendiculatum. Classification (NCBI taxonomy): domain Eukaryota; kingdom Viridiplantae; phylum Streptophyta; class Magnoliopsida; order Solanales; family Solanaceae; genus Solanum; species Solanum appendiculatum. The sequence goes on along the minus strand of JAGDQO010000519.1, from coordinate 78,496 downwards.
TTTGAGTTGTCAATTACATATCACATTTTCTAGTGAAATTCCATTGAATAATCTTTTTTAGACTATTATGAAAACAATTGTAATAATACAATTTTGTTTAATTTTCGATTGCCGTAAGGCTATCTTTATTGAGCTTATTTTCTGATAAATATTTAGTGAGGTCAGTTGCATATGTAGATTCTTTGGTGATGTTCCAATGAAAAAGAAGAGTCTATAAGAGTATTTGTTGGTGCATAGACCTTGACCAAAACATTTTCCAATTCGGTTTGGTCATATGCACAAAAGTTACTTTTTCTTTGGGGAAAAAAGCCTAATATACCTCCACAACTTTGCGATTTGGAGCTAATATACTCCTTGTTACAAAAGTGACTCACATATGCCCCTACCGTTCTAATAGTGGCTCACATATACCCTTTTCATCTAATGGTAGTGAAAACATTAATGTTAAATTATTATTTTTTTGATTTTTTAAAAAAAGAATTCATGTAATGTATATATGATTCTTCTAGCAAAATTTAGGGTATATTTGATCTTTCTTGCACATGATTTTTTTACTTCTTTGATTCAATGCGTAATTTGAGTTTTAAATATCTTCCTTATAGATCTATTTGCTAATCATTATTTGAGTATCTTATTTTTATTTATTTTTTCCCTTTCATTTTTAGTGTAAAAATATGAGAATAAAAAGGAAAAAAACGTGAATGGAAAAAGAGAAAAAAGTAAAAAAAAAATTTAAACTATTTTTTTTGTGGCTATATTGTAATTTTTTTTGTATCTGTAAAAATAAATAAATTGGGGAATCTATGATACATTTTACAAGTAAATGAGTGAGAAATAAATTTGACCATAAAAATAATAAATCCAAAAAATTGTTTTTATTGAAAAATCAAACAAAATTAAAATTTTAAAAAAATTTAAAAATTTAAAAAATATTTATACACATGGCATAAGAGTGTTGTTTAGTGTATATAAAAATTTAATTTAGAATTAATTTTTTCACTTCCATTAGAGGAAAAAAGTATATATGAGCCACTTTTATAATGAGTGGTATATAAGATCTAAATAATAAAGTTGAGGGGTATATCAAGTCCTTTTCTCTTTAATCAATTTAAATTTTGAGAGCAAAAAAGAAAAGTCTATAAGAGTAGATGGTGATAAATAGTTATTTTATCAATTTAGATTCTTAGAGAAGAAAGAAGGAGAAGAAAGAGTCTATAAGAGTATTTATTGGCGTATAGACTTTATCAAAATCATCTCAAGTCTAAAATTCAAAAATGCTCAATTAGTCAAATAAGAGTAATAACTGGTGTATAGACCTTGAGAAAAGAAACATTTCAAGTCAAAATTCCAAAACAATATTGATTGGTTATTATAGAAGTGTTGGTTGGTTTATAGACCTTAACTTCCAAGTCAAAAATGGCAACTCTTTTTTTTCGATAATCTAGAATGAGATTTGTTAATTTTAAAAAATTCTTAATAAGTTTAGTGTGTTGTGTTTTATTGTCAAATATCTATGCATCAATATGAATATCAACCGAAATTATAGGTCTGAATTAGAATAAAAACATCAAACTGAATCTACGGAATGCATACACATACAAATGTAATTGCTTCGATTATCACTTCAAATTCATTTGATAATCACTTCAAATTTTGGTGGGACTGATTCATCAAGTCCAGATAGACAAATATTGTGAACCACCAACAGATGTGATGGATGAAAGTAATTTTGAAGAGGTATATTGTGAACCACAAATTTTGGAACTGGATGTAATGAAGCAGAGAGTTGTTTTGGAGATAAAACAGGTATATGAGTCGCGATGGAATGCCTCGATCTTATTCCGCGTAGTACATTATCATTGGTGTTAGCCCACAATATGATGATGAAACTACTTTAATGAGAAGAAGATATATTAGAGGAATGGTGTGGAAAAGATCCTCCATCCATGATCCATCTAAAATGTCCGTCTGCAGTTGTGTGTTCATCATCCGAAAGATGTACCTCTATTGCTTGTGAAATTTTCGTCATCTTCTTGCGCTTAGTTAGTAAGTACTTCATGGTCACTGAATGTTAGTTTATTATTCCCCTTCAGATGAAATTTCAGATGCAACAAAAAGAACATATGATATGACTTAATTTCTACATAAATATAAATGCCTTTGATGCAATGGTTCTTAGGAAACCCCTTCATTTCTAATTTTCTCCAACTCTGTCTCATAGCATCACAACACAAACATAAAGTACCCAACTCTATATTCGCGATGAATAAAATCTCCCCCCAGTACATGACATGCATGATGATGTGACTTTAGGTTGTATATTCTTCCACATTGAAGGGAAGTGAATGATATGACTAACCCATTTTTCTTCTTTAAGCAAAGGAAGGTGAAAGCCATGTCTTAAACAACTAAGGTGATTCAAAATTGTTGTAAAAACAGCTAAAGTGATTCAAAATAGAACTGTCTATGATTTAAACATAGTTCAAGGCTATATTGCTCGGACTCTTAAAAAATATCAATGGGTGTATTGTCGGATACTCCAAAAGTAGGGCATTTTGGAGAATCCAACACAGGTGCGGCAATAATTTTGAATAGTCCGAGCAACATAGGTTAAAGGCTAAAGCTACGAAGGGAATGCAGAAGAAGTGAATACAACTGAGCTACCGTAGAACATATCTATGACTCCTAAATTATAAAGATGATGAACAGATCATTTTTAAGCGTGTTCAGTGTTTGTTATTACTTTTCTAGTTTCAGATTTCCACAATTTTGGAACTGGATGTGATTAAGCAGAGAGTTGTTTTGGAGATAAATCACGTAAATGAAATGCCTCGATGTTATTCAATGTCCCAAATATGTGACTCACCTGAAGATCTTATTCCGCGTAGTACAATATTATTGGTGTTAGATAGCCCACAAGCTTATGATGAGACTACTATAATGAGGACAAAGTTGAGAGGAACAAGAGAAAAATAAAAGAATTTTCTTAACGAATCCTATAAACCAAAAGGTAGAATCCTATAACGCACAATTCCACTTGATATATGAACTCAAAATTTCTCCCACTTTAAACTTGAAAACAGAATATTGCGCCATAATTTTGACAAGAAGCAGTTTGTTGGGCAGATTCATAAACTTCAACAGCAGCTTGGATTTAAACATATGAAATTACAAGTCTCTCGATCGCCTGAAGGTTAAATGCTCAAATGTTTATATGCATTGAGTTTAGCGTAGACATTTAGCTTGTTAATGAAATTACTTAATTGATGTAATTAATAAAAAGCTTTTATTTGCATCACCATCAACATGAATCCTGCAATTTTGTGAGCAAATTCATTGATAAAGATCAAACTGAATACCTGGAGGTGACTAACTAATATCTTTTCTTGTGCCTTTTCATTCTTGTGATGATTTTGTGTTCCAATTTTACATCCATCTTCGAAAACCATGCTGGATATTGAGTTGACAGCATTATGTATATTATGGACAGTCCAATAACAAGTCCACAACCGTAACCCATGAGAACTGCCTGCCAACTGATCATTGGTGACTACTTCATCTAGCTCAACTGGACTTGTTGCTTGTGGTACCCCATCATCACCACCACAATCTTTTGAGAGAGGAAATCCTTGTATCATTTATAGGGCCATGAAACTTATTTGATCTCAAATTTAAAATCTTAGACTTAGAGTACACCTTGGCGCTTATTCCATTCCACATCTTAAGAATTAAACAAATAAATTTACTATGCACATTTAAGTGTTGCTTAAATTTACTAGTCATTTTCAGTCAAATGAACAATGTCTCGCATTAGAAGTTGATAAGAAAAAGAAGATGTGTATAAAGTGAAGTGATACTCTTAATGATTGGAGACATTTGGAAGAAAACTGTGCACGTTTTGCCCAAAGACAACGATATCACACTATTTTAAGAGTTTCTTCATTTAGAATTTTGTGCAATTGATGTTGGTTTATTTTACAACTAGTTCTGGACACGTGCGAGTCAAATGAAAACATTATCTACTGTATGAGTTAAGCAAATCATACTGTAATGAGTATCACAAACTATTCAACAGAAAAATATACAATTTGAAATACATGAACAATCAACCTATTCAATAACTTCTTTATTGTGTGTGGAATGATTAGACATTTCATGAACCTGCAAATTGGACAACAAAACTTGGTTTGGTAATTAAAGTAATAATTAAAATTTTATGTTATTAGGTCCAAACATGTGATATATTAGTATGTAACACTATCAAAATGAATATACAAAAATGATTAAATGACTCTGATTTGACTGTAGAAGAAAATTTTAACATACTTGACTTTATAGTTATCCTCTATTATTTCATTCAATGACCGATGAGAATCATGCATATTTTTTATGTTATTTATATAAGAGTTTTACATAAATTCATCATTAATACTTATTGTTAACGGAAGGAAAATTCCACATCTTTTTTAGATATGAATACCTTTCAAATTATATCCTTTTTTGTAACAAATAAACTCATACATTCAAAAAATTTCAAGCAAATAGAAGAACACTAATCATAAAACTAATTTTCAATTGGAGTAGGACCCATAAATTTAAAGATTTTATAGAGTGTTTTCTACGTTGTTTGATAAAATATGTAATCCCCTAAAATTATAATAAAACTTTAAAATTACATAGAATAGTTGAAAAGGTAAGAAAAATGTTGCATAAAGACTTTTATATTGTATTAACTTGATGAACTTTGCGAAATTCATGCTCCCAGAATAAATGACACTAATTACTTATAACGTAAAAAAAAATCATTATCACACAATAAAGAAATTAGTATCAAAATTACTTTTCTAAAATTTGATTATAAAGCCACGTCAATATACTAATTTGAAAATTTTCTATACTCTATAAGAATATATATGAATAACAGAAGGCAAGAAAAGGCAATATGCATAACATATAATTTTTTTGTTGTGACAAATGTCAATTACAATACACCACTATCTAATTCAAAAGACTTGCTTTACACATTTAATTTTGGGGGTCGTAAAAACAAAAAGGAATGAAAATTATAGGTTATGGAGCTGAAGAGGTACGGGTGATTGAATTATTGAAGTGTGACATTTTAATATAGAAAAATGATGAAAAATCCAAATAAAAATATAACAGAACTTCTATATATATGCAAAGTCAATTGGAGCCTTAACGCCTAAATGTGAAAATCAGGAACACTAATAAATTTTTTATAATAGTCAAGATTTCTATCAATTTCAATATCAGTAGATAGATTTAGAATACTTGTGACCCCAAAAAGAAAGGAGAAAAAATAGAATGCCAAGTGGTAATTGATCCATGTTACTTTTGTATAATGACTCAACATTCAATCAATTTAAAGAATATGTACATAAAATATATATTTTACAAAAAAAATATGTATTCATGTGCATCATAAAGTAGACTATAATTCACTTCTTGTACCGATATATCATATATATCAATATAAGATAGTATTTATTGAAATGAATGTGTATTTATATTTTTGTTCATAAATATACAATAATAATGTTGAATATAATATTATAATTAATGTGTATTTATATTTTTGTCCACAAAAATGATTACTTTAGAAGGACATTTTCGTAATCCAACTTTTAACTTGGGTGCTTCCCACTTTTAATAATATATGATTCGTCTTGTAAATTGGTTTAGATCTGCAGTTTTGGTGATAGATGTCTTTGCACGGATTGTCCCTACTTCGGGGTGGTCTTTAATTTTTACCCCTGCTTATCATTTAAGGGAAGTTTGTAGGTCATAGTACCCTTAACTATGACCTAGTTTCGTAAGAGAACTTTTGGTTTTGTCCGGCATAAGTTGTATAGTATCTAATTCTCAAGGCAAAAGTTTAGATAACATAAGTTCTGTAGGAATAAGTTGTGCCTTTGTAAGACATAACTTGTGCCTTTCGTATTTTATTTCAAAAAGAGCTAGAGTTTGTTCAGATAACTACTATTTAAACATGTTGCATAAGCAAGAAGCTTATTATCTGTAAAGAAGAAGAACATCATCATCAATTTGATCCGAGCTTTGCTATTGAGAATGACTTATTTAATTAGTGTCATACGTATTATGCTTGAAGAGGACTAGAAACTGCGTGCTCTTTATAGTACGAGGCCTTGCGTGTAATTTTAACCATTTGCTGTAACAGAACATCTAGTACTCCTTTGAGCTAATCCCTTTATTGGTTTCGAGCATAATCTCAAGAACGCGTCTATTTCCTAGATCTTTATTTTCCTCTAGGCAATAATCTTTATCTTACTCTGACTGTCTCAGAAATTCAGTTCGTTACAAAGAAAACTATTAGTTCAATGTACGAAGGCTAATTCTTAAATTTTGAAGTAGATTCAGATATCAACTTCTTTTGCTCTTCTAGAAATAAACATTACCTAACTGATTAATTACATAAAATAAATTATAAGTGAAATAAAGTTTGGTTGAGTTGCAACAGAAGAAAACTAATGTCTTTATTTGCTGTGATGGTTAACAAGGAGGTTTGCACATGGAAATGCTATGATTTCTTCCCTAGCATTAACGATGTATGTCAACATGGGAGTAAAAGGGGCTGCAACCAAATGAGATTGCCTTCGTAGCAGTTCTATCATCTTGTGTGTGTGCCAAGCTTGTCGATTTTGGGTTCTAATTTTTGAAGAAATGTCAGGTGAATTTGAACTTGCAGCTAAGATGGAACATTATGGTTGTGTACTGCAGGAAGCGTACAACTTCATAAAGAAGATGCCTGTTGTCTTGGGGGTGCTTGTAGACTTGGCAGAGCTATTGAGTTGGGAAATGAAGTAGCACAACTATTGCTTGAGTCGCAACAGAATCAGTCTGGGTGTTATGTGCAATTCTCAAGCATTTATGCGGGCGCAGAGAGGTGATTTATTTGTAAATTTGTCAACTTTTCAACTGCTATACCACCTCTATCGATAAATACTTTTTTCTATTTCAAAGTATTTGGAACTGTTTTAGGATTTTTAATGTGCTTTCTACTGTTATTTCAAACTTTTCGCTCTACTGGTGTTTTCCTTTTGATCCCTTTGCATTCTATGAAATTCTACGGTTTTTCCTCCCAATTGAGTATGCTGAATTTATTTCTACATACTACAGATAAGTGAAATCAAATTTTGTTGAGTCGTAACAGAAGAAAACTCGAGTCTTTATTCAAAGGGTAACAAACACTTCATGAAACATCACAAACTATGAAAGTAAAAACTTTTATTCGCATCCCAGCAATGCAGTAGACTTGAATCCTGCAATTTCCAAAAATAAAGAATTAGAGTTAAAAGCTTTAAAGATGTAGAAAATGTAATCTTCTAAAGGAAAAAGATCAAGTAGAATATACCTGGAGGTTACACACTAATATCTTTTCTTGTGCCTTTTCATTCTCGTAAGAATTTTGTGTTCCAATTCTACATCCATCCTCGAAAACCATGCTGGATATTGAGTTGACAGCATTATGTATATTATGGACAGTCCAATAACAAGTCCACACCCGTAACCCATGAGAACCGCCTGCCAACTTATCATTGGTGAATCTCCTTCTTCTTCTTGATCTAGCCCAAATGGAGTTGTTGCTTGTGGTACCCCTTCATCACCGCCACAATCTTTTGAGAGTGGAAATCCACGTAACCCATCATTCCCTTGGTACGAACTGTTCTCAAACGTATCAAATTGTTTACCTTTGGGGATGCATCCAGCAAGATGATTGTGAGAGAGATTTAAGACTTCAAGTGATGTGAGGGATGCAAGTTGTTGTGGAATTTCTCCGCCGATTTGGTTGGATGAGAGATCCAATGATTCAAGTACGGATAATTGGTGCAGTGATGCTGGTATGTCACCTTCCAAGCGATTATGAGATAAGTTCAATGCACGAAGTCCAATGAGATCTCCAATAATGCTTGGAATATGGCCGTCGAATCTATTCCTTGAGAGATCGATAATCATGTCTGTAGTCAAAACTCGAGGAAGTTTAAGATCCAGTCCCTTTGTTGTCACTATCAAGGAAGTGTAATAATAAGAATATATATCTCCTACATACTCTCGGGTTCCACTGTTCTCACCAATTATTTTCATGGCTTCAAAATTCTCGAAAAGGCTCACTGGTAAATCTCCAATAAATCCATTGGATGAGAGATCTATGACTCGAATTTGAGCAAACGAGCTGTCAGTCCTTGAATCTTTTATAGGGCCATAGAACTTATTTGATCTCAAGTTCAAAATCTGCAAATCAGGTAGGGCTCTCAACCATTTAGGAAATGTGTCATTCAACTCATTGTTACCCAAATCAAGAACTTCCAAATATTTGCAATTGATCAAAGATTGCGGGACTTTCCCCTCTAGCTTATTCCCGTCAAATTTAATGACTCTAAGTTCGTTTCCTATACTAAAAGTTGTATTAATTGTCCCGCTAAGACTATTGTTGCTTAAATCCAAAATCAGAAGTCTACTTATATCACCCAAACATAAAGGGATTGTTCCATCCAAATTAATGCTGCCTAAATCTAGCACATGAAGTTCTGTCAGATTGCAGACGGTCGAAGCAATCTGTCCACTGAGATTATTGTGCGAAAGGAGAAGGTAATATAGCTCACTCTGGTTTAGGAGTGACTTTGGAATAGGACCTTCCAGCTGATTTTGTTTTAGAGAAACGGAAAACAATGATTGGGATTTGAACTCCTGAATGTTTCCACTGAAATGGTTATCATTCAAGGATAAAACAAATAGTGAAGGGAGGGAGAATATCCAGGATGGTATAGTCCCATTCAAGTGGTTTGATGACAAGAAGAGTGATTGTAGGTTTTGCAGTCCGCTTACATTAGTAGGAATTGGACCAGTCAGGGAATTGGACGAAAAATCTAGCAATTCAAGTTGCATCCAGCTTCTGTTAAAGGATAAGAACTCAAGTTGGCCATCAAAGCTGTTATTTCCAATTAATAACCACCTGAGCTTTCCAAATCTAAAGAAATCGGAAATTGGTCCTTCAAGATGGTTATCACCAAGGTACAAATTCTCTATGTTGGTGAGATTCCATAGAGGTTTAGGAATAGACCCTGAGAGATTACAAGAACCTATCTCCAATCTACGCAGTGAAGTTAGATGACCAAATGATTCAGGTATCCTACCAGTAGCATTCACTCTAAAGAGATCTAACTCCATGAGTGTTGCACTGCTATTCCATTTGGTTGTGGGAAACCTAATAGTGAGCTGGGGATTGGATGATAAATCCAGAAATTCTAAGTTGGAAAGGTGGAAAACTCTTTCGGGCAATATCCCATATAACTGTGTGTGTGAAAGTCCTAGAGTAGTTAAATAAGAAGAGAAATTAAGAGGAATGGTGGAAGAGATGTTCACATAGCTAAGGTCGAGCTCTCTTAATTGGGTCAAGTTCTTAAGGAGCAGTTCAAAATTGTGAGGTCCAAATTTAAGAGCATCATTCTGGATACTAAGAACTTGTAATTTAGAAAGATGAGACATTTCTGTTGGGATTAGACCGGTAAATCCTGAATTCGACAAATCAAGATGCGTCAAACTAGAAAGTTCACCAAATTTAGGTGAAATGAGCGACCCAGAGAAATTATTATTAGACAAATCAAGCTTTTTGAGATTGGAGAGTTGAAAGAGGCTACTGTTGGAGTGAAACTTGCCTTGAAGTTGGTTGTCAGCGAGGTTAAGCTCAGTCACTTGTCCCATCATCTCGTCACAATGAACTCCATCCCATGAGCAGCAATCTATGCTCTTGTTCCATGATAGTATTGTCGAATAAGCATCTATAGTAAACATGTTCTTGAATTGTAGAAGAGCAAGAGCTTGATCTTTGGGGCACAAATGAGATATGGATGAGCAGAAAGCAAGTTGACAGAGGAAGAAAAATAGCATAAAAAAAACAAGTTTTATGTAACCCATTCTTGCACTAAAATGTTCAAAACTAATTAAGTTGGTAGATAAGAAATCAAAAATCTTTTCTTTGTTCCTCCATTCAATAATTTAGATGTGGTATATATAGCACAAATTAAGCAAAGAAATTTACTAGGGAAAGGACCGTGACAACAACATTTTAGGTCGAAAATCCTTCAAATTTTTGACTGATTTCTTGGTGTGTAGACCTTGACTTAAAGGAAAGGATTCACAATGAAATAGTAAAAGTCTGATGTTATAATATTTTAAAAATAATTCCACTGGACTTCAATTTTCTATGAACATAAAAGGAATTCAAATTATATACATTGACAGTATAAAATAATATTTCGCTATCATGTTACTTCTCATATTTCTTAGATCATTAGTCCAAGCTTGTTGTATAAATTTTCCTATAATTGGTTTTAAATGACTCAATCGTATAAATTTCTTTTGTACTCTGAAGTGCCAATGCATAGTAATTAAAGTACTAGAAAAATTCTTGAGTCAATGCTCGAGTCATTGCAAATAAAAGTTCAAATAAAAGCTACAATAGAATTTTTTTATCACTTGTAATACAATTTGTTTGATACCTTAGCAGACGAAAACGTCACAATTCTAAGTCTTTTCAAATAGTCCACACCCAGATATTTGTTACAAAGAAAATTAATAGTTCAATGTATGAACTTCTTTTACTCGTCTTGAAATAAACTTTACCTAAAAAATTAATTATATGAAACCTCATGTATTTATTCAAAGGTTAATGAACACTTGATTAAACATCACAAACTAGGAAAGGCAAAAGGTTTTTATAATTTTATTTGCTTCTCCTGAAACCAACAACTTCCAAACATAAATAAATAAAGAATTAAGTAAACATTTGTAATTAAACTAACTAGAAAAATCTCAAGTTAATACAAAAGAATCTAAATTAATGCTAGAAAATATCAAAAGTTTTAAATTCTCAAGTCTAAGTCACTGAGAAGTTTAAATAATATAATTTTGTTTGATTCCTTATCAGTCAAGAATGTCATAATGTATCCAACTTTCTGCAAGTAGTCATGACCCAATTATTACAAAATATTAATTTTATTTCTCAAATAGTACTAGATCTGACTATTATGTAATCCTATGTAATGCAGAATAATGCACCTTGAGAATATAATTAGCTTTAACAATTGAGAACAATTATTTAATCAATCTAAATTAGAAGTACCTCTTAACTATGATCAAAATTACAGGGACACACTCTATCTTAACCAGCAAAATATTTTTTTTCTCTCTATATTTCTTTGCACCTTATGTGTTGACGTGGAGCCAAAACCCAATTCAATTAGTTGTGGTAATATACATGGGCTTCCTCGTGTATATATGTATTTTTTTTAATAAAAAATCTTATTTTCTTTGCCTTGTATTTAAAATTTTCTCAAACACACTTAATTTTCTTTTTCATTTTTTACTTTCTTTCATTGTTTTCTCTTTTTTTTTCCTGTTGATTTTATTTATTCCTTTTATTTCCATTGCCTTCCCTTTGAATTTGATTTCAAATTTAATTCCAAATGTCTTTTATTTATAATAAGTTAATTTTTGACATATACCAAAAAAAGTGAAGGAAATAAAAAAAAATTTAAAAGTTAAAGCGTTAAAAATAAAGGATGACATGGCCGAATCATCATTAAATTTTTAAATTTTTTTTAATGATGTGGCCAAATCATTGTTCACCACGTGGACAAAATGATTTTGCAAAATCGGATGAGTTTTCAGCTAACCCATAATGGAATGGATGAGCCTTTTCTCAAACGAAAATGACAGCCTTTTATCATTGTTCGTTGGTTGAGCCGTTTAACTTTTAATTTTTTTTTAAAAAAAACACACGTAATGGGGAATATCACCTTTAACATTATGAAACAGTTATTTAATATTCAATGTAAATTCTTCTCAGAGTGTGAATAGTCTATAAGAGTTCTATTAATTGGTGTAGACTCCTAGACAAAAACTTTTACGCCAATAAATCAAAAAGAGTTCAATGTACGAAGGCTGATTCTTAAATTTTTGAAGTAGATTCAGATATCAACTTCTTTTGCTCTTCTAGAAATAAACATTACCTAACTGATTAATTACATAAAATAAATTATAAGTGAAATAAAGTTTGGTTGAGTCGCAACAGAAGAAAACTAGTGTCTTTATTTGCTGTGATGGTTAACAAGCAGGTTTGCACATGGAAATGCTATGATTTCTTCCCTAGCATTAACGATGTATGTCAACATGGGAGTAAAAGGGGCTGCAACCAAATGAGATTGCCTTCGTAGCAGTTCTATCATCTTGTGCGTGTGCCAAGCTTGTCGATTTTGGGTTCTAATTTTTGAAGAAATGTCAGGTGAATTTGGACTTGCAGCTAAGATGGAACATTATGAAGCGTACAACTTCATAAAGAAGATGCCTGTTGTCTTGGGGGTGCTTGTAGACTTGGCGGAGCTATTGAGTTGGGAAATGAAGTAGCACAACTATTGCTTGAGTCGCAACAGAATCAGTCGGGGTGTTATGTGCAATTCTCAAGCATTTATGCTGGCACAGAGAGGTGGGAACACACAAGGTTCCAGCCCACAGTTTTATTTGTAAATTTGTTGATGAAGTCATGACTCATCAAATTAAATGAGGAGTCAAATCCATATAAATGTGATATCTGGTTTCACCTCTTGTAGGATTTAAACCTTAGTATCCAAGGTTGTTTCTCCAACTTTTCAACTGCTATACCACCTCTATCGATAAATACTTTTTTCTATTTCAAAGTATTTGGAACTGTTTTAGGATTTTTAATGTGCTTTCTACTGTTATTTCAAACTTTTTGCTCTACTGGTGTTTCCCTTTTGATCCCTTTGCATTCTATGAAATTCTATGGTTTTTACTCGCAATTGAGTATGCTGAATTTATTTCTACATACTACAGATAAGTGAAATCAAATTTTTTTGAGTCGTAACAGAAGAAAACTCGTGTCTTTATTCAAAGGGTAGCAAACACTTCATGAAACATCACAAACTATGAAAGTAAAAACTTTTATTCGCATCCCGGCAATGCAGTAGACTTGAATCCTGCAATTTCCAAAAATAAAGAATTAGAGTTAAAAGCTTTAAAGATGTAGAAAATGTAATCTTCTAAAGGAAAAAGATCAAGTAGAATATACCTGGAGGTTACACACTAATATCTTTTCTTGTGTCTTTTCTTTCTCGTAAGAATTTTGTGTTCCAATTCTACATCCATCCTCGAAAACCATGCTGGATATTGAGTTGACAGCATTATGTATATTATGGATAGTCCAATAACAAGCCCACACCAGTAACCTATGAGAACCGCCTGCCAACTTATCATTGGTGAATCTCCTTCTTCTTCTTCGTGATCTAGCCCTTCATCACCGCCACAATCTTTTGAGAGTGGCAATCCACGTAACCCATCATTCCCTTGGTACGAACTGTTCTCAAACGTATCAAATTGTTTTCCTTTGGGGATGCATCCAGCAAGATTATTGTGAGAGAGATTTAAGACTTCAAGTGATGTGAGGGATGCAAGTTGTTGTGGAATTTCTCCGCCGATTTGGTTGGATGAGAGATCCAATGATTCAAGTACAGATAAATTTTGCAATGACACTGGTATAATACCTTCCAAGACATTATGAGATAAGTTCAACGTACGAAGTCCAATGAGATCTCCAATAATGCTTGGTATCTGACCTTCAAATCTATTGCTTGAGAGATCGATAATTATTTCTGTAGCCAAAACTCGATGAAGTTCAAGCTTCAGTCCCTTTGTTGTCACTATCAAGGAAGTTGTGTAATAATAAGAATATATATCTCCTACATACTCTCGGGTTCCACTGTTTTCACCAATTATTTTCATGGCTTCAAAATTCTCGAAAAGGCTCACTGGTAAATGTCCACTAAATCCGTTAGATGAGAGATCTATGACTCGAATTTGATCAAACGAGCTGTCAGTCCCTGAATCTTTTATAGGGCCATAGAACTTATTGGATCTCAAGTTCAAAATCTGCAAATAAGGTAGGGCTCCCAACCATTTAGGAAATGTGTCATTCAATTCATTGTTACCCAAATCAAGAACTTCCAAATATTTGCAATTGATCAAAGATTGCGGGACTTTCCCCTTTAGCTTATTCCCGTCAAATTTAATAACTTTAAGTTCGTTTCCTATGCTAAAAGTTGTATTAATTGTCCCGCTAAGATTATTGTTGCTTAAATCAAAAATCACAAGTTCAATCATCTCACCCAAACACAGTGGGATTATTCCCTCCAAATTATTGCTGCCCAAATCTAGCACTCGTGCTGTTTAACAATTCATCTTGTAGATTGATTTAGATCTGCAGTTTGGTGATAGAAGTTTTGGCACGTTTTGTCCAGTGTTTTATGTACCCTTCTCGAACATGATTTGTTGTTGAAAGAACTTTGAACTTGTTTTCTTCTGGCTCAAAACCTAATGAACAGTTACAAGGAAAAAATTCTTCATTTATGTTGGAAAGAAATCTTACTTCTCTTGTACTCGGATTGAAAATTACAGCAGGTCATCTGTAATTTTGATCATCTTCACTTAAAATAATCTTTAGAACAATAAAGATCAAATTATATACCTGAAGGTTACACACTAATATCTTTTCTTGTGCCTTGTTATTCTAATAATAATTTTGTGTTCCAATTCTTCAAACACCCTGGAAAACCATGCTGGATTCTTCAAATTTTGTTGAGTCGTAACAGAAGAAAACTCGTGTCTTTATTCAAAGGGTAACAAACACTTCATGAAACATCACAAACTATGAAAGTAAAAACTTTTATTCGCATCCCAGCAATGCAGTAGACTTGAATCCTGCAATTTCCAAAAATAAAGAATTAGAGTTAAAAGCTTTAAAGATATAGAAAATGTAATCTTCTAAAGGAAAAAGATCAAGTAGAATATACCTCGAGGTTACACACTAATATCTTTTCTTGTGCCTTTTCATTCTCGTAATAATTATGTGTTCCAATTTTACATCCATCCTCGAAAACCATGCTGGATATTGAGTTGACAACATTATGTATATTATGGATAGTCCGATAACAAGTCCACAACCGTAGCCCATGAGAACCGCCTGCCAACTTATCATTGCTGAATCTCCTTCTTCTCCTTCATCTAGCCCAAATGGAGTTGTTGCTTGTGGTACACCTTCATCACCCCCACAATCCTTTGAGAGTGGCAATCCACGTAACCCATCATTCCCTTGGTACGAACTGTTCTCAAACGTATCAAATTGTTTTCCTTTGGGGATGCATCCAACAAGATGATTGTGAGAGAGATTTAAGACTGCAAGAAATGTGAGTGATGCAAGTTGTTGTGGAATTTCTCCGCTGATTTTGTTTGAGGAGAGATCCAATGATTCAAGTACAGATAATTGGTGCAGTGATGCTGGTATGTGACCTTCCAAGCGATTATGAGATAAGTTCAACGTACGAAGCCCAACGAGATCTCCAATAATGCTTGGGATATGACCTTCAAATCTATTCCTTGAGAGATCGATAATTATGTTTGTAGTCAAAACTCGAGGTAGTTCTTGATCCAGTCCCTTTGTTGTCACTATCAAGGAAGTTGTGTAATATGTACCTGCTACATACTTTCGGGTCCCACTATTCTCACGAATTATTTTCATGGCTTCAAAATTCTCAAAAAGGCTCACTGGTAAATCTCCACTAAATCCATTGGATGAAAGATCTATGACTCGAATTTGAGCAAACAAGTTGTCAGTCCTTATAGGGCCATAGAACTTATTTGCTCTCAAGTTTAAAATGTGTAAATCAGGTAGGGTTCCCAACCATTTAGGAAATGTGTCACTCATCTCATTGTTACCTAAATCAAGAACTATCAAATATATGCAATTGATCAAAGATCGTGGGACTTTCCCCTCTAGCTTATTCCCGTCAAATTTAATTATTCTAAGTTGGTTTCCTATACTAAAAGTTATATTAATTGTCCCGCTAAGATTATTGTTGCTTAAATCCAAAGCCAGAAGTTCACTCATCTCACCCAAACATAGTGGGATTGTTCCATCCAAATTATTGCTGCCCAAATCTAGCACTTCTAGTATTTTCAGATTGCAGATGGTTGAAGCAATCTGTCCACTGAGATTATTGTGCGAAAGGAGAAGAAACTGTAGGCCCTTCTGGCTTAGGAGTGATTTTGAAATAAGACCTTCCAGCTGATTTTGTTTTAGAGAAACTCTATCCAATGTTTTAGACTTGAACTCCTTAATGTTTCCACTTAAATGGTTATCACTCAAGTCTAAATTAGTTAGTGAAGGAAGGGAAAATATCCATGATGGTATAGTCCCATTCAAGTGGTTTGATGACAAGTAGAGTGATTGTAGGTTTTGCATACCACTTACATTGGAAGGAATTGGACCAGTTAGGGAATTGGACGAAAGACTTAAGGTTTTAAGTTGCGTCCAGCTTCTGTTAAAGGATAAGAACTCAAGTTGGCCATCAAAGTTGTTATTTGTAAGTGCTAAAAACCTGAGCTTTCCAAATCTAAAGAAATCAGAAATTGGTCCTTCAAGATGGTTATATTCAAGGTTCAATTCCTCTATGTTGGTAAGATTCCATAGAGGCTTAGGAATAGACCCTGAGTGATTACAAGAAAACAAATCTAATGTACGCAGTGAAGTTAGATGACTAAATGATTCTGGTATCCTACCAGTAGCATTTACATCACTGAGAACTAACTCCATGAGTGATGCACTGCTATTCCATTTGGTTGTGGGAAACCTAACAGTGAGCTGGGGATTGAATGATAAATCAAGAGATTCTAAGTTGGAAAGGTGAAAAACTCTTTCGGGCAATACCCCACGTAACTGTGTGTCTTGAAGAGTGAGAGTTGATAAATAAGAAGAGAAATTCACAGGAATGGTGGAAGAGATGTTCACATAGCTAAGGTCGAGCTCTCTTAATTGGGTCAAGTTCTTAAGGAGCAGTTCAAAATTGTGAGGTCCGAATCTTAATAGACTACTCTGGATACTAAGAACTTGTAATTTAGAAAGACGAGAGATTTCTGCTGGGATTAGGCCTGTAAAACCGGAATTCGACATATCAAGATGCTTCAAACTAGAAAACTCACCAAATTTAGGTGAAATGAGCGACTCAAAGAAATTATTATTAGACAAATCAAGCCTTTTGAGATTGGAGAGTTGAAAGAGGTTACTATTGGAATGAAAGTTTCCTTGAAGTTGGCTGCAAGTGAGGTTGAGCTCAATCACTTGTCCAGTCATCTCGTCACAATAAACTCCATCCCAAGAGCAACAATCTGTGCTCTTGTTCCACGAAAGAGTTTTCGGATGAGGAAAATCACAGTAAGCAGAAGCATAAGGACTTATTGTAAACATATGCTTGAATTGTAGAAGAGCAAGAGCTTGATCTTTGGAGCACAAATGAGATAAGGATGAGCAGAAAGAAAGATGACAGAGGAAGGGAAATAGCATTTGAAATACAAGTTTTACATAACTCATTTTTGCACTAATTGAGTTGGTAGAGAAGAAATCTTTGTTTTGTTCCTCTATTCAATAATTTTGATGAGGTATATATAGAACAAATTAAGCAAAGAAATTTACAAGGAAAAATATATTTATGGATATATAAAATATGCACTAATTATATTTGTTCTAGATCACAAAGTTGAGGATTATATTTGTCTCTTTTTTCCAAATTTACTATGCACATTTAATTATTGCTTTGGAGTAATCAATTCTAGGAAGGTCACCTAGTCATTTTATGTCAATTTCACAGAAAAAGTATTTGTTTTTGCTCTCTTTAACAACCACATTCACACTACAAAAAAAAAAGTAATTTCCTACTTTGCTTTCTCTGCACTATGAAAAATCACTTTACTTTGTTTCCCCACTTCCTTTCTCCTCCTTATGATACACATGGAAGCACTTTAATTATATTTGTGTTTGTTGGCAAATTCAACTTTTAACAAAAGAATAAGATTTTGTTCCAACGAAAATATCAAGCTCAATTCAAATATTTATTAAAAATAGTAAAAGTTATGATATTACGTAGAAATATAAGAAATTACGATAAATGAAGAGAGAATAAATTTGTGTTCAATTAATGTGTTATTAATAATTTTAATTTAATAGGCCATATTCTTCGTTGTCGCATTAGAAGTTGATAACAAAAAGAGATATGTTAAGAGTAGTGATACTCTTAATGATGAGAGACATTTAGGGGGAAACTATGCAAGTTTTTCTCAAAACGGATGATATCACACCATGTGTTTAAGAGTTTTTTGCACACAATTTGTGCAAGCGATGTCGGTCTATATAAGATATGTCAAGCTAAGTCACACCACGTGTAAAAACACATGCATTTTGTTAGACTAGTCTCTGGGAACATGCGTTGCACGTTTATCCCAAAATACTTAATATAAATTTTATATTGCAAATGATAAAAGCAACACAATAAAAAAAGGAATAACAAACTCATAAATTGAGATTAGAAATTCTTGCAAATTTGATGCTGCTTGAGTGACATATATAGTACTTTAATTTAAAGATAAATACATATTGTAACAAAAATATCTATCTTGTGAAATTAACTATTATAATGAAAAATTAAAACAAAATTGATGCATATATTGAATTGCATCATGATCAATCCAAACGTGGTTAGAAGTCATACAACCTTGTTTCGATTCAAACATATGAATATTAAGAAAGTAGACAAAAAAAAACTATGAGATTGGGATAGGGATGATAAGTACCTAAAATTGAAGATGGTGGAGAAGAAGACTAAAAAATTTATGAATATTTTAACCAAATGAAATAGTAAAAAAGACTTATAATTTATAATGAGATGTCAGAAGTAGTAGAAAAGGCTCAATTTATAATGAAATGTTAGAAGTAGAAAAGACTCACTTTATTATGAGATGTTTGAAGTAGTAAAAAAAAACCAAAGTTATTATGAGATCTTTTTACCATTTTAAATAAAAATTAAATTTCTACACTTTTTTTTTGTCAAAAGAATATATATATATATATATATATATATATTATAATAAGTTAAAAGCATCAAATTACAAATGCTAAAAGCCTATAATAAGTTTCTGCACATAATAGTTTATACCTACATTCAAAGTGAATGCTAAAAGCCAAAACGTTGTCAGATTAAAACTAAATGACCTATTAGTCAGATGAACACAAACTATATTTGATTTAATTTACTCAAACTCATCATGTATGAGTTTTAAAGGAAAATTTAATTAATTAATTTAATTATTATTTTTTAATATTTTAATTTAGTCTAAGGATAAAATGATAATCCAACTTTGAAAATATGAGCTTCCCACTTTTAGTAATAATAGTTTTTGTGAACGTGCGTTGCACGTTGATCTCCAATTTTTATTTTAAATTTGTATGACAAAATAGTTAATCAAAAAGATATTTTAATTGAAAACTATATCACTTGAGGAATTTTTTTTCATCCCGAACCTAGCTAACACATCAATAGGATAATGACAAAATGAGCACAAAATATGAAATAAACATTTATTTATGAAGTAATGCAATTTATTAATAAAGACATATAATATACTTCTTGAAAGGGGGAAAAAATCATATTATAAGGAATGAAACACTAAGAAAAAATAAAGAAGAAAAATGACTACATGAACTTACAAAAAATGATATTACAAAAAATGATACATAAATAATAGTGTTTCTTATTTTAAAAGTTCATTTATACAAGTTTTTGATGAGATCAAAAGGCAAACCAAAGGTCCTTTAACTCCTAAGGAGAATAAAAAGACTTACATTAAGATCAAATATTATTCCCATTGAACCATGTTCAAATGGTAAAAAAATACATTAATTGAATTTCAATAAACCCAAATTAGATGCAATAAATGTTTAATATTTAATAAGAGATTATAATGGTCAATTAACTTTGGAAGGGTATAATCGTAATCTAACTTTCAATTATGGGGCTTTCCACTTATAGAATGAGTATGATATGATGATATGATATATATGATGATGATGATGATATATAATAGATGAGATAATTTATTTTGCTTACTTACTGAACATATAAAATAAATTTAAAAAAATCATTAAATTCTCCCGAAAATTATTTTTCAAGAAAATATTTTTCTTCGTACCAAACACACCCGTATATGAAAATATATGTTTTTTGTGCTATTAGCATATGCAAAAGGTCAATTATCATTGATAATAATGTTCTACAAAGAAAAATTGTCTTATCATATATAGACTTAATCGCCATAAGAATCTACTAAGAAAGTGAATTAGAAAAACATTCTTTGGGTAATGTTCTTTATCCAAATTAAAGATCAAAACAAATATTTGGGGTGTATAATTTGGTGAAAATATTTTTTAATTTTCTCATGTTCAGCGGGTCAAATTTTTTGAAAAATATTTTTTCTAGGTAATTAGTTCCGTAAAATGAGAAAAACAATTTTCTTCATTGATTTTCTCGTCTCCACCCTCTAACATATCTCATCTTCACTCAACTCACGTATTAGTCCCCATCCCTATCACCTTACTCCCCTACTTCACCTCCCATAATATTTATCTAGATTATATACAAAAAAAAATGGATAATATTTTATACTTACATGTACAAAAATAAATAAAAAATATTCCTATTTTTCAGAAAAATATTTTTTCTTCGCACCAAACACACCCTTTTATCTCTTCTCCATTTCCAAGGGTATTTAAATTAAAATCAATATATTTTCTTGTGTGTTTCACACAAGACAATACTATTACCTAGTGATTTGATATCTCTTTTTTTTCCTCCCCATATATATAAAATATGATGGTTAAATCCTCAGTCACAAATAATCAACAAAATACAGTTCAAGAAATGGCTAAGTCTCAAATTCACTACACTGCCTTTCTTGCTCTTCTCTTTTGCTTCTTCATGATTGCATCAATGGGTAAGTATCTCGCCCCTCGCGTTCATGATATCTCGCATCATGATTAATGTATTTCTTTTATGATATGCTATAGTCGTGAATATTTTTCAGTGCGCCTTAGAAAAGTGACCAGTAGTGCTCCATATATCCTACTTCCTTTGTCTCAATTTATATAGTATTTTCTGAATTTTGAAAGTCAAACGAGTTTTTCTTTAATCACAATCTTTTCATAAAACTAATTTTTGACCTATTTTCTTCGTTAATTTTTCGACGAAAAGTGTTCAACTGGCCACCCTTCACTACATGTGACTACGCCACTGACCGCAAATCATCTCATTAAGGGTAAATTAAATATTATAAAGTTAAATTGTTATAACAACAACATACCCAGTATAGTCCCACACAATGATGTCTAGAGAGGAATGAGGATAGAGTATACGTATACCTTACCGCTACCTTAAAGATCGTTATCGATAGACCCTCAACCCAAGGAAAAACAGTCTAAAGTAGTTCAGAAAAAAAATAACAAAAGTAAAAATATGTCATTCTTCTTGGAACAAACTAAAAATGACATCAACGTATAACATAAATTTAGACAAAAGAAATAATTATTTTCATAATATTATTAATTGAACTAATACTTTTTTGTTTTTTTACACAGAGGTAGAAGCACTTGGTTGTGAAAAACCAAGCACAACATGGTCAGGGCCTTGTTTATTTAGTGATGAGTGTAACAATCAATGCATCAATTGGGAAGGAGCTGTTCATGGAGAGTGTAGTTTTGCACTTGGTCCTGAATGCTTTTGTTACTTCTGTTGATAAATTATCATCATCTAGATTGATGCTATGTATGAAAAAAAATTAAAAAAATAAAAGATACATGAAGTTTAAAATAATGTGAGAGAATTAAATAACAAATGAGCTAAGTCATTTATCTAAAGTATATAAATTGTTCTGTCAAGATAATTTCTTCTTAATAATACCAACAACATACATAACACATAACGTAATCACACAAGTGGGGTCTGAAGAGGGTACAATGCACAAATCGTATTTCTATCTTGGGAGGTAGAGAGGTTGTTTCCTATAGACACTCGGCTCAACCAAATAATAGGAGTGAAGAAACCAAGGCAAATATTGAACAAGGCATGATGACACATCATTCAAAAAAAAAAGAACAGTAATTAAAACAAAATAATACGATAATTGAAGAATGAGAACAATTAAAATTATAAGGAACCAACGTTATAAATTGTTACTATTGTCACTACTAAAGAAACAAGGATTAGTGACGAATAAATTTTATAGCTAAACAACAAAGTTCATCTCTGACGACAAATTATGAAATTTTTTGTTAGATTTATACGAGCTATTTAGCGACGCAATAGCGCTAAATCCAATTTGGGGCCCTACATTACTAGAAACAAAGTTTTCCCCACCATAAACTAATGGAAATTTGTGTTATAAAATATGATTTTTCCACAGAACCAGCTCACTGGGAAAACGCATAGTAGAAAATAAATTCTCATTAAAATACTAGGAATAACCACTGAATAAACCAACTTGTCCAACTCCTATTAAATCTTAAATTCTTTGTTAGTTTTTTAAAAATTTTTTTTTTTTTTAATAATTTGTTTAAGTACTTCTAATAAAAGAAAAATAATATATATATATGCGAATTGAATTAAGTGAATCACTAACCCGTCCAAATCTAAGTGAATTAGGTTGATTATGATTTTATGAGCTAATTTTGTCAGTCTTATTGACACAAGTTTGAATGAAAAGTCAAAAAGATTATCTCCAATTATCTTGGCAATATATTTTCTACTATATTTCTCTTGTTTTTACTAGGAGTATAATAATTTCCTTTTTCTTTAGCTTTATGTTGTTATTTAAATGCATAAATTATGTCACTTTCCTTTAATCAAGGTCAGTATTTAGCTAATGTTAGTTAATTACAACCATTGCCAAACACCACTTTTTCCAGATTTTACGTTTAGCCAAAGATACAATAATGTTTAGATATTTGTTGTAAAAAAAAACATATTATTACACAATAAACAAACAAATAAATTGTATCAAGGTAACTATAGAAAGGT
The DNA here is from genome assembly GCA_018342035.1 of Solanum appendiculatum. Classification (NCBI taxonomy): domain Eukaryota; kingdom Viridiplantae; phylum Streptophyta; class Magnoliopsida; order Solanales; family Solanaceae; genus Solanum; species Solanum appendiculatum. The sequence goes on along the minus strand of JAGDQO010000519.1, from coordinate 55,490 downwards.
AGAAGTATAAAAAAAGAGAGCAAGACCCAGAAGGCTCGAAGCTATCACCACCTCAAAACTCCAACGTTAGCAAGACCGTTTAGAGATAGAGGCGAGCCAGAAACACTAAGTATTATTGAATTTTATTTATAAAGGTTGAGTTACGTTAACTTGTTCATATGTTGGAAGATAATAGAAAAGAAGTTTATCGACAGAACCAGAATGAACTATCGTCATAAAAAAGGTATATTGTCAAAAACTAAAACATTTTACATATTTCTTCATTAAATGTTAAAATATGTCCTCTCTTTTCTTTCTTTTTTTCCATTAAAGTTTGTCAATTTCTTGAGATTGTAAGATGCATACATTTTTTGCAGAAAAAAAATATGCAATTATATTATCTCTAGTCTCTAAATCTAATAATAAGTTTATTCCATTCCATCTGAATTCACATATTCATACAAAAAAAATCTCAATAACATACAGTAATTTATGTAATATTCTTTCCTTTCTCGTCAATCACAAAAAATATGATTTTTTTTCATACTTAGTAAAAAATTTGAACTTTTGATTTTCTATTTTACCATTTTTTACGCCTCAATAGGATTAGTAAGGTAAAACATAATCCATGTTGTTTGTTTTTTCCTTTAGAGTTTCGATTTTATTTATTTTTAAAAAAAAAAAAAAAAAAACTAGCCCTGAGCACCTTGCCTAGTGAATTTCTTAAATTTTAAAAAATTATTAATGAAATGACTTATAGTCACAGAAATTTCTATGACGTTTTTTTTAACCATAATTTTTTTAAAAAAAAATTCTCTCTTTCTTAAACTCCGTAACAATTCAAAAATGTTGACATAAATTGAAATGAAAAAAAAGTACTTTATACCTAATTTAAGAAAGAAATTTGTTGGTACATGTCAACTATTCAATGGGAATTTAAAACATAAAAACAGATGTAAACTATTCCAAAGAAAAGTGACATCCTAGGCAGGTTTTATCCTCTTGAAGTACAATCTGGACTCATGTTAACCTCAAAATGATGACTTCAATATTCTAGGAATTTTGTGGAAAAAAAAATATACTTAATTTAAAACAGATAGTACCTCACTTAGAAAAAATATTCCCTCCGTCCCAATTTACGTAACACACTTTCTTTTTAAGTCAATCTAAAAAAGAATAACACGTTTCTATATTCAGTAACATTTTAACTTTAAACTTTTCTGTTTACCCCTCCCTCATTTATAGCCGTAATTTTTTTATGGCTTATTTTTCTCTTAAATTTTGTTTCCAGTCAAAATATCGTAACGAAATTATTTTTATAAAATAAAATGTTCAAGGTTTTATTGTAGTTGGTATCCTTATATATATATATATATTTCTATATTGGGAATTTGCCATTTTGCAATATACAAGTATGGAAGAGAAAGAAGTTTCATGTAGAGAGGATGTTAAAAGCCCACTCTCCATATTTTTCAGAGATATAAGGTAAAGTTTTTTTCCTTTTAATTTCCTTTTTCTCTTCTTGGCCAAAAAGTTTAAGATTTATCATTTAATTTAAAAGGTTTATACACACTTTACATGTAAAAAATGATAAAATTAATGTGCTTTTACCTTATTTTTATCCTTGTGCCATAACAATAATATTGCTTGGACCCTTTAAATATGTTGTTGCACTCGTGACGATCCTCAGAAAATGCGCTATTTTAAGAGGAATCGACACACACCCTATGGCTACAAGAAAAATTATAGGATTTTTCATCGCTAAAAATTCGTAGATAAAATGCTTGTAACTACCAGATTTTTCAGATAATCCGTTGCTAAATAGGATTAGCCATGGATTCTTATGTTGTTATTGTTGTTTAGCTACAAAATTTATCCCATCGCTAATTCCTAATATTTTAGTAATGATATTTGAAGAGTCTGAGCAGCATAGTTTCACACTATATGGAGCAAAACAGAGAGAAATGTTGATAAGATAGTTTTGATAGTTGTACATAAGAGAGGACAAATTTAAATAATAGCAGTATAATATTTTTGTATATTAATATATAATATACATATTTTATACAAAATCATGTATATTTGACCTGTGAATGTAATTATTTTCGATCGACCAGGCAAATGTTTAACTTGTACTCTCTTGTTTACTTTGAGCAGATCAATTTTTAAATTGGATGAACTTGGACAAGAAATAGGAAGGATTGCTCTACCTGCTGCACTAGCTTTAACAGCAGATCCTATTGCATCTTTAGTTGATACAGCATTTATTGGCCATATAGGTATCAACTTCACAAAATTTTATGTTTTCCTATTATCTTGCGATTAGAGGCAGAGCTAGGACTTTTAGTTTATGCGTTCCGACTTTTGGATCACAATTTTATTTTGCTTACTGGATTCTGAATAGATTATTTGTACAGATTAAATGAAAGTGTTAATGATCAAAAGTATCACTTTTTTGCGAGTTTTCTATATAAACTATCAGATGTTCATTTTTCTTACCTGAACTTTCGTCAACTATTTATCATAACACACCTCAACTATCAATTATTTCCTTTTCCTACATCGTTCAGGTAGAGGTGTGTTTGATAAACATTTGGTGATAGTTAAGCTAGGAAATTCGCACACCTGATAGTTCAGGTATGAAACTCAAAAAATCAGGATACTTGAGGTGTAGTTTTGACTCTTCAACACAAATATAGAGTGAGTCAAAGCTACTAAGTTCTGCCGCGAACCCATAAGTAGTATTGTGGCTCCGACACTGTTCGCGAAGAAACACAAAGTGAACATAAGTTAGACTTATAAACTACGGTGGCTGTTAAGCATAACAGTTATTGAATCATCAAAATGAACTCTAAGTTTGTTCGAAACAGGTGCGGTTGAGCAGGCTGCTGTAGGAGTTTCAATTGCTGTATTCAATCAAGCATCTAAGATTGCAATATTTCCCCTGGTCAGCGTAACAACTTCTTTCGTCGCGGAGGAAGATGCAATCACGAATGCAAACGAAGACCTGAAAAATGATAAATGTATGGAGCGGAATGGAGGAGATGATGCTGAAGCATTTGAAATCGACTCACCGTCAAAGAGTGAAAGCAAAAGCCTGATACCTAAAAATGGTATGTTGGAAAGTGAAAATTTATGAATAAGCAGTTATGTGTTTGGATAGAAGTGTTGAAACTGAAAATAAGCAACATGTTACACACTCGAAAATGATTCACGTGCTTTTTGATAATGACGCTATGTTTTCATTTACCTTCAGATTCTACAGGGAGTATATGCAAGTCCGAAAAGATAGTTACGAGCTTTGAAGTAGTGAAATCTAAGCCCGAAAAGAGACATATTCCATCCGCATCGTCTGCATTGATCATTGGTGCTGTCCTTGGCATCATCCAAGCAGTATTTCTTATTGCTGGAGCAAAGCCTTTATTAAAATTCATGGGAGTCAAACCTGTAAGTTGATCTCTTCATAAACAGAGAGGGAAGAGTAATTTCTTACTCCCTCCGTCCCAATTTATGTGAAGGTGTTTGACTGGGCACGGAGTTTAAGAATGAAATTAAGACTTTTGAAACTTGTGGTCTAAAACAAGTCGTAGATATTTGTGTCTATAAATCATCTAATTAAGGATAAAATGGGAAGTACAAAGTTGATTTGTTACTAAATATAGAAATGCGTCATTCTTATTTGGACTGACTAAAATTGAATGAGTGTTGCATAAGTTGGGACGGAGAGAATAATTTTTTCCAATGGAATTCAGATTCTTGTATCCTTCTTCCAACTCTTTGGTATCATTTTCTTTTACTTTTTTCATCCCGTTTTTGCGGAGTTAGGTGAAGGGGTGTTGAGAGGCTCTCATAGTGTCAATTTCCGGTTGTATGTTGATAATATTACAGGGCTCATCTATGTCGAAACCAGCACAAGATTACCTGAGATTAAGGTCACTTGGTGCACCGGCAGTTCTCCTCTCATTAGCTATGCAAGGTGTATTTCGAGGATTTAAAGACACGAAAACTCCACTATTTGCAACTGGTAAGTAATTAGGGATGTGTGAGATGTGTATTTAGTTTCAAACAACAAAATCTTAATACACATCATGCTTTCAGATTCAAACGTCTTAATTCTAATAAAACAAACGAGGTCTAAGTCTGACTTCGCTTTTTCATTTCCTGTGTGTATTTTGACATATCATACAGTGGCTGGCAATTTGGCAAATATAATTTTGGACCCTATATTCATGTTTGTTTTCCATCTCGGTGTCAGAGGTGCTGCAATTGCTCATGTAATTTCTCAGTGAGTAGATTCTAGTCTCTCCTCATGATAAATAAAATCGCGAGGCAACAGTTTCACTGATTAAAGAGCTCGCGAAATGTTGGAAAGATGTTCTTACTTGAAAATTGGTATTATAGGTACCTAATTTCAGTTATACTATTTTGGAGACTATTGGTAAAGGTCGATATCGTACCTCCTAGTCTCAAGTATCTTCAATTCGCTCGATTTCTTACTAATGGTAAGGATTTTCTTGCTTTTGTAAACTACTAAATTTCATAGTTTTCAATTAAGTACGAAACCAGCTCCGTATTTGTTAGGATGAGGCTCTGTAGTTTCCTAAGTCGCATTCTTATTGTATCAAACTAAGCATGTTTGCTTTCTTTCTACTAATCCTCATTACCAAGTGTCTTAGTTATCGCGTTTCTTTTTCTTCTATGTGTATTACTATTTGTTGCTTCACTTGCTATTTGCTGTCATATTTTCTTGCTACTATGCTTCGAATTTTTTTCTTGTCTGTCGAGCTAATGGTCTATTGGAAACAGCCTCTCTACTCCCGCAAAGTTAGGGGACCCGACTTGTGGAATTACACTGGGTATGTTGTATGTTGTTGTTTAGTAATCCATATTCCTGTAAACATAAGAGAAAACACTGGAATTTCCATAAGGTCTGCTGATGCTAGTTTCAAGAAGATCTCCGATACGAGAATACCAAAGATTTCTTCTACTACATGTTCAACACAAAATCATCAAAGAAACATGATTTCTTACATTGATACTATGGTTGGAGTATGTGTTTAAGGTGGTAAGGTGGTACTCCGATGACTATATTACGTTAATCTGATAAATATAACCTTCTGAGCTTTCGCCGTCCATTTGTTTTCTGAAATGTTGAACCACGTCCGTTCATCAGATTTCGTTCTGTTTTTCTGTCTAGAAATGAATTTTCACTTTAATGCCAACTCTAAATGTATACCTTTCGTACTCGTAAAGAAGTTAACTGATTTTTCTTCTTTTTTTCTCCTAATTTCAGGCTTCCTGTTGTTAGTGAGGGTCATAGCGGTAACATTCTGCGTAACATTAGCTGCATCATTGGCTGCAAGGTTAGGACCAACACAAATGGCTGCATTTCAGGTCTGCTTGCAGATTTGGCTAGCTACATCTCTTCTAGCTGACGGATTAGCTGTCGCTGGGCAGGTGAGACGTGTAATCTCCCCTGTCAATACTTTTCGTCTGTCTGAAATAAAACTAAAGAGATAGAGTAAAAGAGGATAACTGGTAACTAACAGAACGGAAGTACTTCTAACCAGATCAACTTATCACATGTTTCCGACAGTCATACCACTCTATAACAGTCATCTTCTCGAACAACATTACACTATAACAACCTCGTTTCCTGTGGAACCGATCTTTCATATTATGTTATATTATAATGCTCTATAAAAGCATTACACTATAGCTGCCAAATAAAAATAGGGACAGACCATGTTATTATAGCGAAGTTTGACGGTATATTATTTCAGATATCTCTAGTGAAACAGATTTGTACTTTCATATTCGCCACCACAAGAAAGCATCAACAGTCATCATATTAAGTGAGCGAATTTCAACGTTCCTTTTCCCCTTTCAGGCGATACTAGCAAGTGCATTTGCTCAAAAGGACTTCAGTAGGTGTACTGCAACAGCATCAAGGGTGTTACAGGTACTAAAAAGTTGTGCAATAGCAGAGTTTTCATGTACGAGTATATTGTTAATAGCAAATGAGCTAGTAATGAACTAGTTCTTGAAAACGTGCAGTTGGGAGTAGTTCTAGGATTGGTACTAGCACTCGTTCTTGGAATTGGTTTACACTACGGAGCACGAGTGTTTACAAAAGATGTCAATGTCCTGCACCTAATTGGCATTGGAATTCCGGTACACGCCATCTATACACACGTCGTTGATACATTTACAAATCTTTTACAGTAAAAGACTTGGTTCAGAACTTAACATTTCTTCCAATTTCAGTTTGTTGCAGCAACTCAACCAATCAATTGCCTGGCCTTTGTCTTCGATGGTGTAAACTTTGGCGCGTCCGACTTTGCATATTCTGCATACTCGATGGTAAGCTCACTCGAAATATTCATTTCTTGCTGTCAACACATAATAAACATACTATGCTCACAATAGGTATGAACTTTCCTTTTACATTGTAAAAGATTATAGTGTTGCGAGTTGCGACATTAGTCTCAACTTATGTTGTTTGGGCTCTTCAAAAATGTCGACTGGTGAGCATCAGATTCTCCAAAAGTAGTGCATTTTTTTTAAGATTTGACAGAGGTACGACAACATTTTTGGAGAGTCTGAGCAACATAGATGTCAACTACATTTAAATCACTCAAACTCGCACTTCAACTCAATAAATGTCCTCAAACCACCCCCACCCCTACCCCCGTCTTCACACACAACCACGCACACATTTCCAAATAGAGAATTACTTTCTCGAAGAAATCTTTCTTCGTGATGTTCCGGGGATATTGTCAACTTTTTGTAATTTATTCTGATCGAAGTAAACATTTATTGACAAGAATACGTTTGATATTCAGCTTACGGTGGCTCTTTTCAGCATTATATTCCTTCTCATTCTTTCATCAAGTTATGGATTTATCGGAATTTGGGTAGCTCTAACCATCTATATGAGCCTAAGAGCTTTAGCTGGCTTCGGAAGGTAAGCATCCGAAAAACAAAGACTTACAGATTGTTTGGCCAAGCTTCCGAAATTTGCTTTTCGAAAAAGTACTTTTGGAGAATAACAGTTTGTGTTTGACTAATCAATTGAAAAACACGTTTGCGATATTAAAGCAATAATTTGTGTCTGACCAGGGCTTCAAAAGTTCTTTACTTTTTTTTCCTAAAAGCTTGATCAAACACGTCAACTCTCTAAAATAACCGTTTTTTTGTAAGAAAATCATCACTTCGGCTTTTCAGAAGATTGGCCAAACAGGCTATTAAGGCGACCATGGGATTCAGAAGCATAATTTGTTTATCTTTTGCTTCATGGTTTGCAGGATAGGCACTGGGACAGGCCCTTGGAAGTTCCTCCGGAGCTGAAGATAGTTAATATATATATATATATATATATATATATATATATATATATATATATATATATATATATATTGTAATTTCATACAGTAAACTTGTACACAACAACATACCCCGTGTAATTCCACATGTAGGATCGGGGCAAGGTAGGATGTACGCAGCCATCGTACCTATCCAATCAATAATTGTTTATGACTGACTCGCTATTCACTCGGTTTTTGGGTCATAATCATTATGTAGGAGAGATGGCCGAGTGGTTTAAGGCGTAGCATTGGGCGCCAACTCCAAGTTCCTTCTCTTCCTTCTTTTTTCAAGTCACGATCAGAATGATGACATTCTTTTTTGCTTTAGAAAGGAGAAGGGAAAAGGCCAATTTTCATAAGGACCAAGGAAAGCATAGGAGGGATTATATGGCAATTTTGGTTCAATGTTGTATCATAAAGTAGCACCATTTCATTTAATTCAATCAACACTTAGTAATGTATAATCATGTCCTTATTATATTGTATTTTATCTGTCTCAATTTATTTGATACTTCATTTTCAGTCAGTCTCAAAAAGAAAATAATATATTTCTATGTCTAATAGTAATCTAACTTCAAATTTTTTATTTAATTTAACCTTTATTGGGATGATTTCAGTCAGTCTCAGGAATTTCATGTAATGACCCAGTTAATCATTTTTGGTTTCTTCGTGAAATTACCGTTTTTCCCTCCCGATATTGACCGCGAGTCTTCTATGATTTAGTTTTGAAAGTTGGTTTTGGACTTTGAGTTCAATGTTGAGAGTTTGGTAAATTTTGAGTTTGAAAAGCTAAGTTGTTAAGAAAGTGATTTTCTATGTCTTTTGGAGTTTCGAGTGTCAGAATGGAATTTCATCGATTCCATCAGTCCCGAAAGGTGAAATCTGATCTATGAGAGTTGTCGGCTTAAGATTCGGTGTCTTTTTGAGGATTTGAGGTTCTAAGTTGTGAAATTGTGGAAATTTAGTCTTTGGATTGACTTTGGTCAACATTCGGGGTTTGGATGCTCGGATCGGAATTCCGAGAGTTCCATTGGATTCGGGGGATGATTTTAGGCGTAGGTGAGGTCTTGGTTGATTTTTGAGAGGTCCCAAGCTTGTTTTAGCCTTTTTGATCATTGAGTTAGTTTCTTGTGGTTCTCACGGATGTCGGATCAAGGAGACCTTGGATTCATATTTTGACGGCTCCATTGAGTCCGGAACGTCGAGTATAATTGATTTGCATATGTGGTTTGTGTATACGGAGTTTCAAACGAATTCTGAGGGTCCCTTCGAACGATTTTGTAACTTGTTTGTTTTGCTGGTTTCTGGTTCTGGTGCATGACCATTTTGGTCATCGCGATCGCGTAGCACTAATTTGAGGTGCATCGCGATCGCTTGGGTCTTGCCGCGATCGCGATGGTCAACTTTAATGAGTTGACTATTTTTACTCATCGCGATAACGTGACTTTGGGTCGCGATCGCGATGAGCATTTGAGACCTGGGCATAATGTTCTTCTAAAATCGGGGTTTCAACCCCATTTCACCATTTTTTTAGTTTTGGGAGCTTTGGGATGGCGATTTGAACCAGGTTTTCGAGGAAATACTTTTGGGTAACGATTCTTAACTCTAAATCTTCTATTACCCATTAATATTTATGGATTTATGTGTTCAAATCAAGCTTTTGAAATGAGAAATTTGGGGTTATCTTCAAGAACTTAGTAAAATGGTGATTGTGAATTGTTTTTGAAATGATTTTTCCCAATGAGTTTCTAAGGCCTTGAGAAATGTTTTCAAGTATTAAATTTCATATTCAAACCTTATTGCGGAATTGGATTTTGTGTTGATTGGCCCACTTTTTAAGAGAATTGATGTGGGTATTATTGTTACTAGAAAGTGATTGTGAATACTTGCTTGTTTATAGATTGTGTGGCTTTGAAAATGATTCGGAAGGGGAAGACTCAACTCTTGGAGTGATTATTGATTGATTCAAGGCAAGTGATCTCCTAAACCTTGTATTCTAGTAGAATTCATGTACTCTCTTCGTTGCTTGAGTGTTGGGATAATGGGAATGAGGTGAAGGTTAATTGTCCACTTGTTAAATCTTAATGAATAAAAAGAGGGTGAAATTGAAAAGGCTATGTGATAAACATGATGTTGTGAATTGCCTTGTTGTAGCCTTTATTGATTGATTGATGAAATGCTTGATAACATGAAAGTGGACTTGAATTGTATGAATTGTTGTCTCTTCCATGTGGTGTTATATTGCTTGTTTGCATTGATTGTTGAACACCGTGATGAGACATGTGACAGTTTTGATGCCTAGGTCTTTGCCGGCAAGTGTTATGATGCCGAGGTCTTTGTCGACAATTGTTGTGATGCCGAGGTCTTTGTCGGCGATTGTTATAAAGCCGATGGGAAATGATTTAGGTTAGTAATTTGATATAACGTCGATGAAAATGGTTCTGGCTAGTGATATTGTGCCGATGGAAAATGGTTCAGGCGAGAGATTGTTTATTGTGACTTGATGCATTTGATGCTTATGTGTGACTTGCTTGTGAATTGTGGTTGATGTACTTGTTGCGTGTGACTGATCTACTTGACTTTGAGATTGAACTACTTGATTCGTTTGGTTGTTGATTGGTGACTATTGAACTGTGGATATTGGGCCTTGTGAGCCGCATATTGTAGAACTGCTAAGTTGGGCTGATTTATGTGTAGATTATAGTTTGAGGAGGTTCGGTTGGAGTGTAAGGGGTATTTGATTCTAGCTAGATGCCTTGTTTATTAGGTTGCTTGTTGGGTACCGTGTTGTTGGTACTCACCCCTTGATTCTACACTTGTACAGGTTCCGAGCCAGGACCTGCATGATCTCTTTCTCCTTCTTCTGATTTTGAGGCTTGTCAAGGATTTGAAGAGGTAGCTGCTTGTCACTTCAGCGGACCCTCTTTCTTCCTTTTCTTTATACTTTGTTCTATTTGAGAAACAATGACTAAGACTTGCACTTACATCTTAATTCCGCATTTTATATATTAGTGGCTTGTACACGTGACAATCAAATTTTGGGGTATTGTTTATAATGAATAAGTACTTTTTCGCCTTTGTCTTGTTCTTGCTTTATATTTCCACTTTTCTTTCGTTTTCGTTGGGTTGAGGCTAAATTGTCTTGGTGAGAATAGACAAGTGTCATCACGTTCGATTTTGGGTCATGACATTTCATTAACTCATTTAAGCCGGCCACAAGTTTCTACGGTCTTCTTTTTTCTTTAAACATCGTGGCCAAACAACACTTTCATAATTGTTGTATAGGAGGACAAGGTTGTAATTTTATCACACATTATTATGTTTGGGGCCTTCCCACGAATCTCGAGTGAATTCATATTTATTAATTTGGTATTAACATCAAGCATGAATTAAAAAAATCCTCGAGAGAGAGCTCACCGTTAACTTGCCGACGAATTTTGAAAATGAACTTTAGTAAAGGGTAATTAATGAAAAACATACAACTAAGAAGCAATTGGTAAAGTTTATAAGGTAACTTAAATTTAACTTTATAAATCAACTAATACAATTCAACATCAAAGAAATGATTGAAATACAGCATTGGAGGTTGGAAGAATTAAGTCATAGCATCCTTTTCTCCATTGCCTTTTTGGTTTTCTCAACATTTTCTCTTACCACCGAAATTCTTTTTGTTACTTGAGTCTTATTTTTTCAAGCTATTCGTATTGAAATCTTTCGATGAATCTTTTCCCCTCGAAATATTCCAATTATATTCATCTTCAACAGGTGACAGCCTGGCAGTACTCTGTGGAAATGCAAGGAAACTATATGAGATATATTCAAAATAAGTTTAACAATGTCTTTTATTTTGTCAAATATTTAAGGATCAAAATTAAAGTAGCAAATTGTTGCTCAACGATACTTAATGTTAACGTAAGAAAATATAATAGACATAAGGTATATATGAATTACCTTATAGAGGTTGCTGATGGAATGGAATTTTTTACTTCTTGGTATTCCTTGCATGATACGGTAGTTTCCATCATTTTCATCTCTTCTCAAAAGTTTTGAGCCACAATTGGCGTCATTGTCGTTTAAAGCACAATCAAAATTATTCAAAAAACTGTCTTCACTTGTGACTTTGTTGAGCTCAGGCTCACCTGAAAATCGTGCATAACTAAATTAGAGGGTATGATACATATAAAAAATTATTAGTTCGAAAATTTAGAATCTAATTCTTGTATGTATCTTAGGCTACAGCTCCGCTCTGTGCCATTTAGGTGCAGAGTTTCTATCCTTAAAAAAAAAATATCGCTCTTTTTTCGTGAATCAGAAAGGATATGAGAACGGTAATACTATGTATCCACTTATTTAAAATTTAGAATCCACATCTATTTTTCCATACAAAAAAATTAACATAAGTGTCGTAAAATTACTTAAGTACCAGTGATATTTTGTTGTTGTTGTTGTTGGTCGGGTAATTCCTCTTCGGTAGAGTCCTCTTGGTCCTTTCTTGTTTTACTTCCGTCTTGTTCTTCAGGTATCTCGTGTTGTATTATCACCTATAAATTCACTTTATTTGCTTAGAAATGACCGGAGAAGAAATGTTTATTGTGGAATACAATGAGCAAGCTTAATAGAAAATTCATGTTGGCGTAGAGTAAAATCTTTCCCTCAGAATTAATAGTTCAAAGTTGAAAAGAAAATTAAATTATTCCCTAAATTAAGCAAATAGACATAAGTCATGATTAATCAATTACCTCGCATAGGTTAATAAGGGATTCAAACATAGTCATCTCTGATATTCCCTTATTTAAATGTTCTTCTTCATCTTTATTCTCCATTAAGGTACGATTAAAATTATCCTCCTGACTATGTTCACCAAGGCTCTCAAACTCACCTGTTAATCATGCATAATCAATTCAAAAATAGTATAATTCATCAATTGTAAGATGTTTAAATTAATTGATTACGTACGTACCATGAATAATTTTTCGTTTTAGTTTGTTAGGTAGTGTCTCCTTGAAAGTGTTTACTTGATCCATTCCCGTTTTGTCTTCATTGTGTACTTCAATTTTCTGGTTCTCTAAAGTACTTGTACGACTCCAATTATATTCCTCTTTAGGTGATGAGAGTCTCTTTGTATGCTGTAAAATAAAAGAAAAACTTGATGAGCTAACTAAAATAAGTATATACAAGATCAATGTACTAAAACTATTTTCCAATATAGTTTGAAACACCTTGTATATGTCAATAATGGAGCGGAATTTTGTGCTTCTTGGTAGCCCTTGTCTCAAGCGGTGGTAGTTTTGATCTTTTTCATCACTTATGGGAAGTTTCAAGCCACCATCAGTGTTGTTGTCCTTCTGAATATGATTGGTATTATTATCAAACTCACCTAAAAATCATGCAAAACCAAATTAGAGGAAATGACACAAACAATATATAGTCAATACTTTGAATACACTAATCTAAAATTTTTAGGATTCTTTTCCATCTCCAAATCAAAAGAATTCAAAAGAATTAATATAAGTCACTTGTGAAATATAAAATTTCTTAAGATACCGTTGATGTCTTGTTGTTGTTGTTGTTGTTTTTCAAGTGGTTTCTCCTCAAAAGAGACTTCTTGCTCCTTTTCTTTTTTGCTTTCATTATATTCCTTAGATATCTCATTATGTATCAACTTCTTGCAATTTTCCTCTTTATTTTTATCGAGTGGCTGAAAATAGAAAATTTATTGTGTAATAAAAAATCCATGTCAGCAGAAAACAAAAAACTTACTTTAGTATTAAAAGGTTTATAGTTGAATAACAAAGTAAAATTTTAAAAAAAACTTGTTTGAGAGAAGAGAAAAAAGGAAGGAAAAGAAAAATGGCTTCGAAGCTATGGTGGAAAAAACAAACAAGCTTCCATTAATCTTATTAATTATAATCTTCCAAAATCAATTAGAGATGACCCAAAAATTGAAAACAAAGGGGGAAAGGGAAATAAATAGATAAATAGAAAATATGAAAATTACCATAATGGTGACGTCAATAATACTTAAACTATTCATTGTATTATCCGCCATTTCTTGTTGCACCGGGTAGTCTGCATTTTTTCCCTCTTTGATAGAAAGTTTGGAATTACTTCCTTTGTTCTCTTTCATTTGTCTCGTTTGCGTTCTGAACTCTCCTAAAGAAATATATATATATTAATTAAATATTTATTTTACCAATTTTTTTTTATAAATGGTAACTTTAAAATTTTAAATTTTATCATAGTACTCCAATTAATTTTAAATATAATAACTTGGTGATACGAGTAAAATTAAAAGAATAATTAACACAAGGCAATTAAGATGCAGAATTAATTACATACCCTCTTGGCCCTTTTCAAATTTGCCTCCATTGTGTTTTTCAGATTTTTGGCTCTTATTGGTGTCTTCTTTCTCTTTCTTTTGTAATTCGATCATATTTAACGTATACTATCAAATACAAAGGAAACATATATCAATGAATTAATTAAATTAATTATTCATACTCTCACAAAGTGAAATCTTTTTGCCGTGCTAATAATTTCAAAGTTGAAAAATAAATAAAATTATTTTTGACCGATTCAAGATGTTTTTAAAAAAATAAAAACACTCCGACTTGTTTTTTTTTTCTTTTTAATAAAATCACAACATGATAATAATTATGAAACGGGGGAGGGGGGGTTCCATTTTTCAATCCTTGGTATGCTTCACTTAAATCAAACTTAATTGGATCGAAGTCATATAAAATTGAAGAACAAACAACTCCATAAGACATAAAATAATCAAATCTAGCTAGGATTGAACATAGGAAAAATATTTTTACCACGAATTCAAGAAAAGCAAAAAAAGTGAAAACAAACATTGCTAAATCAAAAAGAATCACACATTTGTTATAGATGGTCCATAAAGCGAAAAGAACCTAGGAGGAATGCGAATGCAACCTAAACTGAATTCCAGATCCAAGTCTGCATCTCCATCAGAAATATCGATACTTACTAGATTGAACTGGACTGTGAATATATATATGAAACAAAGGGGCAAAAAAGGAAAAAGGAATTAGATGGAAAAAATGAGTTTGAATATATAGGATAAACTTACCCTCACAAAATTTGAATCCTTCGTAGTAAGAGAATTGATGAGCACAAATGAATTGATTTAAATGAAGAAGCAAATCGGTACCCTCTCTGTCATGTTTATATGTCCTTTTGATCGTTGAGTTATTCCCTTAATACTTAATACTTTTGACCAAAATGACTTTTTGAATTTTATTTTTTTAAAATAATGTTTCATGTGAGAAGAATACGCAATAATTATGTTTTTTATGATCTTTTCAAAAATGGCTAATTTTAATTAACTTGATATTATCTACTTTTCACACATTCACACTAGTAGATAATACTCTCTCCAAAAAGTTGGTGAAATACAATCAAATTTAGAACTATCTAATTTAATGAATATATATCTACATTAATTCTTATTTTGACCAAATGAATTCAAATGATTCAATACTCAATTTCAACAAATAGGTTCACTATAAAATTTAAGTTGGCCACTAAATTGTGATAGAGGTAGTGTTTATTAGTTTTCTTAAAAGAAAAAAGACATTAGTAATAAATTTTGCTTAAAAGATTTTTAAGTTCTATTATACATTGGAAAAAATACATTGCATTAAATTAATAAATTAAGAAATCAACAAATCAATTTTTCATTATTTCGTGTTTATATGTTTCTTTTTTACCATTGAGTTATTTCCTTGAACAATCAAGTTAGATACTCTACACGGGGATTCAAAAAATAGAAGAATTTAGTATTTTCTTTATCTCACTTTATGTGATATTTTTTACTTTATAATCGGTCTCAAAAAAAATGTTATCTTTGTCTATTTAGTCGTAAATCTAACATTATAAATTTTTTTAATTTTACCTTTATTAATGTGATAGGAATCATAGTGGGATATCTAATGAGATGATTTATTGCCACAAAAATTTCATTGATTTATTTAGACCAGAAGTTTCAACAGTCTTCATTTTCTCTTTTGAACTCTGTGACCAATCAACACCTACACATAAATTAAGACAAACAAAGTATATATAACAAAAACCGTGTTCAAAGATTTACATACGTAAAAGACAAAAAATGGTGTGAAGTTACACAAAGATAGTGTACGAGTATTACATAATACAACGTTATAATCGACGGAGGATCCAACTTCGGGTTCACGGAAATCCACTAGCTTTTGCTCAAGTCCTATAAATCTATTAAAATATTTACTAAATATTTGTAAATATTTGACTATGAATTTAGTTATTATCGTATAATGAATTGAAATCGATGTAGGAACCCATAAACTTTTAAAAAATGAAAAAATACTCCGACTTGTTTTTTTTCTTTTAATAAAATTACAACATGATAATAATTATGAAACAAAAGATCAAACTTAATTAGATCGAGAATATCATCATAATATTATACTAAAAGTGGGAAGCTCATAACTCAAAGTTGAATTACAATTTTATCCTTTAATTTAAAAATTATTCCTTTAGTATTTTTGTATAAAAATATAGACACATTATCTTAAATAATAAATACAAACACATTCATTGATCAAATGAAGGTAATCATTTTTCATAACTGCCATCTTTTTCACATTCCAATATTTATTTGATTGTTCTTTGAGTTGCTACTGTTACAATAACACTTATGCCATAGGTTGTAATTTCCACTTTAATTATATAAGTAAGACACCAAAGTATCAAGTCATTTGGTTACTTTCCCTTTTCTCCACAACGTAACACTCTATTCTTTTTGCTTGTTTTATTTTGCTCAGATTCAACAAAAATGTCCAGGTAAATCTATTTTTTCCCTTTTGAAAAGCTTATTTTCTATCTATTGCTACCATTTAGGTGTTTATATATCTATGGGCTAGATTGAGATGTTTAATTATACGTTATCTAATTGATTATGTCTATTTTATTGTTAACCAGTTATTTGACAAGTGTTTCTTTTCCCATTACTTCTTATAAGTATTCATGAAACTGTTGTATATGCATATTTTCTTTATGCAACACTCTCCACAACGATTAGATTACTTTAATTTTTAATTATTGCTATTTTTTAAAGTTTGCATTTAATTTTTAATTATTGCTATTTTTTAAAGTTTGCATTTAATTTTTAATTATTGCTATTTTTTAAAGTTTGCATTTAATTTTTAATTATTGCTATTTTTTAAAGTTTGCATTGAACGTCTTATTGATGTTAAAATTGAGACATGATTATCGTATTACATTTCGTAATATAACTATATTTGCACAATATAAATTCTCGTAATAGAGTTTATTGGATTATATTTTATTAAAGTTATTGTAGACAATAAAATTCAGAGAAAACAATAATCAGGAACGGAAAAGTATAGCAACAATCGTATTTATTGATTTCAAAGTGTGAGTGTTACAATCTCTATGATTTCTCTGATTCGTCTTTTCAGATATAAATTCAAGGGTTCTTGAGCTTGATCTTGAATTTTGAATTTGTTCTTGGACTTTAATCTTGAATTCAAGAGCCTTAGGAGCTTGTTCTTGAATCTTTGATGGATTTGAATTTGAACTTGATCATGATCTTGACTTTATACTTGAATTCAAGGGCTTCGAACTTGATCTTGAATCTTGTAGTCTTGATCTTGAATTGTAGATTTGATGAACTTGATATAGACTTGAACTTGATGATCTTGATCTTGAACTTTATCTTGGATCCAAGGGCTTTGGAGCTTGTTCTTGAAACTTCGATGAACTTGAACTTGAACTTTATCTTGATCTTGACTTCTAGTTGAATTCAAGGGCTTCGAGCTTGATCTTGAATCTGGTGGTATTGATCTTGATCGTTCTTGAACGCTTTAATTCTTGAACTTGTAGCTTGTAGAGAAATTTGCGGCTTTTGATCCACGAGCTTTCTCTAGCTTCTTGTTAGAACTCTTGGTGCTTTTTCTGAATTATGAGGACCCCTATTTATAGTTTTACAATAGAGGAGTTGTGATTGGAACAGGATTCCCTTCGGCCAATCTGATTTAAGTGACATGGCATATGGGCTTTATGGAGCGGGCTTGTCATTTTTGACACATGTCATGATCCTATTGGCTTCTTGTTTGACTTGGCATGCCACGTGGCACCAAAATGGGCCTCTAGGATGGGCTTAGGAAACTGGGCTCATCTATTGTAGCCTAAATCAATTAATTTGGACTTTAATTAAAGGGTAAGTTACATAAATCACATAGTGTAAAGATGAAATTACTATATATCCCTACTTTTTTTCTAATTACAATAATTCCTTAAAATAAACCCAATCTGGATACATTAATGAAAGCGCGGATACATTAATACAAGCACGGATACATTAATACATTAATACGGATACATTATTAAAATAAGGGATTTTAGTTATTTTTAAAAGATATAGGGACAAATGGGAAATAATATACTTAAAGGTGTGTACTTTAGTAATTTTTCCTTAATTAAATCCATATTTATTGGAATAAATAATTAACCCAATTATATTAATTCATAATATTTATTTGGACTAATATATTCATAAATTTAATATAGTCCGAATCATTTTATAAATTTATATTTAATAAATTTTAAATAATTACAGTTATTTTTTTAGTAAATTATAAATGTATACCTCACACTATAATTTCATTATATAATATAATTTTAATTTTTAAATTGTTGACAATATTATGTAACAATGAATATGGGCAACACGTGCAAAGCACGTGCCCAGAAACTAGTATTCATATAAAATTGAAGAACAACAAGCAACTCCATAAGACATAAAACAATCAAATCTAGCTAGGATTGAACATAGGAAAAATTATTTTACCATAAATTCAAGAAAATCAAAAAAGTGGGAATAAACATTGCTAAATTAAACAAAAACCTGGGGGGGGGGGGGGGGGGAAGCGAATAGCATAAACAATGATACTTACTAGATTGAACTGAACTGCGGATATACAACGATACTTACTAGATTGAACTGAACTGCGAATATATATATATAACGAACTGCAGATCCAAGTCGGCATCTCTAGCATAAACATCGATACTTACTAGGTTGAACTGAATTGCGGATATATATAATATTGTATCATTTTAAATAAAATGTTAATAACTTTTGGACTTCTTTAGATTAATTCCTAATTAAATATCTATATCTTTATAATGATAATAATAGTAATAATAATAGCTTAAATTAGTAAATCCAAAAATTTGTACATAAATTACTCAACTTTTCATAACTTTTTTCGTAACTTCTCTCATAAATAATATATTTTATATAGAAAAAGTGTTATCTTTTATGATAAATAAAGAAATTTAATATTTTAAAAGGGTGCAAATCTGCAAAATGGAAAGACATAATATCCTATTGTTTTTTTTTTTCTTTATTTGCTTTAATATTCATATTCATAATTCATATCTAATTAACTATTCAACTGTTACACTCTTAATATCCATAACTCTCATCTTTTCAAACTCATAACCTCCAAATATTTAATTTAAAACTTTAAGATATCTTTTGGTATTCCTTCATTTTTATCTATATAAGTTCATCTTTTTTGTTTCATGAAACCCCTACCCAATGTTATCATGTTTATTCTATAGTTAAAGTAGATGGAGAAGAGAGACTCTTGAATTTTAATTGAATATGAGGCAAGGAGTCGATAAGAACTCGAAAAATTAAGTACTAATTTTGTATTTATTTTTTCAATTATATTATTATTGATCAAAGTCTTAAGAAGGATGTATACATTATATTTTTTGCTTCTATGTTTTTTTGTGTGTGTTTTTTTTTTCTCTATTAGACTTCTAACTTTAGTTTTCTATGAATGCATTATTGCCGTAAGTTTATATTTTTATTTGGGCTCAAATTAACCATTTGTGACTTTATTGAAAGTTTTCTAACTATTAACCAAAGTTAAAAAAATACCGTTTGTTGCTTAAAAGGAATTAATTTGAAACATCAAAATACCCCCCTTCATTTGGTGTTTTTTGGACGTTTTATTAAAGATTTATTTGTAATTGTTGTATTTTATTACTCATTACATACATGTTTTTATAGAATTTTAGATATTCTAATATATTTATTAAAATTCACATAGAACACACGTGCGAAGCACGTACCCAGAAAGTAGTATGAAATAAGGGGCAAAAAAGGGGAAAAAATAGATGAAAAAATGAGTTTTGAATAGGATAAACTCAAGAGTTTTGAATCAATTATTGTCATGAATTATTTTTTATGTGTCATAATAATAGTGATATTTAACACTAATTGAGAAAGTTATTCTAAATTTGTCATTTATTTCTTTCACTTTTGACCAAAATGACTTTTTGAATTTATTTAATAATGTTTCATGTGAGCAGAGTATGCAATATTATGTTTTTATGCTCTTTCAAAAAGTGGCTAATTTTAATTTACTTGATATTATCTACTCTTCATATTCACTCTAGTAAATAATACTCTCTTTAAATAGTTCTCAAAAAACTTATGAAATACAATCAAATTCAGGACTATTTAATTTAATAAGTATATATCTACATTAATTCTTATTTTGACCAAATGAACTAAAATAATTTTCACAAAGTTAATCTGATTCAATAGTCAATTTCAACAATCAGGTCCACTATTAGTTTTCTTACCAAAAAAAAAAGACATTAGTAATTAATTTTGCTTAAAAGTTTTTAAGTTCTATTCTACATAGAAAAAATAGATTGAATTAAATTAAGAAATCAACAAATCATTTTTTCATTATTTCGTGTTTATATAATGTTTCTTTTTTACCATTGAGTTATTCCCTTGAACAATCAAGTTAGATATTCTACACGGAAATTAAAAAAATAAAAGAATCAAGTATTTTTATTATCTCAATTTATGTGATATTTTTTTACTTTTTAGTCGGTCTTCATTAAAAAAATATCTTTATCTATTTAGTAGTAAATCTAACATTATAAAACTTTTTATTTTACCTTTCTAATGTGATAGGAATTCACAGTGGGATGTTTAATGAGATGATTTATCGCCACAAAAATTTCATTGATTTATTTTAAACCAAAAGTTTCAACGGTCTTTCCTTTCTCTTTTGAATTCTGTGACCAATCAACACCTACACATAAATTAAGACGAACAAAATATATATAACAAAAACGTGTTCAAAGATTCACAGACATAAAAGACAAAAATGGTGTGAAGTTACACAAATAGTGCACGAGTATTACATAATGCAACATTACAATCAAGGGAGGATCTAGCTTCGGGTTCACAAAAATCCACTAGCTTTTGCTCAAGTCCTATAAATCTATTAAAATATACACTAAGTATTTATAAATATTTAACTATGAATCTAGTTATTATCATATAATGAACTGAAGTCGATATAGGAACACATAAACTTTAAATTTTGAATTCCTCTCTAGGCCTACAATTTGCTTTAAAGTTTTTAAGTTCTATTCTACAAGTTTCAACAGTCTTCCTTTTCTCTTTTGAACTCTGTGACCAATCAACACCTTTGCGTATATATATGAAGAGAAACAGAGCATATATAACAAAAAGCGTGTTCAAAGATTCACATACATAAAAGACAAAGAATAATGAAGTTACACAAAGATAGTGCACGAGTATTACAGAATGAAACGTTACAATCAAGGGAGAATCCAACTTCAGGTTCATGGAAATCCACTAGCTTTTGCTCAAATCCTATAAATCTAATAAAATATTCACTAAATATTTATAAATATTTGACTATGAATCCAGTTATTATCTTTAATGACTTAAAATCGATGTAGGAACTCAAAAACTTTAAATCTTGAATTAGTCTCTAGACCTACAATTTGTATTACTAGTTTTTGGGTACGTGCATTGCACGTCTGTCCCATGCAAGTAGTACATACAATATAAATCATATTAAAAATACATTGTAATGAAGTATAGAATAAAGTGAAAAGGTACAAGTTGAAATAGATAAATAATCAAATTATTCGAATGACTTCTTCGCTGAACAATAGATGATTAAATATTATTTGAAAATGCAAAATTGAACAACTAAATTTAGCTAGGTAGGCAAAATGTATAATGAATTATATTTTAAACAACATTTAATATATTCATATATTACATAGTACTCTTTCATAAATGATGTTCTTGATGTGTATTCCACTTTGTGTTTTTTATTACATATTTCAATGGTTAGAATAGTTTCATTCATCCCCTTATAATTCTATAATTAGGAAAACATTAATTAGCATAAATCACCAAAATATTATATATGAATATCGGTTCTTTTCATTTATCCACCTATTTTTTTACTAACTTCAGCAAATTTAAGGAATCAAAATTTAAAGTTTAAAACAACTTCAAGCTATGCAAAGAATCAAAGTTATATGTCCAAAAGTCAATCTCTTACCCATCTATGTCAATACATCAGTTTAATTTTAACTCAAAAACATGAATATAAAAAAATATCTGGTAGAAAACAATGATAATGAGTAAAACTTAAAACCCATAAAATATTATATAAACATGAATAATATATTTTTATGAGCACATTCACAGAAAATAACAAAGTTGAAAAATGAACTTACTCATTAAATTTGTATATTTCCTCTACTACTTCTCCTAGGGGGTTTTTTGGTCAAAATTTTTAGTAGGCGTCCGTTACGACCTATTTAATGGTGTGTGTTAGTTCAAAGGGGCAAGCGTTGGTATTTTCAAGTTCAAACGAGGCTCGGAACGGGAAATAGAGATTTTTTCATTTTTCGCGTGTCATAGTCAATGAATTTTTGGTGATATGTGCGCCCGGTGGTTTTTTGGCTGAATTTTTTTGTGGGCGACTATGACGACCTATTTAATAGAGATCGTTGGTTCAGAGGGGCACACATCGGCATTTTCAAGTTCAAACGAGGCCCGGAATGGGAAATATGGATTTTTCCATTTTTCATGTGTTATAGTCCTTGGATTTTAGGTGATATGTGCGCATGGTGTTTTTTTGGCAAAAAAAATTGTGGGCGTCCGTGACGACCTATTTAATGGCGTGCGTTGCTTCGGAGGGGCAAATGTCGGCATTTTCAAGTTTAAACGAGGCTTGGAACGGAAAATAGAAATTTTTCCATTTTTCTTGTGTTATAGTCAATGAATTTTGAGTGATATGCGCGTGGCTTTGGAGGAATCAAGTGACACATCGATAAGGCTCTACAAGAAAACGAAGCACACACATGTTTCTTGTGGAAAAGCTTCATCTAACAAGGTAAGTTTAAACGATTTTCCAAGGTATTAGTAGTTATAATCTGAGAGTCAGTGGTCTTTTTGATAAACAAGGTGGTTCTTGTTGGCATTTTTAATCGATATGATAAACAACTTTTGCTATGGAACCCTTCCACGAGAGAATCAACAATACTTCCCCGTCCAGAATTTGTAATGAGGTACACTACTTTCGGATTAGGATATGATGCAACTAGTGAGGACTATAAGGTCCTTAAACTAGACCAAGGTTATCCAGATGATATCAATCACCAACCATCCTATGAAATTCTCGCGTTAAAAAGTGATTCCTGGAGAAAATTTGTAACTATCCAAATAGAATTTGTCCTAACACGGGATATACGTTGGAGATTGATCCTAAATTTGATGAGGATCACAATATACAACCCTTGGCATTTCTAAATGGAGCATTTCATTGGGTTGGTTTTTCGCGAAATTATTGTATTGTTACGTTTAGTTCTTCTTCAGATAATACGGTATTTGGAGAAATATCGTTGCCAGAGCCATCAACGTACATAATTTACGAGGTAGGGATGAAGTCTGATTATGGCGTTTCAGTATTGGGAGGAATGCTTTGCTTTTATCGTATTCATTATCAATGGCAGATGGAAGGTACTGTTAAGTTGTGGATAATGAAAGACTACGATATAAAAGAGACTCGTTTTCATTCAATTGTACCAAAATATTGGTTTGCGGATGGTGAATTGCTACTCTGCTGCAAATTGGATGGTTATTCTGTATTTAGGACATCCAAAGGACCATTTGGATTATGGCCTCAAATTGATATTTATCAAGATGGTGTCGTTTATACAGAAAGCTTGATTTCTCCAAAATCACTTATTTAGCATTTGATTAATTACGTATGATCAAGATTAAACAAATATGTCATCGATCGATGTCCCTTTTTATCATCGCTTTTTTTTAAGTTATGGTTATATCTGAAGTAGTACTAGTATACTAGTGCCACCACTTGGCAGCCTAAAATATGTGTACTGTAATTTCATATTGTAAACTTGAGTGACAACAACATACCTAATGTAATTCCACATATGGGATTGGGGCAAGGTAGTACACGAGTATTACATAATGATATTCTACAATCAAGGATGGATTCAAATTTGGGTTCACGAAAATCCAGTAGTTTTTTTCTCAAATTCTATAAATCTATTAAAATATTTATAAATATTTGATTGTAAACTGAGTTACAATCAAGTCTTCTTTAGTTTCTAACTATATATCAAGCAAACTCATATTTATTAATTTGATATTAAATCTAGCATGAATTAAAAAAAAATCCTCGAGAGAGAGCTCATCATTAACTTGCTAACGAATTTTGAAAATGAACCTTTGTAAAGGGTAATTAATGAAGAACATACAACTGAAGAAGCAATTGGCGAAGTTTATAAGGTGACTTAAATTTAAATTTGTAAATCAACTGATACAATTCAACATTCAACGAAATGATTTAAATACAACCTTGAAGATGGAAGAATTAAGTCATTGCATCCTTTTCTTCGTTGCCTTTTTGGTTTTCTTTGCATTTTTTCTTACAATCAAAATTCTTTTTGTTACTTGAGTCTTCGTTTTTCAAGCGATTCATATTGGAATCTTCTGATGAATCTTTTCCCCTCGAAAGATTCCAATTATATTCATCTTCAGCAAGTGATAGTCTGGTAGTACACTATCAAAATGCAAGGAAACTATATGAGATATACTCAAAATAAGTTTAACAATTTCTTTAGTTTTGTCAAATATTTAAGGATTAAAATTACTGAAGGAGAAAATTGTTGTGTTCATCAACGATACTTAATGTTAATGTAAGAAAATATAATAGACATAAGGTATAATATGAATTACCTTATAGAGGTTGCTGATGGAGCGGAATTTTGTACTTCTTGGTATTCCTTGTGTGATGTGATAGTTTCCATTATTTTCATCTCTTGTCAAGAGTTTTGAGCCACAATTGGCGTCATTGTCGTTTGAAACACGATCAGAATTATTCGCAAGACTGTCTTCACCTACGACTTTGTTGAGTTCAGGCTCACCTGAAAATCGTGCATAACCAAATGAGAGGGTATGATACACATAGAAAAAAAATAAGTTCAAAAGTTTCGAATCAAATTGGAATCAATATAAATTCAAAAATTTAGAATCAAATTGGAATCTAATTCATGTATGCATCTTAGGCTACAACTCCGCCTACGCCATTAATGTGCAGAGTTTCTATCCTAGAAAAAAATATCGTTCTTTTTTCATGGATAAGATAGGATAATGTGACCAGTAATACTATGTATCCACAAATTTAAAATTTAGAATCTATGTCTATTTCTCTATACAAAAACATTAACACAAGTGTCAAATGTTGATAGACGTAAAATTCCTCAAGTACTTGTGATGTTTTTTTGTTGTTGTTCAGGTAGTTCCTCTTCGATAGAGTCCTCTTGATCCTTTCTTGTTTCACTTTTGCCGTGTTCCCCAATTATCTCCTTTTGTATTATCACCTATAAATTCACTTTGTTTTATTAGAAATGATTAATTGAGAAGAAACATTTATTGTGGAATACAATGACCAAGCTCAACAGAAAATTCATATTGACGGAAAGTAAATTTTTTCTCAAAAATTAATAGTTCAAAGTTGAAAAGTAAATTAAAATATTCCCTTAATTAAGTAAATAGACCCAAGTCATTATTAATCAATTACCTCACATAGGTTAAAAAGGGATTGAAACATAGTCTTCTCTGATATTTCCTTATTTAAATGGTCTTCTTCATCTTTATTCTCTTTTGGCGAAAGATTTGATCTATTATCACCAAGGCTCTCAATTGTTAAGTCAATTGTGAAATGTAAAATTTCTTAGATACCGTTGATGTTGTTTTTCAAGTGGTTCCTGTTCGAAAGAGACCTTTTGCTCCTTTTCTTTTTTGATTTCGTTATATTCCTTAGATCTCTCATTATGTATCACCTTCTTGTAATTTTCCTCTTTATTTTTGTCGAGCGACTGAAAATAGAGAAGTTATTGTGTAATAGAAAGATCATGATCAATGAATCATCTAAATAAAAAATTCATGTCACCAGAAAACAAAAAAACTTACCAACTTACCTTAGTATTAAAAGGTTTATAGTTGAATAACGAAGTAATATTAAAAAAAAAAATATTTTTGAGAGAAAAGAAAAAAGGAAGGAAAAGAAAAATGGCTTCGAAGCTATGGTAGAAAAAATAAACAAGCTTCCATTAATCTTATTAATTATAATCTTCTAAAATGTATTAGAGATGACCCAAAAATTGAAAACAAAGGGGAAAAGGGAAATAAATAGAGAAATAAAAAATATGAAAATTACCGTAATGGTGAGGTCAATAATATTTAAACTATTCACTGTACTATCCGGCATTCTTTGTTGCACCGGGTAGTCTGCATCTTTTCCCTCTTTGATAGAAAGTTTGGAATTACATCCTTTGCTTTCTTTCATTTGTCCAATTTGCGTTTTGCACTCTCCTAAAGAAATATATATATTAATTAAATATTTATTTTATCAAAATATTTTTATAAATGATAACTTTAAAATTTTAAATTCTATCATAGTAGTCCAGTTAATTTAAAAAATAATGACTTGGTGATAAGAGTAAAATTAAAAGAATAATTAACACAAGGTCATTAAGATGCAGAATTAATTACATACCCTCTAGGCCCTTTTCAAATTTGTCTCTATTGTATTCTTCAGATTTTTGGCTCTTAGTTGTATCTTCTTTCTCTTTCTTTTGTAATTCGATCATATTGATATTAGTAAATACAAAGGAAAAAAAATATCAATGAATTAATTAAGTTAATTATTCATCCTCTCACAAAGTGAAATCTTTCCTCCATGCTAATAATTTCAAAGTTGAAAAATAAATAAAATTATTTTTGATCAATTCCAGATGTTTTTAAAAAATAAAAAATACTCTGACTTATTTTTTTCTTTTAATAAAATTACTACATGATAATAATTGAAACAAAAGGGGGGGTGTTCTTTTTTTCAATCCTTGGTATGCTTCGCTTAAAAGAAACTTAATTGGATCGAGAATATATTCATATAAAATTGAAGAACAAGCAACTCCATAAGGCATAAAACAATCAAATCTAGCTAGGATTAAACATAGGAAAATCCAAATTCAAGAAAAGCAAAAACTGGGAAAAAACATTGCTAAATAAATAAAAAAAAACGCACACACATTTGTTAGAGATGGTCAATAAAGTAAAAAGAACCTGGGGGAAAAGCGAAAAGAAACTTAAAATGAAATGCAAATCCAAGTCGGCATCTCCAGCATAAAGATCGATACTTACTAGATTGAACTGAACTGCGAATATATATATATATATGAAATAAGGGGCAAAAAAGGAAAAAAAGAAATAGATGAAAAGATGAGTTTTGAATAGGATAAACTTACCCTCACAAAATTTGAATCCTTCGTAGTAAGAGAATTGATGATCTTTTCAAAAATGGCTAATTTTAATTTATTTGATATTATCTACTCTTCACATTCACATTAGTAGATAATACACTCTTCAAATAGTTCTCAAAAAGTTGGTGAAATACAATCAAATTCAGGACTATCTAATTTAATAAGTATATATCTACATTAATTCTTATTTTGACCAAATGGATTCAAATAATTCTCACAAAGTTAATCTGATTTAATACTCAATTTGAACAATGAGGTACACTATTAAATTTAAGTTGACCATTAAATTGAGATAGAGATAGTATTTATTAGTTTTCTTTCAAAAAAAAAGAAGAAGACAAAAGTAGTAAATTTTGCTTTAAAGTTTTTAAGTTCTATTCTACATAGGAAAAAATAGATTGAATTAAATTAATAAATTAAGAAATCAATTTTTCATTATTTCGTGCTTATATGTTTATTTTTTATCATTGAGTTATTCCCCTGAAAAATCAAGTTAGCTATTCTACATGGGGATTCAAAAAAATATAAGAATCTAGTATTTTCTTTATATCAATTTATGTGATATTTTTTACTTTTTACTCGGTCTCAAAAAAGATATCTTTGTCTATTTAGTAGTAAATCTAACGTTATAAAACTTTTTATTTTACCTTTAATAATGGGATAGGAATTCATAGTGGATGTTTAATAAGATGATTTATCGCCACAAAAATTTCATTGACTTATTTTAGACTAGAAGTTTCAACAGTCTACCTTTTCTCTTTTGAAATCTATGACCAATCAACACCTACGCATAAATTAAGACAAACAGAGCATATATAACAAAAAGAGGGTTCAAAGTATCACAGACGTAAAAAATAAAAAATGGTGAAGTTACACAAAGATAGTGCACGAATATTATATAATTCAACGTTACAATCAAGGGTGGATCTAGCTTCGAACTCACGAAAATTCACTAGCTTTTGCTCAAGTCCTATAAATTTATTAAAATATTCACTACATATTTATAGATATTTGACTATGAATCCAGTTATTATCGTATAATGACTTGAAATCGATGTGAGAACTCATAAACTTTAAATCTTGAATTCGCCTCTAGGCCAACAATTTGTATTACTTGTTTTTGGGTACGTGCATTGCACGTGTGTCTCGTGCAAGTAGTACATACAATATAGATCATATTAAAAGTACATTATAATGAATAATAGAATAAAGTGAAAAAGTACAAGTTGAAATAGATGAATAGTCACCTTATTCGAATGACTTCTTTGTTGAACAATAGATGATTAAATATTATTTGAAACTGCAAAATTGAACAACTAAATTTAGCTAGGTAGGAAAAATGTATATTGAATTATATTTTGAGCAACATATAATATATTCATATATTACATAATACTCTTTCATAAATGATGTTCTTGATGTGTATTTCACTTTGTTGTTTTGATTACGGACTTCAACCGTTCAAGTAGTTTCATTTATCCACTTATAATTCTATAATTAGGAAAACATTAATTAGCATAAATCACAAAAAATATTATATATGAATATATGTTCTTTTCATTTATTCACCTTTTTTTAAAAACCAATTTCAGCAAATTTAAAGAATAAAAAATTAAAGTTTAAAACAACTTTGTCCAAAAGTCAATCTCTAACACTTCTATGTCAATACATCAGTTTAATTTTACTTTGATAGAAAGTTTTGGATTACTCTCTTTGTTCTCCTTCATTTGTCTAGTTTGCATTCTTCACTCTCCGAAAGAAATATATATACATTAATTAAGTATTTATTTTACCAAAATATTTTTATAAATGATACTTTAAAATTCTAAATTCAATTAGTAGTACCCCAATTAATTTAAAAAATAATGACTTATTGATAAGACTAAAATTAAAAGAATAATTAAGATGCAGAAATAATTACATACCCTCTTTGCCTTTTTCAAATCTGCCTCTATTGTGTCCTTCAGATTTTTGGCTCTTACTGATGTTTTCTTTCTCTTTCTTGTGTAATTCAATCATATTGAATGTATACTATCAAATACAAAGAAAAGATATATCAATG
The DNA here is from genome assembly GCA_018342035.1 of Solanum appendiculatum. Taxonomy (NCBI): domain Eukaryota; kingdom Viridiplantae; phylum Streptophyta; class Magnoliopsida; order Solanales; family Solanaceae; genus Solanum; species Solanum appendiculatum. Next base: position 26,342 of record JAGDQO010000519.1, on the reverse strand, counting down.
AATTAATTAAATTAATTATTCATGCCCTCACAAAATTAAAATTTCCCTCCATGCTAATAATTTCAAAGTTGAAAAATAAATAAAATTATCTTTGACTAATTCCAGAAGTATAAAAAAAATACAAAATACTTCGACTTATTTTTTTTTTAATAAAATAACAACATGATAATAATTATGAAACATGCGGGGGGGGGGGGGGGTTGTTTCTTTTTTCAATAATTTTTATGCTTCGCTTAAATAAAACTTAATTAGATCGAGAATATATTCATATAAAATTGAAAAACAAACAGCTCAATAAGACATAAAATAATCAAAATCTAAGATTAAACATTAAAAAAACACTTTTACCACAAATTCAAGAAAAGCAAAAAAAAAAAAATGGGAGCAAACATTGCTAAATAAAAAAGAACCACACATTTGTTAGAGACAATCCATAAAGCGAAAAGAACCTAGGAGGAAAGCGAAAAGAAACCTAAAATGAATTGCAAATCCAAGCTGGCATCTCCAACATAAACATCGATACTTGCTAGATTGAGCTAAACTGCGAATATATATGTGAAAAAAAGGGAAAAAAGGGGGGGAAAAGAATTAGATGAAAAATGAGATTTGAGTATATAGGATCAAACTCACCCTCACAAAATTTGAATCCTTCGTAGTAAGAGAATTGATGATCTTTTCAAAAATGGCTAATTTTAATTTATTTGATATTAAATAATATTATGAGTTTTCTTGGTTGCTAAGTTGTTTCCTTGAAAATTATGTTTGTTCAATTTTGACAATTCAATTATTGTTTATTCAATAAAGAAAAGAAGGGCTTTTAAAGTGCAAGGATACTGATATGGACTCTTTTTTATGTGTCATGGTAATATTGATATTTAACACTGATTGTAAAAGTTATTCTAAATTTGTCATTTATTTCTTTCACTTTTGACCAAAGTGAATTTTTTAAATAATGTTTTATGTGAGTAGAATACGCAATAATTATGTTTTTATGATCTTTTCAAAAATGGCTAATTTTAATTTACTTGATATTATCTACTCTTCACATTCACATTAGTAGATAATACTATCTTCAATTAGTTCTAAAAAATTGTTGAAATACAATCAAATTCAGGATTGTCTAACTTAATATGTATATATCTACATTAATTCTTATTTTGACCAAACGAATTCAAATAATTTTCACAAAATTAGTCTAATTCAATACTCAATTTCATCAATCAGGTTCAATATAAAATTTAAGTTGGCAATTAAACTGAGATAGAGGTAGTATTTATTAGTTTTCTTTAAAAAAAAAAAAAAAAGACATTAGTAGTTAATTTTGCTTAAAAGTTTTTAAGTTCCACTTTTTATAGGAAAAAATACATTGAATTAAATTAATAAATTAAGAAATCAGCAAATCATTTTTTCATTATTTTGTGTTTATATGTTTCTTTTTTGACATTGAGTTATTCCATTGAACAATCAAGCAAGGGAGCTACACTCTTATCAGGGTGTCCAATTGAACACGTTTCGTCGAAAATTATATTGTATATACAAGTAAAGTAATAAATAAAGTGGTTAAACAACATATTATGTACACCCTAGACATAACAACGTGTTGTAGCCTAGTGATTTCAGGTACCTTGTAACAACCAAGACATGGGAACTTAAAAGTGTTCGCGTGTTTGGATCTCATTAGCAGCATCTTTTTTTCACTTTTTAGAAGAGTAGGCTCACTCGTGCAATTCGTGGACACCCTTCGTGAAATTTCTTTCTCTACCGCTGCAATCAAGTTAGATATTCTACACGGGGATTTAAAAAATAGAAAAATCTAGTATTTTCTTTATCTCAATTTATGTGATATTTTTTACTTTTTAGTCGGTCTTAAAAATGATATATTTGTCTATTTAGTAGTAAATCTAACATTATGAAACTTTTTATTTTACCTTTATTAATGGGATAGGAATTCATAATGGGATGTTTAATGAGATGATTTATCGCTACAAAAATTTCATTGATTTATTTTAGACCAGAAGTTTCAACAGTCTTCCTTTTCTCTTTTGAACTTTGTGGCCAATCAACACCTACACATAAATTAAGACAAACAGAGTATATATATAAAAAAAAATGCGTGTTCAAAGATTCACAGACGTAAAAGACAAAAATGGTGAAGTTATACAAAGATAGTGCACGAGTATTAAATGATGCAACGTTACAATCAAGAGAGGATCCAGTTTCGGGTTCAAGGAAATCCACTTGCTTTTGCTCAATTCATATAAATCTATTAAAATATTTAATAAATATTTATAAATATTTGACTATGAATCCAGTTATTATTGTATAATGATTTGAAATCGATGTTGGAACCCATAAACTTTAAATTTTGAATTCGCTTCTAGGCCTACAACTTGTATTACTAGTTTCTGGGCACGTGTATCCTATGAGTACATACAATATAAATCATATTAAAAAATACATTGCAATGAATAATAGAATAAAGTGAAAAAGTACAAGTTGAAATAGATGAATAGTCAACTTATTCGAATGACTTCTTTGTTGAACTACAGATGATTAAATATTATTTGAAACTGCAAAATTGAATAACTAAATTTAGCTAGGTTGGCAAAATGTATAATGAATTATATTTTGAGAACCATATAATATATTCATGTATTACATAATACTCTTTCATAAATGATGTTCTTAATGTGTATTCCACTTTGTTGTTGTGATTACGGATTTCAACTGTTAGAGTAGCTTCATCTATCCACTTATAATTCTATAATTAGGAAAACATTAATTAGCATAAATCAAAAAAATATTATATATGAATATCTGTTCTTTTCATTTATCCACCTTTTTTTTACCAACTTCAACAAATTTAAGGAATAAAAAATTAAAGTTTAAAACAACTTCAAGTTAACACTACTAAAAAAACAGTGAATACCGACCTAAAAATTACCGACTTCAAATGTAAGTCGGTAATTTCTGACCTCCGGAGATCGGTATTGTTAAAAAGAATGAAAAATAAAAAAATTCAAAGAACCGACTACAAGGAGTCGGTTTTTATGCAAGAAAAAGCAGAAAAATCAAATACCGAACTCTGGAGGTCGGAATTTTTTCCGGAAAAAATGAATTATAATAAAAACCGACCTCCTGATGTCGGTATTAAATAAATAAATAAATAACAATATTTTATTTTTTCTCGATTAAATATAAAAAAACAAAATCGAGAAACATTTTGAATAAATTTTATTTTAAATCGTCTTCCGGAGGACGATTTTGTGTAAAATAAAAAATAAAAAATTATAATACCGACTTCTGAAAGTCGGTAAAATTAAATAGTATGTAATTAAATTAATTTTCATTAATATTTATATAGTGACGTCCAAAAGTCAATCTCTAACACTTCTATGTCAACACATCACTTTAATTTTAACTCATAAGCATGAATATAAAAAAAAAATTGGTAGAAAACATTGTTAATATATAAAACTTAAAACTCATAAAATATTATATAAAAATGAATAATATATTTTTATGAACGCGTTCACAGAAAATAATAAAGTTGAAAAATGAACTTACTCATTAAATTTGTATCTTTCCTCTACTGCTTTATCGAATGGAGAGAGTTGTACATATTCTTGATTTATAAATCCATTTATATAAGTTGATCATTGAGAATAATTTAATAAATTAGATAAGATAATTTATTATCAATTAAGTTAAGCAACGGAAGAAAATAAAAAAAATTAGTTTTGGAAGCGAAAAGCCTGAAACTATGAAAAAATATTCTTTCCAACTTCCAAATAACAACTTTGTATACCATTTAATATGTGTCCAAGAAATCATATACCTCTTCTAATATTTATTTTAAACAAATCATTGAAAAAACTTGAATATTAGTGCATATCCTACATAAGAGGCCCATCACTGAAATGAAGTTGCAGAAAGTGAAAAATTCTTCACATTAAATAGTATGCTGACATTAAGTAAGTGTCACGATCCGAGCCTACACCCTGAACGTGACCGGTATTCGAGAACCATTGCTGGTCCCCAAGAGAACCCTCATCCTGGCTGAGTACAAGCAGAAGACTAACTCAAGCATGCACAAGCATCAAACTGAAAGAAATGATATATCAACAGTGTATTAAAACTCAAAACTTTCTGAATATACTGAGTATTAAACATAAGTTTTAAAGAAAACCTTTGAAACTGAAAGACTCTTCAAAACTGTCTATCTATAAAGCCTCTACTGTACAAAGATGAGTGTCGGGACCAGACCCACGACTCCTCAAGAGAACTAATACTAACAACTTATAAAACTGGAGTCATTTAGAACCAAGGAGGCCTTACTCAAAAGTTGACAAACGGATGAAGTGATCTCAACGGAACTCCTGTTAAGGATCATAAGTGCATGTACCTGCATCATAAAAGATGCAGGTCGAATGACATCAATACATTGAATGTATGAGTATGTAATATAGTTGAATAACAAAATAACTGAATTGAAACTCTGGCAGTAACTCAACTGAAATATAATATAAATCATGATGGAAAACTCATTTAAACTCTTACCGAAAGAATGCAATAATAACATATACTGAACTGACCAAACTGAAAGAAATACCCAACTCAACTCAATGTAAAGCATGATTAGATATAAGATCATTTAAAGCTTCACAAAATACAATATAATAACTCAAAGAAAATTGTATGTGAAAATACAATGAAAGTACTATTTACTCTATTAGGGAGTTTCTCTAACCGAGAACCATAATTATGAGCTACGTGATGATACAACGTCTCGCCCACACTACTAGAATTGTCTTATACCTTGACAGGGTATAGAACACCTCAACTAAGTGGATCCACTAAGCTCTGCCCGAAGGCACTAAGGATTCATCGAAAAAGGATAATCCTTTACCCATGTTGGCATACATGGTTTATGAGAAATTTGAGTTGTCTGAACTCATTCCCATATCGGTGCTCAATACTACTCCCAATAATATATATATACTCATACTCAAATGTATAAAACATACTCTTTCTTTGTTTTGGGATAATTACTCAAAAGATCCTCTTAAAAGAAATAACTGCTCTGAAGTATCTCTGTACTCATAAACTCATTTAGAAAGCAAAGTTTCTCTTTTCTCAATTTAAAACTGTATTGTTCACGTTGGAATCCAATTCCATTTCGGTTTTGGGTTCCTAATTTGTTTTGGACTCAATTATTTTATTCAGGGTTTTCTACATCTATAAATAGTCCATAGAAATAATTATTTAGGGGAGCTATTTTTTTTGGTGTGGAAGAGCAAGGGATTACAATTCATCTTTTGGTTCAATTCTCTACTTCTTCTTTAGGTTTGAATTTTATGAAACTTATTATTTTTGAGTTTATGAATATTATGTGTGGCTAAACGCCCTTGTTCTGGGGCTGTAGCTACGGGTTATTGTTGAACGTCAAATTGCTTTGAATTAATTATTGGTTATCATATACATTATTTTTACATTCTTGTTTTAGTATTTCATGCCAGGCCACCATAGAAATAAATCTATTGTCTATTCTTGGACTCGAGAGATAAAGAGATAGATAGACCAGAGAATGTAAAGAGCTTGTTCTAACTTTGATTAGATTTGTGTTTAGGAGTGACGCCCGGATAAACACCTAGCTTGGTTACGAAACAGGATGAAATATAAATGCTCGCCAATTAGGACTGTCTATCCCCGCTCAACGATGTAGTTAGACAGCTAGTTGGAGTAGGCGATTAGAGGGCGAGAGATCATGATCATAATATTAACCCTGTAAATCAGTAATGTGATAACTAAAATTGATTCTTTGCATGAGATGTGATACATGAAACCCAAAGCATGCTGCAGCCCTGGAATTGTCCCTTAATTGATTAAAACACCGAAATTATATTTATCCTTGTTAGTTAGTTTATTATTTAAATTGTTCGTTGTAGTAGTATTCAAAACCATATTGCTAATACTTTCTTTAAGTTGTAGATTTAATTGAATTGATATACATTGATCATAAGTCCCTTGGGTACGACAACCCGGTTCTAAATGAGCCATTTATTACTTCTGCGACTACGTGCACTTGCGTGTGCAATTGGGAGAAACACTACCAACATAAGAATCATCAACCTTCTCTTTCTATCAACACCCAACTACTATCATCAACATCACTCACTAACTAAAAGGATCACTGAAAGAGCTTTAGGGTGAAAGATCATAAGCATGATTCATTCAAGAATTATGATATAAGAATATGCATGACATAACATTATGTTGCTAGCCATTGAGATCAAATCATGAATTTGCAATACTAAGAATAATATGCGACACTTGCTTCTATGAATAGGTTCATATCATGAGGCTGATATCTATAACTTTATAGGTAAGATTGAGATCAATGGACTAAAGTCTTTGCCCCTCATTCTGTGAACTGAGCATAGATGTGAATCTGTCTAAAGTGTATGAGCATAGGTCATGGACACAATTTTAATATTAGAAACATCGACATGATGTTGAAATGACTGAACTTTAAGGAATACGGTAGAGTATAAATGGGTTGATATAACACTATAACTCTTTCTGAATACATCGTTATATGATTCTCCACACTTGACTTGGTATCTCATCTTACCATCTCCCCCTTAGGTTTGAAGCCGACACTTTAAAGCTATGGATTTATTCCATCATCTCTAAGCTGGTCTACATTCAATTTACTCTAATACTAAGGAAAGGCTTATCTCATGGCTACTGAACTCTCCATGTGCAAGTACTAAGATTTCTTCTAAGACCTCTTTCTCAAATGCTTCTCTAAACCTCTTCACGCTTCTATAGATGTCTTTCTATGATCGTTACCCGCATTGACCTATAAAGCTGCTTAATTTAACTCTTAAAAGTCTAATTTCTCCTTCTTAGCTCACTAATATCATCCTTCTAAGTTCATATCTAGCTATCTAGCTAACCGGAGGAAACTTGAACGACATTTGAAAGACTCATTATTTCCTATATATATATGTATGTATTTAATCCCTTCTACCACATTCTTAAGGATAATAAATAGTGCTTAAAACAGCCTACTCCACCTTGACAACTCAAATATGCTATCTAGGCACACATGAAAAATCATAAACTTAATTAAAACATTTTCTTACTACATACGATCTCAGGTACACCCCTTAATGCTCTTGCTTATCTAATGACTTAGTCATACTTCATTTCTCTCATCTAAGGGTAATAGCACCACACTTGAACCATTCACATTCATCGAAAAGTAACACCTTAATTCCTCACCTAATTTATGTCAAACCTACTAGATCAGATCTTAAAACTAACATCATCACCCGCATGTTGTCATCCTTTTTATCACGATACTCATCTCAAATTCAAGCTTAGTGTCTAGTACCAAACACATATATCAATACAATTACTCACATACTATATTAACTTACAACTACTAGATAAAATTAAGAAACACTCGCCCACTAAGACCTCATGAAAAGTAGTCAATCTTTATCTCTCAGTCTGCATACTTACAGTTTACCATCACATTCCATTTCACAACTTATGCACTACTTACTCATTTACTATACATCATTGCCTAATTAGTTCTATAACCCTCTGAATATCATGGGGATCTCCTTTTAAAAAATCATAGGCCTAGCTTAAATCTATCGCATCACGAATACTCGGCTCTTCTATTCAACTTTAATACTTGGTCGATACTAATGCATTAACACCTCATCATAAACTTCTCTCTGGTTAAAGTATACTCTAACTCATCCATACTAGTAACTCTTACTCTACCTTGTATCATGACATCTACACCAACTCATCACTTATTAGTCTACCCATAAGGAAAAACTCCTCATTAAAAACTTACTGGGTGCATGACTACAACAACGTAATTTGCCTCATCACTATCTCCCTTTCTTAGATTACTATATCTCTGCATGCATTCTCTAACTCTAGGCACTTCTACTACTATTGGCTCATAACATCGTAACTCATACTATCCTTTCGGGTGGGAATACTACCCAAGCATTTTAAAACACAGTTTTCTCTTAAGGGTCTCACCTGAAACAAGGTTTTAGAGAAGAGTGTTTTGGAGTATATCTCGCTTTTAGCTCGAACGCACGATTCATATGAATAAGGGTGCATTCTTTCAAATTCAAATACTTAAGCTCACTCATAGGCCTCTCTCAAGCCCTTCTACAGTTTCTTGACTTTCTGAAAACTTTTGCTTAGAGTAGCTCATCGATAAGGATCTAGGCTTTGCTTTTCAACTACCTTGAGTATGAGGGGTAGTCGAATGGATCTGAGAAACGTACGAATTTGAATAAGTCCCTTATAACACAGTTTTATTGCACGATTTAGAGTATGAAAGAAGGGAAAATTTTCTTAAATGTCTATAGACCCTCATTTATAGAAGTGGGGCCATCACAACCATAAAAACTTTCCACGGGACCATCTACAGTTCCTGGTTTGATCTACAAACCGTAGATCCCATATGTGGAATTGATATTGAATTTTTAAGGCTCAAAAGTCCACTTTCGGGTCCAAACGACGGCCCATAGTAGTACTTACGGCCCGTCGGTTGAATCCGGAGGTTTTGGGTCTCAAAAGTTGACTCTCAGTACTTTACCGACGACTTGACAGGACGGTTCGTCGTTCAACCGACGGACCGTAGGTTGGATCCGTCATTCACAAACTCAGAAACTCTGATATGGCAGTCTTTGATAAATTGGCCATAACTTTTTACTTCGAGCTAAAAAAAAAAGGCAAACTCGATTGTGTTGGAAAGAGGACTCACCTTCAATTTTATAGGTCATGGGACACATAATTCTTTATTAGCTGAGAGATATGGTCATTTGAAGATGACCTAAATAAAATCTTTTCTCAAAACTTGATCGGTAAGGGAGCTTTCAACTCAACTTTGTGCTAGGGGTTTCTTGCGACCTTAATTCATCTCCAATTTTATTCTCACACTAAAGAATTTACCTTAAATGCTAAGAACAATTAAGAATCACTAAGTATGATACATAAATTCAAGAATGGTTCGGGTCTTAACTTAGAAATTTTTGGGGTGTTACAGTAATATAAATTTAATAATAATATGATATGATAATATTTAATTAATTAAAAAAAAATTATTACCTTATAATTTAGTGTAAGAGTAAAATGGTAATCTAACTTTACTCTTTGGAGCTTCCCACTTTTAGTAATATATTATATTAATGATATGATACTCATGTTTCAACCATCAATTACATCTATTTTTGCAGAATCAGAATAACTCTCAAACAACTTCACAGAATCAGTTATATCTATTTTTGAAGCTAGACTTAGATGGTAAAAAAGAGAACAAAATTTTTAATCTTGTACTGAACGCGTGGTTTGCTTAACACCAACCTAAACTTCCTGCCCTCGTAAAAAGAATGAACCCCTTTGTTTGTTTAGTCATGTTTCAAGTGGGGAAAGTTACTCTGAAAATTTTGAACATATTACTAATCGATTATTTAGCCTTATTTAAACAACTTAGAAAAGGTCGTCAACCTACACAACTAACTTTTCACACCAAGAAAGTCAGGTATCATTTCGATCCCTATAGTTCAGCTCTTTTTTACCCCGTTCTTGTATGTGGAATGATATCCAACGAGTAATATAGTTTGGGTAAAAGATAATCCCTACCTACCATCAGCTCCCCATAAAGAGGGTTCATCCTCGAGAGGACTCAAACTACTACTTATATGAAATTAACTAAAGCCACCTCCCCCTATTATTGTTAACGCAATATTTACGGCTTGTGAAAAAAATATTACATATTCATCAGGAATAATACATAAATATGCCTTTTAACTTGGTTTCACCTGACATCTATATCCTCCAACTTTGAGTGAGCACAATTAGACACTTAAACTTGTATAAAATTGAACAAGTAAACACATATGTCCTACGTGGCATAATACACGTACGACGCTAGGTAGAACACAAATTTTCCGTGTAGGACGCCACATAAGATGAATGTGTCTATTTTTTCAATTTTTGTACAAGTTTAAAATTTGAGGGCATAGATGTCAGCTGAAGCCAAGTTGAATGACATATTTATGTATTATGCTTGTTCATAATAATTGAAAGTAATTATACATATATGATAAAGAATAGTACATTAGCTTCATTTTGCTCTCCTATATGAATTCTAGCTTGTTAAAAAAAAAAGGACCCAAAAAAGTGTTATTGAGTTTCCTTGTGTTGGCAATGATAAATGAGGTCACTCTTATCCATCAAGTGCTCTACCTCAAGCCATCGACATCATATGCTTTTTTGAAATAGATTTCGTGAAAATTTAACTATATTTTATCTTAATTACGAAATGGTGAATTTAAGATGTAAATTTGATCAATTTAAATTTATCGTTGAATCCATTAAACTTTTAAAATTATAGGTTCAAAATCGATTCTTATCTTTTAAATAGTAATTTGTTTTTATATATAACTATATTTTGTGTCGAAAGTATTGAAATCGGTTAAATCCATTGATTGTATGCTATCATCTCTACTAGTAGTTTTAATATACACATTAATTTGGTTAATTATATTAAAAATATTATAGTGCTAAAAAAAAATTTGAAAATTTCATTGTGACGGACTTAAAATTTTTGAAAGATTAAAGAAAAAATAATTGGGTTGATTTAGGTCTGACCCTTACCTAAGCCCGTTTTGGCCCAAGCAAATTTAGGTTGGATTAGGCCTTAACCCAATTGTTATCTTAACTCATTATCACCAGTCCAAATTCGACCCAATCCGCCCAATTACCAGCTGACCCCTAATTATAAAAGTCGAAAAAAAGAACTAAAAACTGTTTCATACTCAACAGCAGTGACTCTGTTGATATCATTTTTTCCAGAAAAGCTGCTCTGCGCAAGAAAAACAGTTTAATTTCTTACTTAGAAAAAAGGTATAAATGCATAATATTTGTAGTGTTTTCTATGAAAATTGATGTACTAGTAATGATTAGGGTTTTTTTTGTATATGCATTTTGTTGACTTTTGCATAAACCCCATATTTATATAGAGAAATATTTGTTGGAAACTCAGTAACAAAGCAATTGCTTGGTCTTGGGTGGTGAAGAAACCTCTAATTAAGCTTAGTTGGTCTAATTGTATTGGGATTTGATTCCTTTGGGTACATATAAAGAAGTTTTCTTGTTGGAAATCTTGAATGACTGGTAGATATGGGGAATCTTAATAGCTTAGTTGATTGGCTATCTGAATGACGGGTGGATATGGGGAATCTTAGTAGCTTAGTTGATTGGCTATCTGAATGACGGGTAGATATAAGGAATCTTAGTAGCTTAGTTGATTGGCTATCTGAATGACGGGTAGATATGGGAAATCTTAGTAGCTTTGTTGATTGGCTATCTGAACTTTTACCTTGTTGGTGAGGTTTTCAATTCCCCCACCTTGTAATCCCCATTCAATTAGGGCAGAGGCGCACCTTCTAATCCCCATTCAATTAGGGCAGAAGCGCGGAGGTAGGAGGCATAAGGGGGTTCAGTTGAATCCATTAGGGCAGAGGCGCGGAGATAGGAGGCACAAGGGGGTTCAATTGAATCCATTATGGCAGAAGCACGGAGGTAGGAGGCACAAGGGGGTTCAATTGAATCCCCTCGTCGTAAAACTATACTATGTATATAGGGGGGAAAATAATTTTTCGCATGTATATATAACTTGTTGAATCTTCCCAGTCCAATGGCAAAAGGGGTTGACAATATGAACTTGTAACCTTAAGCATTGTTAGCTATTATCATTTTGTTAAGTAATGTGACATTTTTTTAATTGCATTGTTAGCTTAAGAGACAGGAGCCAAGAAACTGTAAGAAAGGGCGTTCTAACTTAGTTGAAAAGCCCCACGAGGATAAAGCAAAAGATGGAACCTTTGTCACTTAAGCTTCGAGACAAGGAAGGAACGGATAGGGACTTTGAAGGAGCCGGAGTTTCTAGTAAAGAAGAACAGGATATAATTCAAAAGGCAAAGCTTTTCAATCAAATTTGCGAAGGTATCTGTTTCTTTTTGTTGTGTGTGTGTTTTTAATAATGGTGGTGCCTAGGCTGTGACTCTGCTTTGTAGTTCATTGTCTATAGGGAGCTAACCACAATTTATAATTTCAGGGGAAAGTGTTGTGATGCCATCAAATAAGACAAATCATATTGATATTGTTGATCAGGTGAGTAGTTTCTGTAGTTCTGTTGTTGGTTTTCGTATTTATTGTGCGTGAAACATAGTTAGCCATATGTCTTATTACTTAGAAACATAGTTAACAGGTTGATCAAGAACGAAAGAAATAATGGGCAAAACCACATGCGTTTTTGCGAGTTTCCTATCTGCACTTCAGATAGGAAACTCGCAAAAAATGATACTTCGTTTTTGACCATTATCTCAAAACAGAATGGTCAATGTGTCTGTCAATTTGTTAGTTATACATTGTATTATGTTGGAAAATTCTCTAGATTGATGACTCTGTGGAAACAAATCTGCTCGACACTTTCCTGGAAACGTTGGATGGTAGAGATGATGCTGCATCAACCACGAAAGCACTTGCACTGCTGGAAGCAAATAGTGGAATAGAAGTTTGCCAAAGATTGTTAAAAAACTGGAAACAGTGAGTTTAGATGCTGTTTTTACCCAATTTTCATAATTAATTTGTCTGATTTTCGCTGAAGTACTTCCTTTTAACATGATAGATTGAGGCCATTGACACAAAAGTTTATTGCTCTGGTTGCTGAGGTCAAGCAAACTAATGAACATTTTTCGTTGAACGGACTCAATAAAGCTGAAAAGGATGTAAGTATAGATTTATAGAGACGAGCATTTCGTCTCCTTGTCATGCTAGAAATAAAGTTTTCAAATAAACGGTGTTTTCTTACTTTAGGTGAAGGTATTGGATGAAGAAAACAAGGGTTTGGAGGAATCAAGCGACACATCGATAAGGCTCTACAAGAAAACGAAAAACACACATGTTTCTTGTGGAAAAGCTTCAGCTACCAAGGTATGTTTAAACGATTTTCCAAGGCATTAGTAGTTATAACGTAAAAGTCAAGGGTCTTTTGGAAATAGTCTCTCATCTCCACAAGGTCTAAAACACTTGTTTTGTCCTTTTTAGGCCATGACAACTGACTTTCAAGACGAAATACTTATGGATATTCTTAGTAGGTTACCCCCGTTGCCTCTTCTCCGATTCAAATGTGTTTCAAGAAATTGGAATACATTAATCTCCGATCCTTACTTCAACATGAAGCATCAAAGACATCACAAGAATGACTTAAATTCCCAAAAACTTCTTGTTGCGGTAGATAGGGTTACCTTCTTTTCTTCTTCTTCCTTATCGACTGTTCAACTTGTTGAGGATATACAAAACCTCGATTGCCCTACAAACAGTATACCAGATCAGTATTGCCACATTTACGGTTCTTGTAATGGGTTGGTTCTTGTTGGCATTTTTGATCGATATGATAAACAACTTCTGCTGTGGAACCCTTCCATGAGAGAATCAACAGTACTTCCTCATCCAGAATTTGTAACAAAGTACTCTACTTTTGGATTAGGTTATGATGCAACTGGTGACGACTATAAGGTCCTTAAGCTAGACGAAAGTTATTCAGATGATAGCCATCTCCAACCATCCTATGAAATTCTCGCGTTAAAAAGTGATTCCTGGAGAAAAATTCGTAACTATCCAAGTAGAATTCGTCCTAACATGAAATATACGTCGGAGATTATGCCTAACTTTGATGAGGATAACAGTATGAAACCTTTGGCATTTCTAAATGGAGCATTTCATTGGGTTGGTTATTTGAGAGATTATTGTATTGTTTCATTTAGTTGTTCTTCAGATAATACGGTGTTTGGAGAAATATCGTTGCCAGATCCATCAACGTACAGAATTTACGGGGTAGAGAAGAGGTCTGATTATGGTGTTTCAGTATTGGGAGGAATGCTTTGCTTTTATTGTACTACTTTTCAATGGCAGACAGAAACCACTTTTAAGTTGTGGATAATGAAAGACTACGGTGTAAAGGAATCTTGGACCAAGATGTTTATTCTACAAGAGACTCGTATTTGCACAATCGTACCAAAATATAGGTTTGCGGATGGTGAATTTCTACTCTGCTGCAAATACGATGGTCGTCATTCTGTATTTAGGACATCGAAAGGACCATTTGGATTATGGCCTCAAATTGATATTCATCAAGACGGTGTCATTTATACAGAAAGTTTGATTTCTCCGAAATCACTTATTTAGCGTTTGATTAATCATGTATGATCAAGAAAATCAAATATGTCATCCATCAATGTCTTTTTTTATCGTCGTTTTTTTTAAAAAAAAGAGTTCTTGTTATGTATCGTGTAAATACTAGACTTCATGAAGTTGTAATAGGGCCACCTCTTGGTACCCCAGACGCTTTTTTAGACATGTTTGAAAATTTGTGTTGCTATATTTAGTCTCTTTCATTATTTTCTCTTTAATGTCATTTTATTTTATATGATTTTAACTTTTTAATTAGGAAATGTGGACAATGTACAATACAACAACTTTATAATCACAACATACCTATTAATTTATAAAGAACAATAATGACAAGTTACAATTAGAATGGATTAGGTTTTAAGCAAAAGATGGACACACATCTTAGTAAATACAAATGTAATATTAGTGCTTAAAATATAGAAAGAGAAACAATAAGTTGGGTAGAAGTTTGCTCTATATTGGAGGTCAATAAACTACTATTCTACTAACTAGTATATATTAATGAAAAAGAACTAAAAATGAATTGTGATACTGACACTTCACCTGTCCTCCCTCATTTAAATTTTTCAAAAATAAAGCTTTGATGTTCCATAGCTGACATATGCATTAATCAAACTCAGTAACTTATAAATTGAGAATTATGAGGTTTCGTATTCAAATTTCAAGATTAAAAAAAGGGCAGAATTTTGTTCAAATTAGTGCCACATGAATATTTTAAATAGTTTTTTTAATTTTATTTCAAAACTCTTTTAATCATTTCTTGTCTCAACTATACATTAGAGATCCATCATTGTCAAATTTAGTTGTGTATATACAAAAATGTCATATATGCTTTAAAAACTTGTGGGGAAAAATGTTAATTTATCTTATGACATATTTAATAGGGGATGAGAATCTAATATATATATATATATGGATTGCAAGTCCCCATGAGCTAGGTGGCAAGTTGATGAGATATTGAGATTATGAGATTGGTATATGGACTGTTAGTTCTTATGAGTCTTTGCCTGGAAGCTAGAGGCTCGACAAGGTCTATACGACAGGTTGTGCGATGACCTTGGTACCATCACATCATTCCATCATTTAATTGCATAGCATTGGCCAACTTTGTTGTGTTGTGTAACTTGTTTATGTGTTGATATAGCTATTATCTACCTTCCTATGTGTTTATTTTATTCGCGTCGTTCTATATAAATTGGCGACACCGATGCCGGAATGGGGTTTTTCTGCGTGCAGGTTGAAGTGTTTCATAGTTTATTTATTAAGTCTATTTAGTTGCTTATGCTCAGTTGGTCTAACCTACCGAGTACATGTGGATTGTACTCACCCCCTACTTTTATTATCCCTTTGATGCAGATTCTATTCAGGGTGATCTTCGTAGCGGTTAATTGGATCCAGCGGAATTCTTTATTTCGGAGTTGTGGTGAGATCCTGCTTTCTGGATCGCCATTAGTTTCCATCTTCCATTTAAAGTCTTTAACTTTTCTTTCGAAGACTTGAGATGTAATTCAGATTCTAGAAATGTATTAGATGCTCTTTATACTTATGCTACCAAGTTTTGAGAAATTCTCTGTTGTTTTCTATCGTTTGTGGCCTGACTTTTCTTCGGGAGTCTCGTATGTGTTTTTATTTCGGCTTACACACCATTTTCGAGTTTTCAGGGTGTATGTCATCATGACCTCAATTTTTGGGTCATGACACTTTTAGTAATATATTATATGATGATGATGATATGATACTCATGTTTCAACCATCAATTACATCTATTTTTACAGAATCAAAATAACTCTGAAGCAACGAATCAGTTATATCTATGTTTGAAGTTTGACTTAGATGATAAATAAGAAAACGAAAATTATAATCTTGTACCAAACGTGTGGTATGCTTAACACCAATCCAAACTCCCTGGCCTCATAAAAAGAATGACCCCTTTGTTTGTTTAGTCATGTTTTAGAAGGGGAAAGTTATTCTGAAAATTTTGGACATATTACTAATCTATTATTTAGCTTTATAGAAACAACCTAGAAAGGGTCGTTAAGCTACACAACTAACTTCTCACACAAAGAAAGTCAGGTATTAGATTGATCCCCATAGTTCAAGCTCTTTTTTACCCCAGCTCTTGTATGTGGAATGATATCCGACAAGTAACATAGTTTGGGTAAATGATAAGCCCTACCCACCATCAGCTCCCCATAAAGAGGGTTCGTTCTCGAGAGGATCCAAACTACTACTTAGATGAAATTAACTAAAACCACCTCCCCCTATTATTGTTAATACAATATTTATGGTTTGTGAAAAAAATATTACACGACTTAAATAAAAGGACATAAGGAGTTAATTTTGCTTTTATAGTTTTTAAGTTCTATTCTACATAGAAAAAATAGATTAAATTAAATTAAGGGATAATGCACAAGTACCCCCTAGACTATGATCAAAATCTCATAGACACACCTAAACTTAACTATGGTCATATTACCCCCTCTCCCCCAAACTAATTTTTTAAATATTTTTGTGCACCTTTTGTGCTGACGTGGCTGTTTCAACCACCCAATTTGATTATGTTTGTACGCACGCGTCTGCCACGTGTGTAAATATATATATATATATATATATAAAATTAATTTTTTTTAAAAAATATTCTTATTTTCTTTATCTTGTATTTAAATTAAGTTAATACACTTTTTTTTTACCTTGTATCGAAACTTTTTTTTACCTTCATTCATTATTTTTTCTCTTTTATTTTCTTTGTCATTCATTTTGATTTGATTTCAAATTTAATTCCAAATGTCGGGTATTTAAAATAAGTTAATTTTGAACAGATATCAAAATAAGTGAATAAAATCAAACAAAACATAAAAAAATTAAAACATTAAAATTAAAGGACACTTTTAAATTATTTTTTAAAAAAATACATATGATTTTTTTAAAATAATTAAAAGTGAAAAGATAATAAATTAATTAAAAAGTTTAAAATGAGAAAGAAATAAAATAAATATTTTACAAAGAAAAAAATAAAAAAATAAAAAAATATAAGTTTTAATATCAATAAATATGTGTACTAACTAATTATAAAGTTACCAATAAAAAAATGACATGTGTCCAATTTGTGCACTCATCACTTGCCTTCAAGAGAGTGTGCACAGTCTCTATGCTATATCATCGTTTGTGGTGTATTTATTCCATTAGTTTAGGGGGAGGGGTAATATGACCCTAGTTAAGTTTATGTGTGTCTCCGAGATTTCGGTCATACGGTACTTTTGCCTTATCTCTTAAATTAAGAAATTAAGAAATAAATAAATAAATTTTTCATTATTTTGTATTTATATGTTTCTTTTTTATCATTGAGTTATTCCCCTGAACAATCAAGTTAGATATTCTACACGGTGATTCAAAAAATAGAAAAATTTAGAATTTTTTTTATCTCAATTTATGTGATTTTTTTTTTTACTTTTTACTCGATCTCAAAAAAATGATATCTTTGTCTATTTAGTAGTAAATCTAATGTTATAAAACTTTTTGTTGTACCTTTAATAATGGAATAAGAATTCATAGTGGAATGTTTAATGTGATGATTTATCGCCACAAAAATTTCATTGACTTATATTAGACTAGAAGTTTCAACAGTCTTCCTTTTCTCTTTTGAAATTTGTGACCAATCAACACCTATGCATAAATTAAGACAAACAGAGCATATATAACAAAAAAGCGTGTTCAAAGATTCACAGATGTAAAAGAAAAAAAATGGTGAAGTTACACAAAGATGGTGCACGAGTATTACATAATGCAACGTTACAATCAAGGGAGGATCCAGCTTCGAGTTCACGGAAATTCACTAGCTTTTGCTCAAGTCCTATAAATCTATTAAAATATTCACTATATATTTATAAATATTTAACTATGAATCCAGTTATTATCGTATAATGACTTGAAATTGATGTAGGAACTCATAAACTTTAAATCTTGAATTCGCCTCTAGGCCTACAATTTGTATTACATGTTTTTGAGCACATGCATTGCACGTATGTTCCAAGCAAATAGTACATACAATATAAATCATATTAAAAATAAATTATAATGAATTTGGGCGGGTTGTTGATCCGCCCATTCATTACCTCAACCTATTTCAACCCAACCCATTTAACCCGTTAAAAATGAGTTGATATGTAACTCGAACTTGATACGTTATATATAGTCATAATAAAGAGAAAAAAAAAATTATTAGGTACTATAAGGGGTCGTTCGGTACAAAGATGCATAATGCAGGGATTAATAACGCATGGATTAGTAATGTAGGGATTAGTAATGCAGAGTTTAATAATGCAGGGATTAGTTTTTATCAAGTGTTTGGTTCATTACTTCCCACCTAATCTTGTGTTTGATTTAAAACTCTACAAAAGTTTCTTTCCTATTATACCCTTGAGTTATTATAGGATTTTCTATTTCATTTAACTAGTCAAGTTAAATACTAAAATAAATAAAAAATTGTTATTAATTTTGAAGTGTGATATGCCACTACAAAGATCCTTGATAGCACGGTGTATTTCTAATTTTTGTTGGTCAAATATACCTTAAGCTTAACATAGATTTAAGGCTACTTAAATTGTTCAAATTCACGAAGCATATTAAAAAAATAATTAATTCATGTGGTCAATGGACGAACTACATTTTTTTTTAAAAACCTAGAAAAAAATCAACCCAATATGGCAAATCAAACATGGAGAAAAAAAAATTAATTTGTGAAATCATCGAATTACATTGAACGGATTTGGAGAATTAAAAACAACATTTATAACTATTCCAATATAAATAAAAAAGGACATTAAATTATAAAAGAAATTTAGGGAAAAAGATTGGGGGATAATTTAGTCATTTAGGGGTCTTATAAGAGATTAGTTATCCCTCCCTTTTCTAGGGATAACATAAGACCTTGTATGAAGTCTAACTAATCCATGGATTAAGTTAAATAAAGAAACCAAACAATACTTTTATTAGACTAAATTTTAATCCAAGGACTATTTTGATTAATATGCCTTACCAAACAGATCCTAATAGTTTAAAGAACAAATAAAACAATTAAAATTAATAAAAAATTAAATTGGCCTGGTTCTTGACCCATTATATAACCTATTACCTTATCCGTTTTTGACCCAAGTAAATATGGATTGAATTAGATCTTATCCCTATTATTGTCTTTAACCCACTATGATACGCTCAAATTTGACTCA
Source organism: Solanum appendiculatum (assembly GCA_018342035.1). Lineage (NCBI taxonomy): Eukaryota > Viridiplantae > Streptophyta > Magnoliopsida > Solanales > Solanaceae > Solanum > Solanum appendiculatum. The sequence goes on along the minus strand of JAGDQO010000519.1, from coordinate 6,813 downwards.
ACTTGCCCAATTGTCACACCCAATTATAAAAGTCAAAAAAAAAAAAAAAAAAACTAAAACTGTTTCACACTGAACCGCAGTGACTCTTGATATCATTTTTTTCCCAGAAAAGCTGTTCTGCGCAAGAAATGTTTTGCTTAGAAAAAGGTACTTATCTGCTTTTGTTGTAGTGTTTTCTATGAAAATTGATGTACTAGTGTTGATTAGGGTTTTTTTCGGTAGATGATGATAATTTTGTATATGCATTTTAGTGACTTTTGCATAAACCCTATATTTATATAGAGAAATTGCTTGGTCTAGGGTTGTTAAGAAACCTCTAATTAAGTTTAGTTGGTCTAATTGTATTAGGGTTTGATTCCTTTGTACATATAAACAAGTTTTCTTGTTGAAAATCTTGAATGACGGGTAGATATGAGGAATCTTAGTAGCTTAGTCAATTGGCTATCTGAATGACGGGTAGATATGAGGAATCTTAGTAGCTTAGTTGATTGGCTATCTGAATGACGGGTACATATGGGGAATCTTAGTAGCCTAGTTGATTGGCTATCTGAACGACGGGTAGATATGAGAAATCTTAGTAGCTTAGTTGATTGGCTATCTGAACTTTTACCTTGTTGGTGAGGGTTCAATTCCCCCACCTTGTAATCCCCATTCAATTAGGGCAGAGGCGCGGAGGTAGGAGGAACAAGGGGGTTCAACTGAATCCATTAGGGCAGAAGCGCGGAGGTAGGAGGCATAAGGGGGTTAAGTTGAATCCATTAGGGCAGAGACGCGGAGATAGGAGGCACAAGGGGGTTCAATTGAATCCATTATGGCAGAAGCACGGAGGTAGGAGGCACAAGGGGGTTCAATTGAATCCCCTCGTCGTAAAACTATACTATGTATATAGGAGGGAAAATAATTTTTCGCATGTATATATAACTTGTTGAATCTTCCCAGTCCAATGGCAAAAGGGGTTGACAATATGAACTTGTAACCTTAAGCATTGTTAGCTATTATCATTTTGTTAAGTAATGTGACATTTTTTTAATTGCATTGTTAGCTTAAGAGACAGGAGCCAAGAAACTGTAAGAAAGGGCGTTCTAACTTAGTTGAAAAGCCCCACGAGGATGAAGCAAAAGATGGAACCTTTGTCACTTAAGCTTCGAGACAAGGAAGGAACGGATAGGGACTTTGAAGGAGCCGGAGTTTCTAGTAAAGAAGAACAGGATATAATTCAAAAGGCAAAGCTTTTCAATCAAATTTGCGAAGGTATCTGTTTCTTTTTGTTGTGTGTGTGTTTTTAGTAATGGTGGTGCCTACGATGCGACTCTTCTTTGTACTTCATTGTCTATAGGGAGCTAACCACAATTTATGATTTCAGGGCAAAGTGTTGTGATGCTGTCAAATAAGACAAATCATATTGATATTGTTGATCAGGTGAGTAGTTTCTGTAGTTCTGTTGTTGGTTTTCGTATTTATCGTGCGTGAAACATAGTTAGCCATATGTCTTATTACTTAGAAACATAGTTAACTGGTTGATCAAGAATGAAAGAAATAATGGGCAAAACCACATGCGTTTTTGCGAGTTTCCCATATGCCCTTCAGATAGGAAACTCACAAAAAAATGATACTTCGTTTTTGACCATTATCTCAAAACAGAATGGTCAATGTGTCTGTCAATTTGTTAGTTATACATTGTATTATGTTGGAAAATTCTCTAGATTGATGACTCTGTGGAAACAAATCTGCTCGACACTTTCCTGGAAACGTTGGTTGGTAGAGATGATGCTGCATCAACGACAAAAGCACTTGCACTGCTAGAAGCAAATAGTGGAATAGAAGTTTGCCAAAGATTGTTAAAAAACTGGAAACAGTGAGTTTAGATTCTGTTTTTACCCAATTTTCATAATTAATTTGTCTGATTTTCGCTGAAGTACTTCCTTTTAACATGATAGATTGAGGCCATTGACACAAAAGTTTATTGCTCTGGTTGCTGAGGTCAAGCAAACTAATGAACATTTTTCGTTGAACGGGCTCAATAAAGCTGGAAAGGATGTAAGTATAGATTTATAGAGACAAGCCTTTCGTCTCCTTGTCATGCTAGAAATAAAGTTTTCAAATAAATGGTGTTTTCTTACTTTAGGTGAAGGTATTGGATGAAGAAAACGAGTGTTTGGAGGAATCAAGCGACAAATCCATAAGGCTCTACAAGAAAACGAAAAACACACATGTTTCTTGTGGAATAGCTTCATCTACCAAGGTATGTTTAAATGATTTTCCAAGGCATTAGTAGTTATAACGTGAGAGTCGAGGGTCTTTTGGAAATAGTCTCTCATCTCCACGAGGTCTAAAACACTTGTTTTGTCCTTTTTAGGCCATGAGGATTGACTTTCAAGGCGAAATACTTATGGACATTCTCAGTAGGTTACCCCTGTTGCCTCTTCTCCGATTCAAATGTGTTTCAAAAAATTGGAAGACATCAATCTCCGATCCTTACTTTAACATGAAGCATCAAAGACATCACAAGAATGACTTAAATTCCCAAAAACTTCTTGTCGTGGTAGATAAGGTTACCTTCTTTTCTTCTTCTTCCTTATCGACTGTTCAACTTGTTGGGGATATACAAAACCTCGATTGCCCTACAAACAGTATACCAAATCACCATTGCCACATTTACGGTTCTTGTAATGGGTTGGTTCTTGTTGGCATTTTTGATCGATATGATAAAAAACTTCTGCTGTGGAACCCTTCCACGAGAGAATCAACAGTACTTCCTCATCCAGAATTTGTAACAAGGTACACTACTTTCGGATTAGGATATGATGCAACTAGTGAGGACTATAAGGTCCTTAAGCTAGACCAAGGTTATTCAGATGATATCAATGTCCAACCATCCTATGAAATTCTCGCGTTAAAAAGTGATTCCTGGAGAAAGATTCGTAACTATCCAAGTAGAATTTGTCGTAACACGGGATATATGTTGGAGATTAAGCCTAAATTTAATGGCTATCACAAAATTGAACCTTTGGCATTTCTAAATGGAGCATTTCATTGGGTTGGTTCTTCGGGAAATTATTGTATTGTTTCGTTTAGTTCTTCTTCAGATAATAAGGTGTTCGGAGAAATATCATTGCCAGAGCTACCAGCGTACAGCATTTACAAGGTAAGGACGATGTCTTATTATGGCGTTTCAGTATTGGGAGGAATGCTTTGCTTTTATTGTACTCGTTCTCTATGGCAAATGGAACGCACTTTTAAGTTGTGGATAATGAAAGACTACGGTGTCAAGGAATCTTGGACCGAGATATTTACTCTACAAGCTACTCGTTTTCGTTTTATCGTACCAAAATATAGGTTTGCGGATGGTGAATTGCTACTCTGCTGCAAATTGGGTCGTCATTCTGTATTTAGGACATCGAAAGGACCATTTGGATTATGGCCTCAAATTGATATTCATCAAGACGGTGTCGTTTATACAGAAAGTTTGATTTCTCCGAAATCACTTATTTAGCGTTTTTTTTTTTTTAAGTATTGGTTATATATCCAGTAAATACTAGACTTCATGAAGTTGTAATAGGGCCACCACTTGGTACCCCAGACGCTTATTTAGACATGTTTGAAAATTTGTGTTGCTATATTTAGTCTCTTTCATTATTTTCTCTTTAATGTCATTTTATTTTATATGATTTTAACTTTTTAATTAGGAAATGTGGACAATGTACAATACAACAACTTTATAATCACAACATACCTATTAATTTATGAAGAACAATAATGACAAGTTAAAATTAGAATGGATTAGGTGTTGAGCAAAAGATGGGCACACATCTTAGTAAATACAAATGTAATATTAGTGCTTAAAATATAGAAAGAAAAACAATAAGTTGGAGATCAATAAACTACTATTCTACTAACTAGTATACATTAATGAAAAAGAACTAAAAATGAATTGTGATACTGACACGTCACCTATCCTGTCTCATTTAAATTTTTCAAAAATAAAGTGTTGATGTTCCATAGCTGACATATGCATCAATCAAACTCAGTAACTTGTTGTACAAAGCAAGATAAAATCTTATAAATTGAGAATCACGAGGTCTCGTATTCAAATTTCAAAATTAAAAAAAAAAAAAGGTAGGATTTTGTTCAAATTAGTGCCACATGAATATTTTAAATAGTTTTTTTATTTTATTTCAAAACTCTTTTAATCATTTCTTGTCTCAACTATACATTAGAGATCCATCATTGTCAAATTTAGTTGTGTATATACAAAAATGTCATATATGCTTTAAAAACTTGTGGGGACATGTTTAGGACTTAGGTAAAGAGTTTTTGACAAATGTTATTTTTTCTTATGACATATTTAATAGGGGATGATAATCTAATATATATAGATATATATATTTCTTTTATGACAAGGGAAATTTGTAGTCGCTATCCTTTTGGTGCGCACATGGTAAAATCTCGCTCCTTTGCAATAACTCACAAACCACATAGGAGAGGTAACCCGCTATATTACTCTTGAAATTTCTTGTCCTTTGAGTTTGATTATTACACTTCAATTATCGTTTTATCTTGTTACAATAGTTTGTTAGGTTATCTATAGTATACTGCATTAGACTTTCTTTTCCTTGAACTAAGGGTCATCGAAAAACAACCTCCATAACTGTAAGATCTGCAAACACTTTACTCTCTATGTAAACTTCAATTTATAAAATTGCGCTAAGTATATCGTTATTGACTTATTGTTGTAACTGAAAGTTATCTCTCAAAGTAATAGGATAAATATTTTTTAAAAAAAAGTAAAAATAAACCCTAGACTAGTTTAACCGATGATTGATAATTAATTTGTTGAGATAAACATAAGTTTATTCAGACACCACTACAAATAAAATGACAACTAACTAATTAAAATTTCATTTCTAGAAGTTGTAAAATATTTTCTTGAGACATTTTTAAAAAAAAAATATTTTTATGTAAAAAAAAAGTTTTTTTTTTTCAAAAGTAGAGATTAGAAATTAGAAAAGGCTATAGAAAGAGCCAAAGACAAGAAAGGGGAATTGCAGGAGAGAAAAATTCTCTCTCTCTCTGCAAAAAAAAAAGCTTTAATTCTCTCCTGTCAATGGCGGATTTTGTTTCACATATTCATAAAACCTTCCTATCATTTTCCCTTTATTTCTTCTTCTCTAATTTTTAGCCTTTTTTTCTTTTCTTTGTTTCCCCTTTTTTGTCCTATAATTTTAAGGAAAAAATCAACTATTTCAGGTGGGGTTCCTTTTTTTGCCTTCTTTTTTTACTTTCTGCTGCGTTTTATTGTTATTTGAGGTTTGTAATTTTGTGGGGTTGCTTTATTTTTACCCTTTAATTTTTGTTTAATTTTCCAAAATTGTTGGAGATCTTTTGTCTGAATCTCTGCTTATTGTTTTCTTGAAATCATTGAATAATTTGGTTGTATAGCTTGGATTTGATTGTTATATTATTTAAAGATTCAGTCTTTTTTTGGTTTTTATCTGATTTTTCAGGTGGATTTGCTGCATTTCATTGTTCTTTAAGCTTCATTGCTTCTGGATTTCCTTAATCTGTCACCCCTTTTCAAAAAAACTTAATCCTTTTGTGGAATGAATAATTTATAGATTTTCACAGTATCTGAATAATTTCCAGGATTCTTGGAGATCTCCTATTCTTGAGAATTTTGATTTAACAGCTACAATTTTGTTGTTTTATGAATAGTAGTATCATATATAAATTATAAACATTTCAAGCATTGTTTATAAAAACAATTGGAAAATTAAGTACTTTGTTGTTTAAAGAATCAATTTTTTTTTCAGGAGTTGATCTTATAAAGTATTATGGGTAATTGCTGTGTGAAACCGGGTAAATCTGCCGAAAAAAAGAACAAAAAGAACAACAGCAAACCCAACCCTTTTTCAATTGATTATGGGGGGACTAAACATGCCTCCGGGGGTGGAAACAAGCTAGTTGTATTAAAAGAACCAACAGGGCAAAATATACATGATAAGTATGATTTGGGTCGTGAGCTCGGAAGAGGAGAATTTGGGGTTACTTATCTATGCACTGACTTGGAAGCAGGCGATAAATATGCCTGTAAATCGATATCTAAAAAGAAGCTAAGGACTGCCGTGGATATTGATGATGTTAGGAGAGAGGTTGAGATCATGAAACATTTGCCTGTGCATCCCAATATTGTGACCTTGAAGGATACTTATGAGGATGATAATGCAGTGCATATTGTGATGGAATTGTGTGAGGGTGGGGAGTTGTTTGACCGAATCGTTGCTAGAGGCCACTATACGGAGAGGGCAGCTGCTGGAATTTTGAAGACTGTCATGGAGGTCGTTCAGGTATAGTTTTTATCAGCTTCTTAGTTCACAATTACCTGCTGTTTTTATTACCTTTTGCTTAGGTTATCTTATTATATCCATTGTTTTCAGCATAGCTTCTTCATTACTGTATTTCCTTTTCATATTGTTTTTATAAATGTGTTACTTAAGCTGCGAGTTTCCATTGGAAACACCTCTCTACCTTCACAAGGTAGGGGTAAGGTTGCGTACACACTACCCTCCCCAGACACCACTTGTGGGACTACACTGGGTATGTTGCTGTTGTTGTTCACAATTGATGCCGTTTGGTATTTACGTAGTAACTTGTGGTTCTTCTTTCATTGAGTTCTTCAAAGCTTTTGTATGGGTTTTATATCATGATGGAGGTATCCTGCCTTGTTATTTCGGGTTTTTGTTGAAGAAGTCTGGCAATTTCACATTAGAAAGAAAATCATACTTTAATAAGAGAAACCTATTTGATAAGCAGATT